>VYXB01003362.1:376471-625800 GCA_013397135.1 Pachyramphus minor | reverse complement strand
CGGCGCCTCCCCCGCGCCCACCCCCGGCCCCTGCGCTGCCCCGGGGCTGCCACCGGCGGGGGGGGTGAGACCATCCCTCCCTGCCCGCCCTCCCGTGAGGGGTGCCCGTGTCCAGGGGGGGAAACTCAGGAGCTTGAGGAAAACGGACTGAAGCCTGGGAGGCGAGGAGGTGGCCCGGGGAGGGAGATCTGGGCAACTTTAAGCAACCACGAGCTGATGCAGTAAATTTGGAAACTTCTGCCCTGACAACACCTGAGGACAAGCGCTGCGCCGCTGTAATGAAGAGAGGTGGCATTTTCTTTAGGAACATCGTTTGTCAAAGGCAAGGTGGAGGATGATAAAAAAGAAATATTGCAGTGGGGCTGCAAAATACATTAGATGTTATCCTGCTCTGCAGTTAATCCAGCCAGAGCAGGATTACTCTGATGAAATGCTCTCATCAAAGGAAAAACTGCATCTAGGAGTGGTAATTTCAAAGAATTCCACACATTGTTTTGTGATCGTGGGAGGCTGGAGCAAAGTGGGTGGTGCACGTTTCAGCAATCCCACTCTGTTTAATTAGGTGCCACAGCCTAATCCTCTGTGCTTCAGGTAACAGTGAGCACAGTGTTTGCTCACAGCACACCGTATTGCTGCAGAGAGAGGTCCCACGGAAAAGTGAAGACAACTCGTCTCTGAACACAAACGACAGACAAATGCCCAGAAGTGAGGCACTGATGAAAAACCACCAAAGAATACCGCACAATTGCTTTGCTGCAATTGCCATCCTTCCCTTCATAACATGTTACATATTGAAGAAAGATCATGTTCCTGCTAACAGTGGGCAAACACAGCTATCACAAGTATAGGAAACAGCTCAAAATCCAGGAAAGAATAGTGGCAGTATGTCAAAGTAAGGGCCAATCAGTTCTAATGTACCCCGTCTCTGACAGCAGCCACACTTCACAGAAGAATATAGGAATATAAACCAGTGGAAGTCCTTTGGGACATTTTTTTTTTCTAGCTGGCACTGATTTGACCACACATTTTCTAAACCTGAAAGAGGTTTGTATAGTCACGAAAAGCTTTTTTTTTGTTTTTTCTCCTTTTGAAACTCTTCCAGTTTTACTTTGAATTTTTTGCACTCCCTGCGCCATGGACTTGTGCAAGGAGTCATAAAAGTCTGTCTACTTGTTGCAGGAGGAGCAGCCCCTTTAAGCTTGACCTGCCCCTTGCTGGTATCACTGATGCTCACTCTTCTTAGACTTCTGGGGAGTTAGCAAGGATTACTGCTCGCTATGCCACCCATTACTTTATATATTCTAGCCTATCCCTCATGCAGTTTGGTTTTGTTTTTCTGGGATAGAGAGTTCTATTCTCTTGTCTCTCCAAGAACCTCTCATCACCTTTCTCATCCCAAGTTTTCCCTATTTTCCTGGTCGGTCAGCATGTCTCCTACAGCAGGGAGTTGCACAAGTGCAGGGCAGGTGTCCTTTTTAGAGGCCAGTGAGAAATACAGGTTCTCTGGCAAGAGAGAGAAGGCATCATGTGGCTTGGGAAAAGTACCAAACAAAATTTAATCATAGGCTGGGATCCAAATGTGCGTCTGTCACTGGCTCTGCTAAAGGTACTTGCAGCTTTTGCCACTCCCTCATCTCAGTCTGTACAGAGCTGTCTGATGGCAAAAGAGGTACAGCCACAGGGAAGAGGAGGACGCTTCAAGTTGTAGCCAAGGTTTTGGTTTCACAAAAGTGTGGAGAAAAGCCAATACCAAACCACTGAAACTTTTATGAACTTGTGAAATTTTATGGAGCCAAAGAAACTCTGAAAACTCCGAGCTTAAAAACATAATAAATCAACCCCTCCTAAAATGACCAATAACAGATTTTCATACATGGGGGTGTCCTGACCTGTCTTAAAGGCATTTAAACTGCTGTATCCTAGCACCTACTGAGGGATCAGGCAGTGTGCATTCATGTTCTGTTAGGACATCTGTCTAATCTTCCAGGGACTGATTAGCATGATACTTATTCCTACTGAGAGAAGAATCTCCATTAAATGGGTTTAAAACAGTGTCCTGATTTACCCCAGAAGTTTGTTATCTACTGAAGACCAAATCACAAAAATTAAAAGCTCAACAATAATTGTTTCTTGACACTGACTGTCTAAATTCTCAACACCTAATCGGGTTTTTGGATTGGATTCTTTTTGCCCTTCACTGTTCACACGGTCTCACTTCTCTATGCATCAGCTTCCATTGCTTGCTGCCCCTTTGCCTCTGAGACAGCAGCGGCAGCTTTAGGGAGGGCTCTTGTGGCAGAGCTCATCTCTGGGTTGTGGCAGTCACAGCAGGGCTCCAGGAGATTAAAGCTCTTGCAGCCGCCCAGAGGGACGCTAAGAGGCTGAGCAAGCACTGCAGAGGAGGGGATTCCTCACAGGCCTCCCACAGGCAACTGGAGTTGAGCTTTAGCATAGCTGATCCCTGGCTCCCCACCAGCCCCGTGGCCACAGGCACACCGCTGGGGCTCCCAGCTGCACAGGGTGTGAGCTCACATCTGGAGATGGTGAGAGTTCTTCCAGTCTTGGCTTTCACATTTTTAAGATTTGAAATCTCTTTAACAATAAAAGCATAGCACGTGTTTGGTGTATATCAGAATTGCTCAATATTCTTTTATGAACTTTCTCCTCTATATGAAGATGAGCCTTAATCCCCCCTCCCCAAAGTCATGTTCACATATTTCAAAAAAACACCATTTCTTTTTTGTGGTGTAGCAGTTTCCCACTTAACCTCATTTGGGCAGATTTGCCAGAGTCATCTAGGAAAAAGAATGAAAGATCTCTCTTCTCAACCAGTTTGACTGCAAACCAAACTGTCCCCAGCAGGGAGGATAAATTACACAATTCCCATGTAAATACTTATTTAGCGGGCACAGCGAGACATAAAATACAAGGAAACAGCTTCCTGATATTTGTCTCTGAGCCTCTACTTTCCAAGTCTTCAGGTTCTCTTTGGAGAGAAATCTTGAGGGTTGTGGCACATTGAGAAGCCATTTAACAAGTTTCTCTCACTGAAGCATTTTGGCTGGTGACAGGAACGCTGGCCCAGTGAGGGAGAGCTTAGATTTGTTTGCTAAATTTGTGCCTTTCTCTCACTTGGAAATCAGCTCTCTGGCTACGAGATTTGTCAGAGTGCCTTACCATCTTGAACATATTTATTCTGACTGGTGTGTGTGATTGCACTGTGTATAAATACCCCATCAACACTGAAGAGTTGTGGGGATGGGCGTCACTGTATTGTCTTTACAGATACACAAGTCAGAAAGGAGTCAGGCCAGTGGTTATCACCTCAAAGCCTGTAAATTTGTCATATGCCTTGCCAAATGGAATGCTTTAGCACAGATTAATAAAATACCTGTTATCTGATTTGAGAGCTCCCTTTCATTGTCAGGTTTGAAAAAGACCCTGTTATCACAAAATCATAGAATGGCCTGGATTGGAAGAGGCCTTAAAGATTGTCTTGTTCCAACTCCACCGCCACGGACACAGACACCTTCCATTAGACCAGGTTGCTCAAAGGTCCATCCAAGCCTTGAACACTTCTAGGAATGGGCCATCCACAGTTTTGCTGGGAAACCTGTTACAGTGCCTCACCACCCTCACAGTGAAGAACTTCCTAATACAGAATCTAAACCTACCCTGTTCAGCTTAAAGACATTCCCCCTTGTCCTGTCACTACATGGCCATGTAAAAAGTCCCTCTCCAGTTTTCTTGTATGTCCTGTTTAGTACTGGAAGGTGTTCTAAGGTCTACCTGGAACTTTCTCTTCTCCAGGATAAATAACCCCAACTTTCTCAGCCTGGCTTCACAGGAAAGGTGATCATCTTTGAGGCCTCCTCTGGACTTGCTCCAACAGCTCCATGTCCTTCTCACACTGGGAACCCAGAGCTGGATGCAGAATTCCAGGTGGGGTCTCTCATGAGAGCAGAGTAGGGGGGCAGAATCCCCTCCCTTGACCTGCTGCCCACACTGCTTTTGATGCAGCCCAGGACACATCTGGTTTCTGGGCTGCAAGTGCACATTGCCGGGGTCACGTTGAGCTTCTCCTTAATCAACACCCTCAAGTCCTTCTTGTCAGGGCTGCTCTCAATCCCTTCTCCTCCCAGCCTGTATTTGTGCTTGGGATTTCCCTGATCTAGCTGCAGGACCTTGCACTTGGCCTTGTTGAATTTCAGGCAGCTCTCAGGCCTGTCCAAGTCCCTCTGGATGGCATCCCTTCCCTCCAGCGTGTCGACCACACCACACAGCTTGGTGTCATCAGCAGTCTTGCTGAGGGTGCACTGATCCCACTGTCCATGCCGCCAACAGAGATGTCAAATGGCATCAGTCCCAATGCTGACCCCTGAGGAACTACAGTTGCCACTGGTCTCTACTTGGACACTGAGCCTTCAGCCTCAACTCTGAGTGCCACCATCCAGCCAATTCCTTATCCACAGAGCTGTCAATCCATCAAATCCATATCTCTTCAGTTTAGACACAAGGATGCATTGCAGGACTGTTTAGATATACATATCAGTCTTTAGCAACCCTAACAACAACATGGGTGCAGAATACAGTCTCTAGGCACGGAATTGATTGTATTTCCTGCATTTTTAATTGTTGGTTTGCTTTGTTTTTGTTAAACTAAGAGCTAGTGACTAGAAAAACCTTCCACAGATTTGGCCTTAAAAATGATCCTGTACATTAACAGACACAATTGCTTCTTTGGTTCCAACACTCAGATTCCACATAGGGGTGTTTCTCATCTGTACTTCACTGCGTGCTGTGCAGTGGGACACAGCAATAGTTACTGCAATGTTAACTAACACTACTATGCATCACTGCTCCTGTCAGTTAAAACAATACAGTATTTTGAGCAGGACAATAGCCTAAGAGAGCTATTTGGAAAACACAGGTGTCCAGTAAGAACACCACCCATTTGGAACTGCAGCAGTGGGAACACAGTGACAGACGGAAAACAAACCAAAAGCCTCAGTGCATGAATTAAACAAGAGCTGCACACAAAGAACTTAGCTGAATATCTTTTACACCTTGCTCCTTCAGTGCCATAAAAATTAAAAGTAACTACATCAATAGGAATGAAGAGAGACTGACTAAAGAAACAAGAAAATTGAACACAGTCATTTGTTTTCCTAACAGAGATAAAACCCCTGCAGCTCTAATGCAAGTGAATCGAAACTCACAAAAATACCTTCAGGACACTATTGTCCTCTGCAGCAACTCAAAACCTCCCTGTTTCTGACCTGTCACCTGGGAACTCCTACCATGGCCTCTGGAAACTTGCAGTTCCTTATGAAATTTGCACAGACTTCTGCACATCCAGCCCAGGGGGAGGTCTGACCTAACAGGAGGTGTTGGTAGAGGGGAAGGAAGAAGTTGTCAAAGGAGTTTTAAATACTTGGGGACCACTGAAACCATGTCAAAGCTGCCCAGCACACAGGAGGGAGCTGGGTCAGGCAGGTTGCTGGTGCCTACAGCTCAGGAGCTTATTTGGAGGCACTGCAAACAGAGGGGTTCATTGTCACACACAGATTTCATGTGCTGGACGATAGAGGCACCATTTCAGCTACAAGGTACTTACTTAAAACTAACAAACACCTACAGGTAAGTCCAATGCAGCACCCTCTCTGTCCAGAGCAAAAGTCATCTGATGTATTTTTACTGAATGTCAGGACCAAAAAATTAATCAAAAGAAAATAACCAAACAACCAAAACCAAACCAAACATAAACACCCCTGAAAATACTTCATTCTGGGCTAAGGGTCCCCTATCAATGTAAATCAACCATTTCAGAGCTGAATTTGCATCAGAATTTAAAACCAACAACTTTGTATTTTCTGCCATTTACTTTTACTAACAGCTGTTTTCTTCTGAAGTGTTTTGATATTTGACCCTTTTGTCCAATAATTCATTTTCCAGTTAAAATGCAATTAATTTTATAGAAGCAGCAGCAAAATGATTATTCCAGGAAAGTGAAGATAGTTTGATTAAAAAATGGTAAGAAATTCAGAAAAAGTTAGAGGATTATCAGTAACAGCTCAAAGAGTTTTTGAAAGTGTTCTTAATTGTAAAGCTGAAATTACTGTTAGTGGGATAATAAGAAAATTATCTGAAAGGATTAATTTTCAAACAGATGAAATAGAAGGAAGAAGCTTAAGTTAAATATCAGTGCAATACAAAAATGCACAAATACCTTCTTCAACATCTGACAAATATTCAGCGTCACTGAGTATTTCAGGGGCATTGGCTTTACGAACTGCATGAGTTAAATAAACAAAATAATTAAATAAAAGCATAGACTATTAATGTGTCAACAAAACAATCAATGTAAAACAATAACAAATGTGCAATGACCATATTCAACTAATACTGTGTATTGTTTGTTTTGGTTTTTTTTTTTAAATGGATATTTCTTATAACAACAAAAGACTGAAAAAATTTTTTGAAACACTTTTAATACCTTCATCATCAGACATATCCAGAACTTCATTCATGGTTTCAGGTACATTCAATTTGTGCTTTTCTGTAACAGTCTGTAAAAGAAAAAGAAAGGCATTTCAGAGTACAGGCATAATTTTTCTTAAAATTCTATTATTTTAAGTTATTTTTAAAATTAAATGCCAGGTAGGACAAATTTATAACTGCAGTTAGCAAAACAAGACTTTTTAGCGTCTTACTCACTTCCGTGTTTAAAGATACTTTTTATTGAACTATACCTTAAAAAAAACTAGAGAAATAGGTAATATTATATTTGTATTTTAAACCATGTTCATATTTTCACAGCAGAAAAAGTATGAGCTGAAAGCCTGGAAAATTATATCAAAAGAAGAACCAAATATACTGGAAAGAGTTTCATTTTAAGGGGTTGAATCAGAACTCTTTAAGTAGTCATCCAAATTTTGAGCAGGAATATGCCATCTCTATTAAAACTAAACTTTCTGAGGGAAGTATTTCTCCTTTGACATTAGAAGAACTCTGCAATTTGGGGGCAGGCTGAATCTATGTGAATTTTTTTCAGAGGTGCCTCAGCATGAATTGTGTGTTTTTCCCACAAATGAGAACAATTGTAACCACATGCAGGCTGAATGATATCCCTTAAGGGATTTGTGCATGAAAGACACTCAGAAGTGGTTGGATGATTTTCCTCCTGATGTTTATATTGATTCAGATTCAAAGACCAATATAAAAAAAAAAATGCTATGAATGCCTGAAATCTGTTGCTAGAATACCTGTATCCCATGAATGACATACACATGCACATTTTACTTTCCAGCTGAGCTACAGCCCAACAAGCACTAGTAGAGTTTTAGGTCACACAAGGGACCCTGCAGAGTTACCATTCACAGAGTGCAGCTGGATTAAAAACAAAACCAACCAAACCAAACCAAAAAACCCCACTCCATACCAAATCCACTCCCATCTTTATAGGGATTTTATATATTTTTTTTAATCGCCTTCTCATTCTTCATATACAAATAAGAAACCATTAACAAGTTCACGAGGGCAAAATAGCCTTTCTATTTTCATGTATTTTAAAAGATTTCATTTTTTTCTCTGGTCTTATGAATAGTCACTTGGCATTTCATGTTTCTTGGGCTACTGCCATCACTTGATACATGCAGAAGAGCTCCTGCACACTCAAACATTACAAAACTTAGAAAAAGCCTCACACAATTAATTCTGTGGGAATTACTTGCAAAGCTTTTTAGTACTTTGCTGTTAAACTAGCAAAATCACAGGACTTTTTTTTTTTTTACTGGTGTTTGAGTTTAAATCATAGCAAAATTACTTATGTTCATCCCTGGTTTAGTTAAATTTAGCTTTGGGAGTTTTTTTGGGAGCCTCAAAATATAAGTCTCAGCAGTCCAATTGAGTTTTTAAGACCCTGAGTTGTAAATCAGATTTCATGTCCAGACTTCCAAAGTCTCAAAATTACACACTGATAAGCAGCATATTCTGATTTTAATGGAAATTATTTCTGAGTTTCTCTGGAGGGTTGTATTAGGGGTTGTACAGGCCTTTCAGCATCTGACATTTCCTCTGGCACCATTCACAGCCTGACCCATCATCTCTCTACACTTATCTACAGAATATAAATGATCATTGTTCTGCATCAAATGCAGAACAAACTCTTCCAGCTTCTTGGTTCTACAAGTCAAGAATAACTTTGTCATATTGGGTTTTCTTAGCATAAAGGTGTGGTTTTACTTTTCTTGCAGCTACCTAACTGTATGCTAGGCAATCATTCAAGTTTTGCTGTCCTGTATAATATTCTCCATCAAATTTATCAGGTTGTGGAAAACTGTTTTGGAACCTTTCTAGAGAGAAATATATCCTTGAGAAAACATAGAGAGAAATAAAGAAAAAAAAATAATGCTTATTTTTTGGCATATTTTATTGTTCTGAAATTTGTCTTCTGTGTGTGGATTTTCTGTAAACTACTTAATTATAGATCACAACCAGGAAAGTCATAGGAAGAAAAGGTACATGCAGTAATAGAACTAAAATCTGCCTGTCATCCCAAATGCTCATCATATTGCAGCCACCTGCTTGCACAGATAGACCACACAAATGGGTGATGACAAAGCATGAAACACACACAATAATTGTCTGTCATCTCCCATATGTCTGAAAATACATACATGTGCATATTTACCTTTTTTTTTAATCATAAAAAACATAATTGCAGAAACAAAAAAGCAAATTTGTAAAAAAAAAAAAGAAAGCCAATGTTCTGAACTTATGTTCTGCAGACCCAGTTTGGGCTTTATTACGCTGGTAGTGCATGGAGGTGCCTCACCTCACAAAACTGTTCTCTTCAAAGAGCAATTTGGCAAAACATTAGTGAACAAAAGATCTTTCTGAGAAACATTTATGATTCTGTGAATTTTTCTGACAGCAGGTAGTATTTGACCATTCCTAGTCCATTCAAAATGTCCTGGGTAACGCTTCCTGAAAGGCATGACAGACAAGCTGGAGTTCATGTCCATGTGAGGAAATGAATATTTGGGGATGCAGGGGCTGACTGTGGCTGCTTGCAGAAGCTTTCCTAAGCAAATTTGTAGGAAGGTGCCAGAAACTATGCAATGAGGTGCTTTTAAGCATTGAAGTATTCCACTTTTTATAGTGGAATAGGTTCTCTTAGGCCAAATACAAGCCATCATCCCCTGGGAAATGCTCTCAAAAGGCGGCGGCAGCAGCAGCTTCTATTTACACAAATCTTGTAGGAAGGTCTTTTCAACTACAAACTTGTTCCCTAAACAACAAGATTTGTGGAGAAACATTGCAGTTATGATCAGTCCTTTACACTGTCCATTTTCTGCTCAGTTGATACTCTTTCTGTGCACATCCTCAGAGAGTCTATTACCTTAAAAATATATGGTTCATATTTAATAGCTACTTTATACTGCTAAAAGGAAATAGGTGATTGGAATCTCAGCAGTCATGTAACTAAACAAACCTGAATACCCTGGCTTTGGAAAAATTCTTCCATTCACTACTTAGCTAAATTGTACTTACAATTGTAGTCATGGTCTCTTCTGTCACCACCTTCAATGTGTCAACAACTGAAATGTAGCCAAGTCGCTTAGCAATGGCGAGGGCAGTGTTTCCATTCTAGCAATTGAAACATTTATAACAAAAGTTGAATGTTAGCAAGGAAAAGGGTAGAACCTGCTAACTAACAGCAGAAGAATGTGAATAAAAGAAAAGTGAATGTTTGCATGTTAGTGCTTGAAATAACTGTATTTTGGGGTAGTAGGACATGGAACTGAGTTTCTAACTCTTTGCAGAAATGGGATGAAAATGAAGACATTTCCAGATGTGTGCTGTTCTAGCCCTGGAAGAGATGATGGCATAGAGGATGCGGGGGCGCTGGGAACAGGCTTCCTCTGCTCTTTTCCTCTCCCACCACACGCACGTTTTTCCCCCCCCACATTTCCCTTGCTCAAACACACACGAGGAGAGCGAGGGGAGAGTGGTCCCCGTTGAGCCCCCCTGCACTTACCACAGTGAGCTCGTTGGGGGCCGCGCCGTGCTGGAGCAGGACGTTGATGATGTGGGTGTGCCCCTGCTGCGCTGCCTGGTGCAGCGGCGTGTACCCGTTCTGCAGGCACAGGGAGAAGGAAAGGCTGCAGTGGGCACAGCGCACAGGCAGCCCTCACAGAGCGAGCGGGGGCAGAGGCGGGACACTCACCTTCGTTTTGGCATTGACTTTTGCAGAATGTTGCAGAAGGAAGTTAACAACTTTTATGTTTCCGTAGTGGCAGCCAACGTGCAAAGGAGTGTATCCCATCTAGAATGAACGTCAGCAGTTAGTAAATGTGAATATCACACACGTGCCCGGACAAAAAAAAAAAAAACAAAAACAAAACCAACCATAACAGACATGAAATAGGAAAAAATCCTGTTAAGCTTTTTTTTGGCTTATGTGAAAAATCCTCCAGCCTTGGAAAAAAGCACACTTCTCATGAATGCCAATTCAAGTGCTCAGTGAGTGCTTCCATCAGCTCCTGCAGTACTCTTGGGTGAATCCCATCTGGCCCCACAGGCTCAGGTGTGTCTAAGTGATGCAGCAGGTTGATGACCATTTCACCTTGGATTATGGGGGCTTCATTCTGCTCCCCATCCCTCTCTTCCAGCTCAGGAGGCTGAGTACCCAGAGAAAAACTGGTCTTACTATTAAAGACTGAGGCAAAGAAGGCAGTAAGTACCTTAGCCTTTTCCTCTTCCTTTGCCACTATGTTTTGCCCATGTTCAGTAAAGGATGGAAATTTTCCATAGCCCTCCTTTTGTTGCTATTTATAGAGACATTTTTTACTGTCTTTTACAGAAGAAGTAAGATAAAGTTCTAGTTAGACTTTGCCCCTTCTCATTTTTGCCCTGCATAACCTCACAACACCCTTGTAGTCATCCTGAGTGGCCTGCCCATTCTTCCAAAGGTCATAAACTCTCCCCCCACCTTTTTTTTTCTTCAGTTCAGACAGGTCAGTCTTCTTCTGTGCCAGTTCATCTTTTGGCACACGGGAATGGCCTGCTCCTGCACCTTTAAGATTTCCTTCTTGAAGAATGTCCAGCCTTCCCGTACTCCTGTGCCCTTCAGGACTGAGTCCCAAGGGACTCTCTCAGCCAGTCTCCTAATCTGCCCTTTAAAAAGCCTCTCCTTACTTTTCCAAGAACCAAAACCTGTCATTTAGTGATCACTGTGCCCAAGACAAATTGTGACCATCACATCACCCCCCAGTCCTCCTCTGCTCACAAACACAGGTCCAGAAGAAGCCTTCCCTGGTTGGCTCCCTCACCAGTGGGTCAGGAAATTCTCTTCTACACACTCCAGGAACCTCCTAAACTGTTCCCTCTCTGCTGTCTTGTAGTTCCAGCAGACATCTGGGGAGTTGAAGTCCCCCACGAGAACAAGGGCCAGTGACTGTGAGACTTCTCCCAGTTGCTCATAGAATGTTTTATCTGCCTCTTCACCCTGGTTGGGTGGTTTGTATCAGACTCTCACCAGGATATCTGCCTTGTTGGCCTTCCCCCTGATTCTTATCCATAAACACTAAACCCTGTCATCACCACCATTAGGCTCCAGACAATCAAAACATTCCCTAACACACAGTTCATGAAACAACTACCTCTACATGGAAACTTGCTACTTTTCTCCATGGCATGAAGGAAAGGCCACTTTTCCCCAAATCTTCCCGCCGCTCACACTAGGAGTTTGATGGCTTTGCAGCAGATGCTTTTCCTGGCTCACAGAGAGGGATTAATGGGCTTCTCCCTCTCTTGAGGTGAGTCACCGGGGTTCCTTTCCCCTCTAAAGGTCAGGTTTCATAGGCCCATTTGATGGGCTCTGAGATGCCAGAAGGGTCATCTTAGCCAGCATTCCTGTGGGGCTTGCCCATTTTGCAAGCAGGCTGAAACTACACTGCCAGTGTAACATGTCTTGGCTGCTGGTAGAGCTCAAACTAGCCAGAAGAAAAATACACTGCATGGGACTGAACAGTGTGGAACTAGATCCAAAAGCCAACCTTGTGGGTAGAAACACTGAAAAATGGGCTGGTCTTGTACCGACCAGGCTCTTGCTGCTCCCCAGTTTAAAGGTGAAAAAAATGCCTTTGTTTTCCTGTTCTAAAAAGAAAAAGTTGGTGCCAAGATGCAGAGGCACAGAGAGAGTTAAAATCTTCAGCCTGTCATCCCTCATTTTTACATCCATGTCAGTGGGCTGTGGTCAGCTTAGACAACTTGGTCAAAAGCACTGAGGAGACAAGTCCAAAGTCAGCCTGGGATTCAGGAGCCAGCACTACACCACGTGTTCAAACAGTGAAGTCATAGCTGCTCAGGAGAAAGAAAGAAAGAAAGAGAAAACCTCAAATGTGAACTATTTCCACTAGAGGGAAGTCTCAAGTGTCCATGGATTTAAACACACCATTTTTTTCATGTCACTTTGCCTCTGATACTGCTTCACAGAAGGTTGCTTGATTTCAGTTGTATTCACACATGCCAGGAGAAGGTAGTTGCAACAGTTACTTTAAATTAGGGTGTGTACTTTTTTTCCAGTTCATTATATACCCTTTGCCATCTAAAGCAAGTACTAAGTTTGACAACCAGAATGAGTTAATCAGTGCCAGAAACAGCACTGAACCAAAATTCCATTGGCATCAGCAGAATGAAACTTTCTGCTGACTTATATGAACATTGGATCAGATGCCAAATGACTACAAGGAACTTTTCCTGCAGAATAGCTGCACACAATGGTAAGGGCCTGAGCACTAGTTAAAATGAAATCATCATGAACTGAACTCTGGGATCTCATCTTACAGCTACTGTTAGTTTAGGACTGGCCTAAGAACTTCCTGTTCCTAGCAGTGCCTGCTGTCTGAATCGGACAGAGCTCCCTGAGCTGCCCAGAGTGTTTAGTCTTCACCAGAATGCTGAAGTCACATACCTCAAACACAGCTTCTACAGCCTCTGCCTCTACATGGTCCAAAGATAAACTTGTATTAAAAGATGGCCAAGTTATCAAAGCAGTTAAAAAAGAAAAAATAAAAAAAAAGCCATGAATCCTCCTACAAGATCTCAATTCCATTACCACCCTTGAAAATACAGTTCTTAATATGACTAGCAAGGTCAAAAACAAACAAACAAAAAAATCAAACAGCATAAAACCAACTGTGGAGATGAAATCCAAAGTCAAGGACCACCTGCTGGGAACTCCCTGCTAATAACCCTGAAACATTAAAATCTGGAGCATATCAGAGAGCCAACACCAGCTGATCTCAACTTCCCCTTTGAAGTGATCTGCAAAGGCTCCTCTCCAGCCTCTAACACTGAATATTCTGAATACTGAAGAAGGAGCTATCAAACCCCCAGTATTTAGTGCAGTGCAACAACTGTTTCCTTATACAAATGGTACATACAGAGACTTACAGGTTGTACCTTCATAAATGGCTGGATGAGCAATTATTAATGCTCTTTGATGCTGACTAGCCTGCTGTTTAAATCAGAAACTAAGTGAAAACTTTTCCTCTTTCCCCTCAAATTCATGGTAGAAATCATGACATTTCCAGGGTCACTATTCTTCCTGCCATCCTTCCTTGGTGTCCCAGAGCTGAAGCTGAAGGAGTCTTCCTCTGAAGCTCTCAGTGCTGGTGCCTGGTCAACTGTGGCAGCTGGAGGTGTGTGCACTGAAAGGCAGCTTCTCTGCTACAGGCATCATGTGTGTCCCAAGTAGCCATATAGGCACCTGCCAGCCTGGTGGCAAAACACCAGTTTCCTGCCTGAAGCCCTTGGAGAGGCCTGGGAGCTTTCTTTCAAGTCTGCCATACCCCTGTGGTTGTCTGGTGTCGTATTTGATGAAGGCAGTGGCTTACACAGCACAGCGTCACTGACAGCAGAGTCACAGAGATCTGACACGGCAGGTCACATCTCACTGGGCATGCTGGACCTCATCAGACACCACAGGACATCTTTCATGTTCATAGTCAGCAGCATTTGTAGTGAAGGCATTGGTCAAAATAAAAGCACTTAGCAAAACGCCCTTTTAGTGCCTGAAACCTGGAAAGGATATCCTTTTCTTCTCAGCTACAGTACAGATGCCTGCACTCAACTCTTTCTAGCTCAGGAAGGTGTAACATTTATATCCCAACATCCTCATGGAAGTCAGGTATTCTGTTAACTTTTCTGAAACGCTCCAACTGGCAGATTCTGCAATTACACAATTAAATCAACAATAAAAGTAGCAATTCTTAGGGCTACTTGAGCTTGCTACTTTCATTCTCTATAGAAAGGTGCCCAGGAGGCTCAAATATTTTGCTTCTAAAGATATAAATAATACCAAAAACCCCCACAATCAAACAAACAAAACAACAATAACAAAAACACCACTAAAAAAACAAAAACAAAACCAAGAAAACCCTCACCATTATACATGTTTCTGCACAGCAGTTAAGGTTTAGTTCTAATTACTGGCAAAGCACCAAGGGATTTAGTAGGCATCCTAACATCAAAAAAGTTACTTCCAAGAAAATCAGGGCTTTTGTTTAACACAGCTCTAACACACATCACCTTCTGGCACTCAGCTGCTGTGCTGCTCGTAGCTGTTTTGAAGAATGAGCAGCAACATTGGAGTTAGCAGCTGGGAAGGGCTTATCAAAAGCCACCAGAATAAGTGCCAAGAAAACATAAAATCAGAAACACTGAGCTTTTCATGTCTAATGGAACACACAAAGCATCCCTTATTCTCTTGCCCTTCAATTTTTGTTTTTGAGGGAAATTATCAAAAGCCTTGTATATCATGTCAGTGAATTCAGTGAATTACTTTAATATCTTCCACTGGCAATAACCATAAATCTTAACAGCTTGAATTACTGCATCTTTCTAGTCATGCTGACTCTCAAGCTGCTGTGTTTTTGTTTTTCTGCTGTAAATGGCAGACAATGAAGCCACAGTATTGTTGTTTATAGGGCTAGAAATTGCTTTAGATCCAAAGATCACAAAGCCTTGATTGAATGAAATAGGCAAACCTGTGTGTACATACACACTTCTCTGCTTTGCTGAATCAGGGCCTAACACATTGCAGTACCTTGCAAAGCTTCATTATTGCACATTATTAGGCTGGAAATTTCCACAGAAATGTCTTGATAACAACCGAGCATGTACAAAGACACAAGGAGAGAGAGATGATGCACCATGAAGATATTACTGAAGATATCTGTATCTGTGTTCATTCTGTATGAAAGAGATTTTTCTCGAAAGCACTTCCCTCCCTCCGTGCCTCCTCCTTATCTCCTTCTGCATCTGAAAATTAGATATTCCAGTGGAAAAATTGGACTGCTGTTATGAACCATTGTAGCACTCAGGCTGGTATGGGGCTCCTGTCAGAACAGAGCAGGCAGACCTGAATAAATCTGAAATAAAAAGCCCAGCTCAACCTGCAAAAGAACATCATGACCTTTCAGCCATCATTATCTCCTACCAAACCCAGAGTTTTAGGAACAAAAGACAGTTTAATACTGGATTTGTTTTCCAGACAGTCATCAGCCAGGGACTGTGAGACCATCAGTTCCCCTGGGGCAGGCCTAACACCAAGTGCAGCAACTGTTTCACTAAAGTGACCTGTACAGAAATCAAAGCTCCAGATCCTGCTCTTCATCCTTGACTGAACCAACACTTTTCTCTCATCAGTCTCCCTTTGCCAGTCCATCACAGTAATGCTGTATCCTACAATGACACTATCCAATGGGATAAACAGCTGAAAAATGACATGTGGAGACCTGCTGAGCCATGAGAACAATATTTACTCATGCCAACTGCCAGCACAAAAGCCCTAAAACAAAAGCAACATCACATGTACCAGTGCAGCTTTTACACTCAATATGACCACCAGAGAAGGAATATCTGCTTGCAGCCCTGGCTTCAGATTGATTTTTAACTCCCCATATTATTGTAGGGACGATGTTGCAAAATGCATTTCCAGCATCAAAAACTCTTTAACATACTTAAATTCAGACCCACAAATGTACTGTCAGAATAGATAAAAGCTGCTGCCTTTGCTGCAGGATACTAACATTTTAAGCCTTCTGTGAACACTACATTCAATTTTTAAAGCTTTCTATATGTGAAGGGCTTTGAAGCAGCTCTGAAACTTCACCACCTGAAATGTATTTTAATGTTGCTACATTTCCACCATTCTATTATTCTTCTCTTGCATGTATTATAAGGTATTATATATAAGGTATTTTCTGTGGGTTATTAACTGGAGCTCAGTCTAACATGGCTTAGCTTAAAACTGCATAACAAAATCTCACTTTCAAGCAGTAGGAGCAGCCTTATGGCCTCTCAAAGCACTAGTTCTGGCCTGCTAAAGCAGTGTTGTTTACTTTTCAGCATTGACTTAGACTCCTGCAGCTCTGGGATTTGAGGCTATTTAGTTAATTGATGCAGCAGAACCAGAAGGATCCCATAACACCATTAATAAATGGACTTCAAAACCAGCAGCTATTCTTCGTTTCATGACCTTTTCTACAACAAAGCTCAGGAAAAAAATTTCTTGGGAGGGAAACCACCCCAAGAGAGAACCACAGTTGCAATTGTTCAGGTCTAAGGGCAATTTTGAAAATGCTCATAAGTTTTACAGGCACAACTGATCTTAATCATACAGACTAATCCCTGTACAAGTAATTTTCTGTAATACTGGAGGTTTTTTTCTTCCCTTTTCTGACCCGTCTTCTTTAACCACCTGAAAAACTCCAACAGTGTGTGCAGCCCTCAGAATCTGAGCAGGGCTAAGAACTCCCATGTGCCAGAACTGCCAACTCTAGATGTTTTCACAGGCAGTGTAAGTTATATATAAATGATGACTAAAGAACATGTACCAGAGGAGGATGATGATAGTTCATTGGTCTCTACTCAGGAGTTCAATGACCTGCTGATACTAAGTTGAATGATATGAAGTGTTCTCCCCCTATTGACAGATACTGTGCTGGAGTGACATTAAACCTACGCTTACTTATCCTGGGGAAATGAGAAATATGATAAGGAGAGGAACTAGACAAAGAAAAAAATAATAACAATAACAGCAAAGACCACTGAATAGTCATCTAGACCACAATAATTGAGGTAAGAAAAGCACATGGATGTGAAACGGAGGTAAGAAAACAGGTTAGTGGTGACACTGCTGGTAGCAGAGATCCCCAGTATAATGTCACTCTGAGTGGTGCAGCTTCACTGACTTTTAAGGCACAGATGACACATCTCTGCTGCTGTATGTCCAAAGTAATGAATCTGAACTGGACATGCTGGACAGTATCGTGCAAACATGCAAGCATAGCAACAGTGCTTCTGGAGCCAACTCAGCTGTTGCTTATCTTGTCCCCCAATGCCTCTGGTTTTAGAGGCAGCATGCACAGACCTTTTATTCCCATGGAACAGTTAATCCATCTAAACAAGAGAGCTTGTAACTACAGAGCTGCTATTGTACAAGCCAATCATCTGAACTTCACCTGCACAGAGCATGAGGTCAAGGTATGGTAGTTCTTACAACATAACATTTTTCCTTTATTGTAGAAGTTTGGAAGTTGTCAATTCTTTCCTTAGGAACTCAAGATGATCATCAGTTTATCCAGGAACTATTCCATGCTAGTATTCCACTATTCCACTGTACTGTATTGGCACTTTTCTTATATCAGAGGCAGCAGTGAGTGGATATCTGGCAGACAACCTCCATGTGGCTGACTTTGTGGAGCCTGGAGGGCTCACTGCTGCACAAACCCAGCAGATGGGACCCTGCAGAAGCCAGTGGAAAAGCATCAAGTTCATGCCAGTGCACGAGCATCGGGCTCATTCCACTCTAGTATAATCCTGAAAGACATGTGGGCACTTTCTTCTTAAGAGCAGACAGTCCCCTGAGCAGAGGGCTAACTAGTATGGTAGACAGGAGGACAAGCTGCTCTGGGTGTCCTTGACCACAGAAGCCTACAGGATTATTAGTGCATGTTTTCCCAGACAGATAATTTCTTACATGCCAAAGTAGTCTTGCTTAAAAATACAACTTTGCCTGACTTATGAGTCCCTGCCCCACTTCCTGACAACCACAGAGCAGTCCCGTGGAAGCAAATGTGTACTGGGAAACTATTCTTAACTCACACCAGTTACATATATAACTGTGGAATGAGGGTGAACAACAAGGGATTTACTGTTGACTTCTTTAAAATTATATGACTATTACTGATGGACAGGATTCATGCTGCACACAGTCAAATATGACTGCATTTTTCACCCTGTTATGCCTAGTGACTAGTTCAATTTTCAGAGGTGCAATGAAGAAAATCAGCTCCATATAGAGAAGATCTCTATGTTATAAACTGAAGCTCCTTTTCTGTCTCTAATGTGGGCCTGCTTCATCCCATCCCACCCTGCCAGGCTTAAAGTTCAGTACAGAGCTTCTGCAACTGCACCGGGCCAGCCCTGAGACCCATGAAACATGCCCTGCATCTCAGCTGTGACAGTATCTCAGAGGTTTCCACCATGCTAATGGACTAAAAGGCCACTGCAGTCCAGAATGGGATCCTGTTTGGACACTGGAGAGCAGGGAAAGGGAACACGTGACTGCTTGCACCTGTCAGATGTAAATGCCTCCTTAGACAGCTTACTATTTGTGGGGCAGAGAA
Source organism: Pachyramphus minor (assembly GCA_013397135.1). NCBI lineage: Eukaryota > Metazoa > Chordata > Aves > Passeriformes > Tyrannidae > Pachyramphus > Pachyramphus minor. The sequence continues at coordinate 607,099 of VYXB01003362.1, read as the reverse complement.
CAGTGCTGCAGAGAGGGAGAAAGGCAAACACCCTGACAAGTTGTATGGGCTGGGAGGTGGTTCAGCTTTGACCAGTTAAAAGAACAGGTTCTGCAATGTCTTGCTACAGAAACCAAAACCAGGTAGAAACTATCTCTAGGAAGGCAACCACATGTGTCTGAGGAAATTGTGCACAGGACAAACCAGGGCAGATTTTGGCTGCTGCTGGGTGATCTGGCAGATAAGAACCCCTACTGATTCATTTCTAAAATACAGGTTGAGGATATGTTACAAAAGTGGAGAAGCTGCTGGGATTTCACCAGAACCATTTCACTTTTGTGTTAGGATAATGTTATTGAAATCAGTAGCTGGTAGAGTTGGAATTGCACTGTAGAAAAATCACATGACAATGACTTTTCCCTCTGCCACAGATTATAATCATCTGAGCTGCAGTCAATATGATGATGGACTCAGCCCTTTCTGAGCTGTCAGTGTGATGACAGAATGATAACACTGCTGGACAGTCTGACACACCCAGACATTTCTGGGATGCAAGCACAGCACCCAACTTGTAGCATACACCTAGCAGAGAGCTGTGAAAGCTGCTGCTCTGCACAAAGAGTGCAGGTCAGCTTGTGGGACTTGGTTCATGTAGCTGATTTGATCAGCTACGGTTGAAGTATTTGATCTCAACTAATTCCTTGCCCAGCTAAAGGAATGACCCCAAGATCTAGACAATGCATGAGGAATGTAAGTGTAATCAACACTGAGATCATTATCATTAAATTCTGAGCACTATACACCATTAGTGAGCATAAAGCCATTCAGCTTCACAGGCTCATTTCTACACAGGCTCTTGAATTTACTACAGGCCATTGATCTTAAAAAGCAATACAGTGAAGTGGGAGGTGTCATCCCTGGGAGTCTCAAAAGCCATCCCCAAGCACTTTTCAAATCCAGGTATCTTACTTAGAAGTCTAAATATTAACTCTAGGCAAAACTATTTTTAGGCAACTAAATTTGAAACCGACCACCGTTTCAGATACATATTTCATATTAGATAACAGTGATAATGAATTTCAGATTTTCCCTCAGGAGTTAAATTTTTCCCCTCTAACACTGTTTTAGAAGGTATAGTAGAGCAAAATTTACTGACAACCTAACAGGTCCCTGTTTACCAACAGGAGAACAATGCCCTAGTCTGACCTTGGGACAACAGAAAAAGCCAGTTCCCTAGAATGTACCAGTATGATGAAGTAGTTCCCTCAATGCTATGCTTTGCAAAACAAAGCAGCTTAGAAATTCAGAGGTAACCAGCCATGGAGGGGGGTGAGCACTAAAAATGAACAATGGCTTTAATTGCAGAACCATGTCTATGGATGGCTATTTAGCATCAGCTCAGGGGAAGCTACTTCCATGAAGTGTCATAGTTTTTTAAAGTTTCATGAAGTCTCTTAAGTCACGGGAGAAAGTATTTATCAGTTATAGTGGTATGTATACATTGGAATGTATACATTGCATTGACACGGTTTCTCTTGCTGTAAGTAGATGTTTGAAGTAAGGGTTCTCCTGTGTTTTGTTTTTACTGTCAGCTGGATGGAAAGCAATGTGAAACAGGTAAAAAAATACCAAAAGCAGATGAGATACTCTATAGAGAGAGCTCAAGATTTTGTAAAAGTTTCCTTAAACAGAAACAAACAGAGCAATCCCACTTACTTTCAGTGAAGTACAACAGTAGGACACAATCTAAATCTATATTGATTTAAACATTTGGCAAGGAATAAGCTTACTACTCAAAGACTGAACTTAACATTAAACATTCATGTTTACATATCTTCAGTTTTCAGAATGTATTCTACAGTCATTTATTACAAGGAGTGTTTCTCTGCTGTGATTTCAGTTTCACCCTAAATCAGTTACTAGTCCAGTCTCCAGGCTCATGCTTCCCTGAAAGGAAATACTTCATGCTGACAGTGGTGTGTGTACCTTTGTCTGTGAATCAACAGCAGCTCCTTGGTTAACAAGAACCTCTGCGACATTGACCCTGTCCTCTTGAGCAGCCAGGTGGAGTGGCGTCAGTCCACTCTGTAAATTAGAAGCAACAAGTAACAGTCTTCAGAGGGGGCACATGAACACTAAAGTGCAAATTCAGGTATCAGTGAGACTCAGAACATCCTACTGAATTTAAAGAAGTCACACATTCCACTCTCACTGTGTAAGGTGCTTCCTAATCACAGTGTTGATCTGCAGGGAAGTAGAACTCAGAAGCCAGGAAGATGTTTCTTTTACACAAGGAACATTTGTTCAAGCAGTGATACAGGGGGGATAGCAAATTAGAGCACTTTAAGAAAAAGTTACATAGTAATTTTTTAGCTCCTAATTCACTTTTTAAAATGAGTTAGACTTTAAAAGCAATATTGAATTGTTGTTTATGCTTCTGCAAGTTTTCTAGAATTTATGTTCTCTCAGATTTATTCTTACCTTTTACTCCTTCACTTGATCATTTTCAGACAAACATAAAAGATAAAACTGCAGTTCTCTGAGATCAGGTCTCTTTCTCTCTGCTTAGGGAGGATACAGACTTGCTGGTTCACATGTACTGACACTTATATTTCCATACTTTATTATTTTTCTTATCTAAAACTTGAGATCTAAATACTCTTAAAACCTCAGAAAACTTTCTGTCACATAAAAGGCCTCAGGTAAAAGGGGTAGAAGAGAGGATCTGCTGACGAGATGTTAGGAATGAGAAAGAATATCCTTTACTTGCGAATCACCGTGTGTTTTCTCTCCTCCTGTTCCTACTGCCTTTAGCACCAAGGACAGAAGAGCAGGTGGCAGCAGTTGGCACATCACTCAGAAACACTTGCTAAGTTTCCTACCCTTGAACCCAAATCCATGTCCACAGTGCATTCATTCCCTACCAAAGGCAGTTATTGTGAGTGTCCCACTGTACTTTCCTCAAATATGCAATCCTGGTAACAACACAGCTTAGGTGGGTCACTTTGCACAAATATTTAACAGTAACCGACTATAAATTACCTAATGAAGCCTGGATATTATGGGCCAAACATTCTAAAAACATTTCATAAGTGCACAGTGCCCATACTGGGGCTCTGGGTATGCAGCTCCCAACCATCCTGTGGATACTGCAGAAATAAATGCTCTTTTTGTTCCCATTGCAAAACTCAAAAGTCATTGTGCTTTAAACATTTGGCTTAATACGTAGGTGCTGAGGTCTGAGGAACTGCATTCCTGAGAGAGCACAAGGTGAACTATTTTCTAAAGGTGGTGTTATCAGTATAACGAGAAACTAGAGATTACAACTGGACAGTAACAGATTGAAGGATGCTGCAGGTAATTAACCTCTGGTGGGACTGAATCAAAGCACTCAGCAGCTTCAATCATGCTCTCTGTATTAGCCTCAGCAGCAAACTTATGATAGCCAATGAGATGCAGAATACGTACATGATGAATTTCCCTGTGGGAATACACAGTCCATCTTGCACTGCATGAGCCCACACACTTGACTGAGAACAAAACAACAACCACATCTGCAAGAGAAGCTTTCTCAAGGAGGACCCAAAAGTAGCCAAATTGTAAAGTTAGGAGCAGGAGAACACAGCAGTCCTGTGCAGCACCACCCACTGCCTCAGAGGACACTGAATCTTTCTACCTGCTGAGAACAGGAAACAGTTTCCATGAAAAATTTTTCTATTGCCTCTCTGCTCTAGCCACATAAATCTGTCCTGAAACTGCACTTGACTATATCAAACAATGATGTCTAGTGGGGCATTTAAAGAATTAAGGCTGCACATTTGCTAGAAACATCGCTATAGAGCAGACTTAATAGCCTATAAATTCATACCTACAGAAACTAAAATCTATTTACTTTCCTTTCCTGTCCCCAGGAGAAATTACACCAAAAGTCACTGTGCTCTAAGGAACACCCTCTGGGGAGGAAGAATCACTTATATTAATGAACAAAATCTCAAACTTGCTGTTATTATCCCATTTAAAAAAGTCAGCTTCCCTTAACAAGTTATCTGTTACCATTAGATGGCAATAATTGTTACCATGCATTGGTGTATGTCACTTTCTTGCTACAAGATATTACAGTGTTAAAAATGTTACAAATACAAAAAAAAAAGTTATGAAAATATGACTAGTGTTACAATTACACATGTAACAATTGACAAATGCTGCCATTAAATGGGCATGTACCTAGAGACTCATAAATAACAGGCCCAGTAACCACTGTGGGGAGGAAGGTGCTTTCTCTCCGGGCACGTTTTGGCAGACTAGTGTAACGTGGAAGGAAGGGAGATGGATTAGGAAGTTCCACTGCAGCATGTGCTACCACCGAAACTTGGGTACTAAAAAGCACAGTTCATTCAATGTGCCATGGCACACTGCTCTCTTTGCTAGAAGAAATGATGATGTGTATTCAGACACCTGCAGTGGCTTTCAACGCGTGCAGAATCACAGCGGGTGGAATCTAATCGCAGGCCCCTATCCTTCTCCTCACTGTGCTTGTTTATTTGCCTTGGCACCAGGCAGGGGGAACACTCACCTTGTTGCTGAGATTTACATTAGCATTTCTAGACAGGAGCAGTGACACCATGTCCACGTGGCCATCCTGAGAGGCGAGGTGCACAGGGGCGATGCCCTGCCTGGTGACAGCGTTGGGATCAGCACCATATTCCAGCAGTGTGGTCGCTATGTCCATCTGGTTTTTCTTGGCAGCTATGTGCAGTGGCGTGTAGCCATTCTGTCAACAGAAAGCACTCCATGGCAAACTACTCATGAAACAGTGTGATAAATCACCTAACCCAACTCTACGAATAAGTATGTCATTCGTTCCAAAAATTCTGTCAAACGTAGTCAAATACAACATTAACTAGTTGTACAAATGAATGTGTCAGACCTTTAAGCAATCTTTTTTGCAAGTACTGCTACAGAGAGAAGGATTCTGAAATAAACATTCGAAAATATCTGTTCAGAAGAGGACAATCTATAACAATAGGAGTTTGAGTTTCATTGCACAGACATTTGCCACTTTTCCTTAAAAGTACATAAAAAAAGAGCAGGATCTGTGTTCATAACTCAGAACAGCTGTTACTGTTTGATTTTTTTTGCCATTTCTCAGTTTGAATGAAAGCACTATGTATATGAAATATGGTCTTTCTTGCAGCATTTACCCTAAACCTTACTGACAGGCTTGTTTTTGTTCAGATCAAGGGAAAATTAAAGAACATAACTTTATAGTCATGCATTCTTTATTTTTTTATTCCTTCCAATATGTGTACCCAGTAAGCCCTCTACTAAAAATAAAAATGCAGTATATCTATTACATGATAGAATTTCATAATTCTAAAAAAGGATAGATTAGGCAGAAAACAGATAAATGGATATAAAGAATAACTGATTAGCATGCCAATACCAAAACACTGATTGAGGTACGACCAGCTTTTGATGACTGTTTAATCAAGAGCTTTCTGTCTTTCAGAAATGTATTAGCACTCATTATCAAGTAAATGGCAAAATGTGCACACATTTGCATGTGACTAAGGGAGAAGGTCAGTAGACCCAAGCTGCATAACCCTTCTGTACAGTATCATAAATACCACGTGCATCTCAGATTACACAGCCCAATAAATCTATCAAAAGGCACAAAGCGTTCACCTGGCTTGGCTCCTCCCTGCACCCACAGGGCAGCAGGGCTGGACTAAATGGGAAGGCAGGTCCCAGCAGATGCAGGGCAATGCCAGTAGGAGTGAGGAATAAATGCACATGGGTGCACAACTGATTACAAGAGAGCTTTAACAGCAACCTGGCAGCCAAGAGATGCACAGCACTAATTTACCATGGAAAAAGTTCTGTAACCTTCAAAATTCAATTCAAACTCATTCAGACCTTAGTACGAAGATATTTGAAAAAGACACTCATAAAACAGAGCACCACTATTAATAAGGTGAGTATTGGCCACTGAATTTTCACTTTGAAGATAACATGATTCAGGTAAAAAACAAACACAAGCCTGTGCCTTAGACTTCCTGCATGATGCTGTCATGTAAAATAGCCACTGCCACATGAGCACCTAATAAATCCTAAACACTGCATGCTAAATCCTGAGGATATGCTAAACTGTGTATTTTAAATGGAGCTCACATTACATTACATAAAATAACAAATGCAATTTCCAAGCCTTTTTCTCAGAAATGGGCATAGATTGCTTTCAGTGGAATGGAAAGCAGCAGGTTGCCAAGAGAAGACAAAAAAAGAGCTGAAAAATAAAAGCTGAAATGCAGCTCAGTCCCAGTCTGCATCTTCTCCCCATAAAGGGCAGTGCTCTGTCACTATGCATAGATGGAGAAAGGAACAGAGAAGTTCAGAAGGAAGAGTATTGGGTTATTCTGGTTGCCAGGGAAAAGAGAGGAAAAGGGAAAATGGTTAAAGATGAAGGGACAGAGGAAAGCTAAGGCTTTGGGAATGGGGCGGAGGGGAAGAAAGGCACTGTAAAGTGGATGCCAAATTAAAATTAGTTATAAGCCCCATGCAAAATCAGCCACAAGCCTAAGTTTTGCTTATAAAAGAATGTTTCATGACTTTAACTGTTTGTATCACAGCGCTGTATGCTGACACAGCCACTTCCCTCTCACTGATCACTCTTCAAGGCAAGTGTTGCTGGGTGAGGCTAATGAGCCACTCTTCAGATCAGTGTTAAAGACAGCGGTGTCACAGGAAAGGCAACTGCTGACGAAACTAACTCTGAAGCCAGTGATGAGATATGACATAACACATTTATTTACTAGACCTCATTTACAAAAGAAATGGGAAATCATCTGTTGTTACCAACATCATCTTTCGCATGACTGCGCCGTGGGTGCCTAAAGCAACAAACATGTTAACGTTAATTTTATTTCGTATTGACACTCTGCTCAGTGTTGCTGTGGCTCACTTGCTGCAGAACACTAACAAATGCTTTCTTTTTAGGCACACTTACAGCTGGCATGTGAAGGCCTGACGTGGCAGCTGCAAAGCTGTTCTGTTACAGATGGACAAGCTAAGGTGACCTGACACATGAGTTTGTGCAATATTATACCACAATATATGTGCTTCCACCTTGGTTTGGACTTCCCAAGCCCTTGGCAGCAGCTGCTGCAATCCCTGCCCCTACAGGATGCACAGCTTCCACTGGAAGTTTCTTTCAGTGAAAACTGGGTCAGTGCCTTCTCATCCTCTTCAGAAGGCCCTTTCTTCCCCACGGTGGTATTCTAGAGTGCTGTGTTGCAGTAGTGAAAGATCAGAGATCACTCCAGTTCCCCTCCTGGGGGCACTGCTCTGGCAGATTGCCACTATCGACAGTATTGATTTTAAACTGCGCCATTGCTGCTGGCTATCCATGTTTATTTAACTTTCCTCTCTTTGCACTGCAAACTCTGGGACCTACCATGTGTGACAGACCCCATCCTCTTCTTCAGCCATGCAGAAGGTCTCTGTGCTGTGGATGTACTCAGCCATGTGTGAGAGGAAGGCAGTCAAGGAGAGCTGTCCCTGTAGCTACAAAACTGCCTTTTTTCTACTAGCTCTGCTTTTTCCACAGTGTTTTTTTTGCAGATTTAAAGAAAGTGTCTGGATTGTTTCAGATGAGGTATTTACACTGCACTTACCCTGCTTGAACCTACTTAGGCTTCCACCCTACTTTACCTACTGTTGTTGTTCAACTATAGATTATACTTTGATTGATTATCCTATATATCAATCCCGTACTTAAAACTGGGATCCACAAAAGATGTAGACACTTTAGGCTTCTCTAAATTCTTTCTTCTATGCAGAACTAAATAAATTTAAGTATTTATTCTTTCATATCCTCTGAAACCTTATACTAGATGTTGCCTTGCCTACAGGAAATTACAATCAAAGCAGGACTGTGACTAGACTTATTTTCTTGCCAGACCATTTACACTGGGGTAGTATCGTGAAGCAGATTAATAATTACATATGTTGCGCTGAGAAACTTATCACACCTCAGAAGTGGTGTAGCTGGCATTTATCCCAGGCTTGTCCTGCACAGATGTTAAGATGCAATGATATAAATTTGGCTGGCTTGGAGAAGTTACTAAAGAGCCTGGACAAAGCAAGGCTCAGTATTGGCTGAGTGTGAATGTCAGTGAATCTAGAGATTTTAAGTGTTTCTACATCTCTTTTTTTACCATTTTTTTTACCATTATTTCATTCACCTGCAGAATTATTCTAACAGCTTTTTGTGGTTGTGAGACATTAAACAAAGTCACTGAGCCTCCTGTAACTGCAAGCATACACAGCCTAGAAAGAACAGAGGTGGACAGGGAATAAAGGGACACAAAAATCCCAGGTATTGTTCCCCCAGAGTGGCCAGTACTTGTACCTTGGCAGAGGCGTGAGGTGAAGCTCCCTGGTCCAACAGGAGGAGTGCCACTTTTTGATTATCGTAGTGTGCAGCTACATGCAGTGGTGTTAAACCGCTCTAAAAACACATGCAGAACAAACAAGTGCTGTTACAGACCCTCTCCAGGGAAAACTCGGGAAAATTGGAGTAGATAAGGTGAAAAAACACATTTGTTATTCAGTCCTGTATCCAGAGTCTTTGAAAACTTTTCAAAAAATGAAGCAGAAATTTGAACATCCTTACTGAGCTGTGAAAGCCCCCTTCACTTCCCCCAAGGAAGATGAACAGAGAAGAACATATCTGTGCTGTCCCCAGGACAGAGTGGGTAAGGAGGTCACACCCTTGGCAATGTTTTTCTTTTACTGCAGTGGATAAGTAAACTGTCCCTTGGATCTGTAAAAATCCAGGATGGACTGGTTTAAAAAGCTTGAGGTCCTATTGGCCTTTGCCCCCTGTCATGAGCCCTGGGGAAGCAGAGCCAAGTACTCTGATAAGAACTGTAAGTAGTCTGGGCAGGAACCTAGGGGAATGGTTTGTCTCCATTCCCCTGGGTGGGAATAGAGAACACATCATTTTGTCATCAATTAATGACAATTAATTGACAATTAATGTCAATTAATGACAAAAGTCACTTTTGTCACGAGTTTGCTGGTGCTTGACACCCCCAACAGCGACTGGAATACGACATGAAACCTACTCCTGTTAAACCCAGGCTGTGGATACCAGTGTGACATAAGTAGGTAGGGGGATATTTTTAGAATATTATGTGCTTTTAGATATCTGCTGTGCATGTGGCAGTGATTTCTTCTGTCTTACCTTTCCAGAAGCATCAGGAGATGCATTCTTCTGAAGCAGGAGGTTGGCTACCTCAATTTTCCCATATTTTGCAGCCACATGTAGCGGAGTAAATCCTTTCTGTAAGAGAAAGCAGCCTAGTGTACTTTTTTCAGGGTAAAGTTTGTTTCTGATCTACAGGGATACTGCTGTTTCCATCCACCCCCTTACACAGCCCTGAGTACAGGCAACAATCCTGCAGATTCCCAAGTGCCCTGTTGGCCCTGGAGGCCCTTCCCTTGCAAGGCAAAGCACTTATCTACATTAAACAAGGGAAGAGTCAGGTTCCTTTCTTCACACTATGGAAGACCCAAGGACAAGCTTATCAGCTCTGGTCAGGAATTTATGCCCTGCATTCCTGTCATTCCAAGAAAATGCAGGTCTGATCACTGGAATGTTTTACATATCAGGTTTTGAGGTAAAAGCATGAAGCTTTGCACCCTTTTAATAAAATGTAGCTCACTCCTACATTATTTGTATGTGTATGTGACTCTTGCAGCACTTAACTCACAAGTAGCTTTTGCTATGGGTAGTATTTTACTACTGAAGCTATCACTTCTGCAACTCACTTACCTTGGTAATGATAGACAAAGATGCACCATGATCCAAAAGAACAGAAGCTACATCTTCATGCCCTTCTCGAGCAGAAAGATGCAGGGGCGTGTAGCCAGACGTCGTAGCTGCATTTGGAGATGCTCCTTGCTGCAGCAGCTGCTGCACTATGTCTGCTTTCCCCAGCCGAGCAGAAATGTGCAGCGGTGTTTGGTCATCCTAAACACAAAGGAAAAAACACAGTCCTGCATAAGAGAACCAAGACTCACATTCTGGCAGAAAATATTTGCCCAGATTCTGTCATTTTTCGAAGCCGCAGGCGGGCGTTAAGTCTGCTGAGGTCTTACCTAGTGAATATTGCACACAGCTTTCTTGCTGCATCACAAAATATTCCAGACAGGTACATAACCCATAAAAGTTAGTAAATTTATCAGTTTTCTTCTTAATCTGAATTTGCCTCACTTCACTTTGGCACTAAGGTGCATTGAGTTTCCTGCTGAACTTGAGACCTTTCTTAAAACACAGTCAATGCACAGCTTTGTCCCTCACATCTTGATGTCTTATGATTCCCAGCAATATTTAACAGCTCAATCAGTTGTTTGGGATGAACTGAGATACAAAGCATACTATTGCATAGAAACTTGCATAAAGTATCATAATTTTTGTGTTTGGTTGTTTTTTGTTTCCTTCCTGGTGACCAATTTGTTTGGTATTTTGCAGAAGATGTAGCTGAAGTTACACAGTAGATGTAACTGAAGATAGAGCATGGTCTGGAAATTCACTCTTGCTTTCTCCCTTCTTATTCAGAGCACAATAATCTCAACAGTTTTGAGTATAGGGGTTGTCCTGTCATGGGTATCATTGTCTATTTCTTCTCCCTCACTGAAAATACTATGATGTTTGTGACCTTGTTCTCAGTCACAAGTTATAATATCTCCCTTATTATTTGATTTAGTATTTTTGTCCTCCCCATTCTCCACTGTACAATCTTTGGATTAAGCAGAGTTTCACAACAGTTTGGCCAAACATCTTTCTCTCCCCATTTTTTCCTGCTGAATTTCCTACCTTTTGAGCACTACTACCCCATGTCCTATGTTCTGGGCTGTTCTCTACAAGGGAGACTTCTGTCCATGCCCATCCTATGAGAATGATTTTACACCTCTGGGATTTAGGATGGGAGAGTGTCAGGATGCTCCTCTGCACGACAATTCTCCTCTGACTGCTGGAGAACCTTTGTGGTTCTTAAATGATTCCAGTTTATGCCTGTTTCCCACAAATTTCTCACAGCCGATGTTAGCACTGGTGTATAATCTACTGCTTGCATTTAGCTGTTATTTATGATAAATTGATCACAGGCAGTGGCAGTTTGCACAAATTAAATCATTCTGTGAATTTACTTAAAAAATATTTGCATGACTGTGCTTCTGAGCACGAGCTGTTCACTTTCAGGGCTGTCTTTGGAGATTTACAGAGCACATGATTCACTTCTATTGTCAGGCTGCTTGCAGATACGAAGTGCATCTGCTATAAATATTTACCCAGAGTTCCTTATAAGTAGATATTCTTACTACTAAACTAATTTGTGAGCCAATTCACAGATAGTTTCACAATGAAAAATAGGTTTCTCTGAAATTGTATCCATTTTATTACCATTTGAGTTAAAAAAACCCAACAATTCCTGACTTATCTATTAAGACTGCTATTTATTGCACCCATTTATCTCCTTACCCTGCCTGTTTCATGGAGCTCTTTAATTTCCAGAATTCTGTGTGTTTCTTCATGTCTCTTGACCATTTGTTTTTCCACAACCCTTATCCTCCTCAATTCCAATTGTTTCTATAGGATCTGTTCCTTCTTTCCAGCCCTCTGCTACATCCCCATATTGTGCCTCCTTCCTTTAGGAGGTGTTCTTTAGAAGTATAACTATTTTTGAATGCATACAGACTGTTGCTTTAGGGATGTGACAGGGAACACCAGGAGCTCAGGGTTTCCAGTTCTGCTGAAATAAAAGCAGATTTATAGCATTCCCCTCCCTCCTTGATTCCCACTCCAAAACAAAACTCTTCAAACACAAGATCATTTATATTAAAAACCAGCAAAATACTCCAGAGGTGGCATGAACTTGACATCTCCTGCCTTCTCTCTTACATACAAACCACTCATGACTACAGTAAGAGGGCACATAACAAAATATCACTGGTTATTACATGACCTGGCTTCATCTCCCTTTTTCTTCCTGAAAGACACATGCAAGGTGAACATGAGTCCTTGCTTTGTCAAATATAGAGTGTCCAGGTTTGTTCTGCCTGGGCCATCACCTTACCTTAGCTTTAGCCTCCACCTGGGCTCCGTTTTGTACCAGGTACCGCACCACCTCTGTCTGGCCAGCCCTGGCAGCCATGTGCAGCGCTGTTTCTCCTCTCTGGTGTGCAGCAGCAAAAACAAAATAGAATTAAAAACACACCACAGGAAAAACAAATGCCAACACGTTTCATAAATACAAAAATACCGAGGGCCCAGTTCAGTATGATCTTCACTAGAATACTTCGGTGTGGTTTTCTGTGAGCAAGATGTAAGATTGAGTCAATATTTGATCTCTCTGTATGCTGCAAAGCAGTTTATTGCGGGGTCAGTTTCCCAACACAATAGTGCCTTTGTCACTACCTTTTGCTGAAAAGAGACAGTGCAATCCTTATATTTACTAGCATTTTTCTAACAGAGTTAAAAATTATGTCCATTTAAATAGAGCTTAGTGCAGTCAAAAACATATTTCAAATTTTGTAGATTCAGGCACACGCATATTTGTCCTTCCTTCTGCTATGCCTTATGCCCCTACTATAATTTGTTATCTGACAAGCACTGCGCAGATTAAACAAGAAAAAAAAATAGTATCATTATTGAGTACATTCATCCAAAGCTTCATGGACTTAACAAAAGACAAATCCAAGGAAGCCAGAATAAATGCAGGAGGGAAAGTGCTTTCTATATTTTTGGACATCAATATGTCTTTAGGTATACACACCTGCTAATTTACAAATGGTGCTGCATTTTTATATAATCTAATAGAATTAACAGGTGAAGACTTACAAAATACTGTCTTCTAACTGCACCTGTGTATGGAAGGTGAAAGGGAGATTTTGAGGCCAAACTACTAAAGAGAACCAACAAGCTTCTGCTTTCCTTCCACTTCCCAGCCTTCAAATACCCATCTAACAATGACTTCAGTTTTTACACATGCCCTGGGAGCCTTGGGGCACACAGCACACATCCAGCAGAAAGGCGCGCTCGGACGGCTGTACGGACACAGGCAATATGTCCCGACAATCTGCTGCAATCTGTTGATAACAGCAGAACTTGCCTTAAATGGCAGACCCCCGGGGTCTTGGGGAAAACAGTGCTCAACAGTCAAGCACACATCCCAGAAATTACATATGAGAAGCTACAGTGTGTTCTTGTTCTTTACTTCATAAAATAAAGAGAATAATAAGAGTCTGCTTAAGGTCAGCCCCTTTCGAGGTTTCAACCTGTCAAGCACCTCCTGAGTAGGAGTCAGCGGGCTGCACTTTACCATGACTCCAGCACGAGCCACAACTGCTGTGGAGGTGAACATCAGGCAGTTCTTCCAGTGCTGCTCTCAGATATTACAGTGCATCCCCAGTCCTGCTGCGCTGAGAGGGGACCTGTTACTCACCACGTTGGTAGTGTTGGGTGATGCTCCATGATGCATTAGCTGCGATACAATATTTACATGGCCCATGAAGGCAGCAACATGGATTGGAGTTAGGCCCGACTGGAAAACAAATCAAAACAATTCCAAGTCCAATTTAAATGCCTACTTCCACATTCCTTTACAAGAATGGCATGGAGAAAACATAAACTATTCCAAACTAAGTAAACTCCAGTGCTTGCTCTTCTGAGGGGGTCTTATCTCCTCAAAACCATATACACATGCTTAAAGTAAAGGGCACAGAATTGGAAACACCTACGAATATGATTTGTGAGCAAACATATAACCATTCTAGGAATTCAGTAATTCTTCATCAACAAAATCAACTATAGCTAAGCAAGATTTCTTCCTTAAGCATTTGCTAAATATCATCTTGGAACAGAAGGAGAAAAAAAAAAAAGGGTAGAAGTATTCCTGGTACAAAGGTAAAGCTTTCTGGAACATTCAGCTAAATGCAAAAAAGATGCAGTGTCCATTGTCCCCACCAGATCCAGTTGCTTTGGGTGAACAAAAAGGTCTGTTGAAGTTAGCAGTGAGCTCCATCCCCACTGTTTCTCCAGTAGAAAGGGAATTTGAAAGTGGCATCCAGCCATAGAGGCCCAGACAAAAGTGACACAGGCTACAGAGAATTCCCTCTTCAGGTCTTTGTGGCACTATCACCATCATGAATCTGTACCACTCTTATACAAGATATGAAAGACCAGTTGGAGAGAGAAGGAGGGAGAAGGAGAGGGGAAAAAAAGGGAGCAGTCTTTAAGCAGGACATGACCTCAAGGATTTTGCTTTAGAAATCCAATCAATAGTTAATATTTCTCCACATAGAATTATCCTAAAGCCTCTTCACAGCTGCTTCTGCACAGCGGTACCAATAGTCAGCCATAGGCTGCAGAAGGGGGTTTTGCTACCAAGAGGAGGAGAAAGCTCAGTGGATCTCTGGAAATCCCCTGATTTAGGCAGCTTTCCCACAGATATTCACAAGTCCCAGGAGGGTAGAGGTGAGAAAAACACATTTCTTTTCCTTTCTCAAGCAGTACAGCAAACACGAGCAGGAAGGCAGAGTAACTGGTTCAGTGTGTTACTTCTTTTACCTGTTTTGAATAATTTAGTAAATGCTTTTAAAATAATAGAGTGCTGGAAATACAATGCATATTGTCCTCTGTGATCATAAAGCACCGACTTATACTGCAGAGATTCAAGCCTGCAGCAGAAAAAAAGGTGCAGTATTTACAAACGTAAGTATGGAATCTATCTGGAAAACAGAATTTACCATCTAAGAAAGATAATAAATGTTACCTTTGACACACAGTTTTATATATGCAACAATCATTATTTGTGACAGTGATTACTGGTTTCCTCTTATTGATTTTGCATTGTTTATTCAGAACTTGCCACCAACACTTGTTTGCTCTCAGATTCCTTCAGGGAGCAATACTCTGAAGCTTTCTGGCCCATTTGTTTTGAGGGCCAGACACAAACTTTGTTTCTGACTTAGAGAAATATCAGCTTAGGGGATGGGTGCTGGGTACCAACTCTTCATACTGCCTTGAAAGGTTGTTACCACGTAGTCAGTGAAAGAGGCAGGCAGGAAGGTAAAGTCCTGCAGTAAAGTATCATCCTGAATCCCAACAAATGCAGTCAGATGTGGTTTGAGATCATAGGAGATCACAGTGAGGCAGCAACAGGAAAGAAAGGAAAAGCTTTTGCTTTTGGAAAGCTTTTGCTCAAAAAAGCAGTTCCAAAAGTACAGATCAGACTCTTAACCTGGTTCACTCACACCAATCAGTGTAGTTAAGTGTTGCCTTTGCTTCTGTTCTCGTAATTCTTTGAATTTAAAAGGGATAAAATTGAATTGATATTTTTTCTACTTCCACATTGACTATTTAATATAGAGGACGTGCATCTCAGCCCTTCTGTAAAGCCTCTTTTTGTGCTTCTCCCTCCCTTGCTAATAGGATTTCAAATTAAACTCTGAAAGCTGCATCTACAACCCCCATGGTTTTCAAAAACTAGTCTGGAGATAAGTGATCTGTAGCCAGGGCAGGCTCTGCTCTCCCTCAAGCAAGCCAGGAAGGGAGCTCCATGGTTTGCTGCTGAATAATTAAAATAAAACCCCACGCATTAAATGAAACTCCATTTTGTGGAGATGAACTACTCCCCATTGTACCTTGCTTAATCAATGGAATTCCTTGCCATTTCCTAACCTGGCTTATTCCATAGGGTTCACACATTCATATATGTGATCTTTCCTCCTCTCCTAACTTGGTAGAATATACATAAACATAGATAAAAATATCCTGTAGGTACTTCATTAATCTCTAAATTGTGCCAATAACTGTGTGCACACTATCTCATTCTGACTGAAGTAACAGCATTTTGATTTCTGTCTGGCTGATCTGTGATGCCCCATGATGGTGGGTAAGCATAACTTCTGTGTGGAAAGTGAAAACAAGCTCTGAATTAAATCAAATAGGACTTTGGTGAAGCACAGTCTTCACTCTGATCTCTGTAACAGAGCAAATTTCATCTTCGGTGCTTTAAATTACAGAAAAAAAGGGGCAGAAATGGTGGATTTGAGAAACTATTTTTTATACGTTATGTTTCACTTGTTTTTCCAGCTGTAATCCCAAAGTATATAATTTGTTTGTGATTCACAAGGGCAACTGATTTTATTACTCAGTTATTTCATATACCTAGTTGCAAACAATTGCTGACTTGACTGGTCCACACTCTTTCTGAAATATCCAAATATTAATCAATACAGTTACAATGAAATTTGTAGGAAAAGCAAACACAAGTGTGAAAAGACCATTTCTTACCTCAGTCACAGCTTGAATTGATGCCCCATGCTTCAGAAGAAGTTCCATTACTTTTATTCTGTTTTTCTTGCAGGCAATGTGAAGAGGTGTGAAACCATTCTGAAAATGAGAAAGAACATACTTTTTGATACCCCACATGTCCTTAAAACTTAGAGTTGGGTATGGAACTCATGTAAAACATTTTTCAGTTTTAACAAAACATCTCCCAGATTTGTTTTGGCTTTACTAAATTTTTCATTGTAAGAGAAAAGCCTTTTTCTCTTTAGAAGTTTTTCCTATTTTATATAGCAAGTTTTAATTATGAAATATATTGCCTACTCCAGTAATTAATTTATTTTTAAAAATTCTCAGTTCACCAAAACTATCAAACCCTTAATTGGTTGCTTACCATACTCATTTTTAATCGGGTGGGGTTTTATTCTGGAGGGTTTTTTTGGAGGTGGGGTGGGTGTTTTTTGTTTGGTTTTCTTTCAAGCTTTTAGAACTGCTACTAAAAAGAACACATTACAACCTCTGCAATTTAGATCTTCTAAACTATTTTTACTACTTTTTCTTTTTTCATTCATGATCTGCCAGTTTACAGCAACTACAATTATTTTGCTCCCCACTTTCTGGTTATAGTGGACAAAACCCACGTATCATAATACCTTGACCAAAGACACCTGAGGACAGGTTGCTCTGACACATAAAAACAGAGGGGCTGAGAGAGGGGAATCTGCAGAGCCTGTACTGTTTTCAAGAGAGTCAATCCCTCCTGGCTTGTGAGGGTTTCAGGAGATCACATAACATTTCAGGAGCTGAATGAGTTACCATCAGAATGTGAAACCAACAGTCAACCCAATTAATGTCAGAACGGAAATTTGGAACAATTATTGAAGAACAAATCAAAGAGACATTCTAAAAAGAACAGATTGCAAGTTCTTGAACAAAACACATTGATGCATTCTGCTTGTATGCAGTTTAACTGCACTAATGTATTTTGTTACTGAAGTTGTTTTCAAAGCAGAAAGGCATATGACTCCATTGACATAATTATACAATACCACAAATGTTCATTATGTAAGTTATTCCTACCTTCTACTGTTTCACATGATTGAGAGCTAATAAAAATTCCCTCCGTTTTAAATGTTGCTGATTCTTTTCTCTGTACAAACACTTAGAAAATGAGGATTCTCTCCATACCAAAACCTACAGCAGTTACGTCTGCAGCTGTTTCATCTATTCAGAATCATAAAAAGCTACTGGGAGGCAAAAGTGCTCTAGTTACACTAAAAACTAATAAATCACTATTGACTGTCTGTAAGCAAAGGTCTGCTCTGATTTCACGATACATTATCAACACTTTGAACCTCGAGCATCCTCTCTTGGACTGCAGCAACACAGCACATCCTCACTGTCAACATCAGCAGGCAGAAAATAACTCTCAAACAAGTCTCACCACAACTTTGGGAGAATGTTTAGCTGTGAATAGGACCCCGCTGTGTACTCACCAGTGCTTTGGCATTAGGATTAGCTTTCTTGTCCAAGAGAACCTTGGCAACTTTGTAGTGGCCACAGTGGGCGGCAACATGCAGCGCAGTCAGATAGTCATTGGTGACGTCATCTACAGGCACGTTGTGCTGAATCAGAAGCTGAACACAGTTTAGATGATCTCCTTGTGTTGCCATGTGCAACGGAGACAAACCATTCTGTGAACAGAAAGACCCAACACTGGTGGGTTATAGGATGCTCAGAGAAATAAAACTCCTCCGCGTTGTTCTCGGAGTGTTTGTTTTATGAAGAATTTTACAAGCCCAGAGAGCACCCAAAATAAACTTAACATGTTCAATGTAATGATGAGGGTTCTTACTCTAGAATTTAGAGCTTGTTTGGTTAGAGTTTGTAGGCAGCTCTACATTGAAAAGCCGTCACAACATACCAGCAATGCTCTAAACGTAGCTTCTTTCATCCAGGATAGCTCAGATAAGCTGCTTGATTTAGATGAGTTATGTGAGAAACAGCACTTTGTGTTGTTTTAGACTTTTAACACCCTAGCCAGGGAATTTGCTGGATTTAAAAGCTGCATTAAACTCAGCACTCTAGAGTGGCTTGCATATACCAGGCATGAGAGCACAGGTCAGAGCATCACCCAGTAAACAATACAGCCTTCCCTCATCCCCCCACTTGTGTTTTCCTGAATTTGGGTTGTACACAGGCTTACTCCACGTTACACATCTCTGGAGAATATTTTTGCCATTCAACATGGGTACACCAGCAATAGTTTCAAGTGGAACTGGGCTAAAAGTCTGTGAATGAGACCTCCATGCTGTGACCTACCAGGGGCTGCAGTAAAGCTGTTTCACCAGGGAAACACCTGAGAGAGACTGATGTACCAGTGGATTGTTTCTTACAGTGCTTAAAAGAGATAATGAATGTATTATATTTCCAGAGTAAAAACATGAAGAGAAAATTCTCAGAAATTTAAAGGACTGACACTATTTCATGATGAAAGATTAAAATATATACCAGAAGGAAAGAGGACTTGTTAGCAGAGGCACATGAGCTCCTTTTTCCATTTGGTTTTTTTTTTTCACTTGATCCTTCTAATGTCAAAATGAGATTCAAGTGCAGAAGCTATTGTGTGTGAAATATATAGTTTATAATCTATAAATGACTGACAGTACACTGTGGCTGTATCATGAGACACTGAAACTTTTGGTCACAGATGCAGTGCCCTCATGTGACCACATTTAGCAAAGGCAAAGTAACAATATAAAACCAGCTGAGATCTCGGGCTCTCTGAAACAGATCTCTTCCTTTGCCCTTCCCATGGCCATGTGATAACAGTAATAACAAGTATTTGGAATAAAGGTGGAAATACACAGTGAAATATTTTTTAAAATCAACATGGAAGAAGGATGGTGGAAACAAACAGGCGAGTCCTGCCAGAATTTGAAAGCAGTTAACATTCAGTGCTGAGATACAGATATTCTTGGACACAGTTCTATCCTTCAAGGAAGATTATCTCATGGGCATCTCACTTGTGATTTATGTTGGCTTGGATAAGCCTCTCTCCCATTCCCAAAGGGTACTATAGCAATTATCTGCATGGAAGCTTGATACTAGCAATGCATTTTAAATGTTTTTACTGTCTTCTATTGCAGTTGAACAGTAGAACAAAAAAAATATTAAATTTCCCCTGGTCACCAAGCCCTGCTGATAACAGCTTATAAGTGATGATGCTTTTCAGATGAGAGTAAAAAAAAAATCATGAAACTTTTATAAACAGTTCTGCTCCATTTTGATAAGAAAGATCCTTTGGGTTAAAAGTGCAATTCTTCACAGTTACAGCCAACAAACCACACTTATTAATGGAGTAAGAAATTGAGAAGCTGATATGGGACTCCCTTATAGGAGAGACTTGTACTAAGAAGGCTGACATTGATGGAAAAGAAAGGAAGAAATAGAGCATTCAGATGTCAATTGGGGAAAAATCAGCAAAATTCTTGATAAAAATCTGTCATGGATGAAAGAAATGCAGCAACTAGTCAGACTTTACACAGAAAAGCAAGAGATATGACTGGATGCTAAAGAAGTTGATGAATTTAAAAAATATTTGTAAAATTGTCTTTTGTTATAACCTAAACCGGGCTTAATTCTGTTGCAGTAGAAGATACTCCATAATCTTACACAAATCAGTTAATATTTCAATGCTTTTGTCTTCCCACATTCAACATAAATGTATTACATGTAACAATGTTCTGCAGTCCCATATCCTTGTTGTGAGAGAAAATTCAACAATGCCTGTAAGAAGTGATTTGGTACTTCAGGCAAGAGCCACTATATAAACACTGTTACATTACTGCTTTTTTAAAGATTGCCAAGAAAATACTAAAAGATGAAGTTGAAGATTAATCAAATGTATTGACAGTCACCAACACCTTAAAAAACCCAACCAACCAAAAAGCAAACAAAAACCCCCTAAAACAAAACAAAAAGGGACCATAGAGATGAAACAGAGTATCAACTGCCTCACCAGCTAAACATAAAATTAAATATCTTATTTTGTAACTGTGTCAAAGCACATTAATCAGGAAAAGAGCCATTAAATCTGAGGAGAAGGGGAAAAAAAGAAAAAGAGCCAAACAAGTCTGGAAAACTGATAATTAAAAAGAGATGGACATTGACAGGCAGGGATGCCATTTCTTAAACAAAATCATTGTCATATTCAGAACTACAATTCCCTTTTCCTTTTGCCTGTAGAACACTGCAGATAATCCATTAGGTCATGTCATTCCCTGAAAATAAATCTACGGTTATTCCAGTGCAGAAAAGGGTCAGCACTACACTAAACCATCTCTAACAGGAAATAGCTATCAAACTGCAGCCTGGTTATTATTCTGAAAGTGTTTTATGTAACATGAGAAAACTTCGTGAAGTTCAAATTCTTTCAAAGATGTGCCCTATTTCCAATAATATATGACTTAATTTGAAGAGAATAGAGCCACTTATTTTTGCAGAGGACAGTTCTGTATTTTAGTGCCAAATCAATGAATTCATTTATGCCATTCAGAGTTACAGCTACTTCTTAGATTACCTTCTGAAAATGGTAGAATTAACACATCAGAAGGAAACTCAGGAAGCTCTGCACTTTCTTCTGCTCACTTTTTAACATATAACAGCATTCCCCCTTCCAGAGGAGGCTCCTATTTTGCTGTAGTTGTTTATATAACCCTCTGCAGATCATCATCCAAAGCCTGTCTTTCAGCCTCAGGCAATTTCAAACCCACTATCCCATGTAATCGTCTGCCTGATTTTGTCTAGTGAACTCTGGGCAGGCTGTGGAGTCTGCTCAGGAAGAGCAACAGACCCAAAACCTACAGGCCTTGAACAGCAGGTTAAGTTTAGGGATAACACCTGAAAACAAAAAAATCCATGCAACAAAGGAATATAGATCCTTAGGAGAGGTTTTCACATGTGATGGTGGAAATGAAAGAAATAGAGTTTATGTTGTGGGGGTGTTTTGGTTTGGGGGTGGTTTTTCTGTGGTTTGTTTTCGTGTTTTTTTGGGTTGGTTGTGGTATTGTTTATTTTTTGTTTTAGGAGGTTGTTTTTTAGGGTGCCTTTTTTGGTGTTTTGGTTTTGGGCTTTTTTCCCTTTAAGTAATTAATTGAGCTACCAGAGAGTGTGGAAGAGCTTTTCTCCCTGAAGTATGAGCTCTAGTCTCTGAGAGTGGCAGTGGTGTGGAGATGCAGCCCAAGGGGCTCCTGGACAGCCCCCTGCTGTTCTCCCCTACTCCTGAAGCTTGTCAGTCAAGGCTGTGGAAGTCCATGGAAACTCCACATGCAGAGGATGGTTGAAAACTGTCTGTCAGATTACCCATGACAGCTCTTGCCAGTGACTCACTGAGCAGAGGAAAGCTGGTGCCAACCTCCCCAAACAAACGTTAAATATATTCCAGTAAGGGGAGAAAAAAAAAAAGAAACAAAAGAGGGAGGAGAAAAGCAGAATATAGAAGGGTGCTGAGACAGAGCAGAAAAGGATGACAGAAGAGAGAAAGGAAATAATAGAAGCAAACAAGAAATGTTGTTGAAATATATTGCTTACAGACTGAGTTTAAAAAAAAAATGTAGTGGAAGGTTATCTTAGGAAAGAACTTCAACAAACTGCACAGCTCAAATGTCAACCCTGAGTGGGAAAGTAACGGAATGTAGTGGTGCTACAAAGCAGGCTGCTGCACTGAGGTCTGAAATCAGCAAGAACAGCACAGCAGAGACCACTG
The DNA here is from genome assembly GCA_013397135.1 of Pachyramphus minor. Lineage (NCBI taxonomy): Eukaryota > Metazoa > Chordata > Aves > Passeriformes > Tyrannidae > Pachyramphus > Pachyramphus minor. The sequence goes on along the minus strand of VYXB01003362.1, from coordinate 584,999 downwards.
CCTGAAGAGTTCTGCCAAGTGCTTCCTTTAATGCCAGCCCTTGGGTCTAAAGCAATCTGTGCACCCTGGCGCAGGTGATTTGAAATACCCAGGAAGAATTTTGCATGATAAACTGTAGAGAGATAGAAAGTGGAGAAACTGGTAATCAGGCTAAGTCCTTAGGAAATACGAGCTGTCTCTGCAAAGGGACATTGCTCTATTTTTATCTCTTGTCTCTTCTCTAGCCTTAGGGTAATTTGGTGCAAGTTGGAGATATATTGTAATCACCAAGTATTTATTCCAGGATAGATACAGAGATTTTCAGCTACTGAAATTCTGAAGGACAGGGTTACCATACATGCCTTTTTGGTTGGCACAGAAGACTTTTCTTGTATATCTCAATTTAACACATTTTACATATGCAGACGTGCGCTACATACGGCATTCACTTTGGAGAGCTCCCACACAGTTACTTTAAATAACTAAGAAATAGGAAAGTTATTGTCAAACCCTTAAATATATGAGACATGCAGAATTACATTAAAAAAAAAAATACAAGGATTATCCCAGTAGAAAAGAGTACCAGTTACCTTGGTTTTGGAAAGAATAGGGGCACCACGATCCAGCAGCATTTCTACAACCTGTTCATGGCCACTTCTTGCTCCACAGTGGAGGGGGGTCAACCCATCCTGTGGAATACAGAATTGCAACTGATTAGTTTCAGACATACTAAAATCTTGTGCACTTTCATAAAGACCCATGATGTCCTAAGAAGCTAATTAATTCCTGCAGGATGCTGCTCCTCTGCAAGTGAACAGCTGACCCTGTTTATTCAAACGGACTGAGCACATTTTGGCTCTGATTTTCTGGACACATAAATAGTCATATCACATCGATGCTCATGCAGTGGGCTGCTTCCAGGCCCTCTGTATAAGCATTAAAGTGGTTAATGCACCTACAAGAAAAAGATGAGATTGCACATCAGGTGTTTTTTGCCTGCACACCTTTGAGAACACTGGGTCTCTCATTTGTCAGTATGCATCAAAGTCAAAGAACAGTCATTAAGTCTGAGAGAGAAAAAAAAATCCTACTCATACTTTTTTTATTACACTGATTTTGACAAGTGTACAGCAGACAAGAAAACCATCTTAATTCCAGGTGATAGAAGTATGTTGGAATCACTTCTGTCTCTTAGACCATGTTTATGTGACCTCCAGCTGAATGACTGGCCTAGAGTCAAGGCATACTGTCAATACCTCTTTTAGAATAGTTTGCTCAGTAATAGTCAACATCCTGTTATAAATACATACCTCAAACAAGGGGAAGACTCTTTTTAACACTGAGTTATTCCCAACTGATTGGACTATACTTTGACCTGCGCCCTGTTTACAATGCTCAGGTTACACACTGCACACAAGTGGTAGAACCAAAGATAGCACTGCCCTGAGGGACTGTGAGTGAAGTCACATGAGGTTTTTCAATGCCTGATGACATAGTGCTTGCTACAAATAATGATGTTACAGTTTTCAGAAACTTCAGTTTTCCAAATACAAGTCCTAAAGGAAGGGGCCTTTTCCCAGTGTCTTCCGGCACTCTTGAAAACACATATGTTGTATTGTGTAAAATAAATGTGTCACAACATTTTTATAAAAAGGGTTATGTAAAATTCCTTCTTACACATTCTATGCTCACTTCATACACATGCACTCCCTCTCTGTTTCTGTATGATAGCAAGTATTATTAAGATACCTCCTTAGTCATATTTTTTATGCTGAATTATAATATTCTTTCTTGATAATTCCCAAACCACCACACTCTACTAGAATATCAGCTTAAGCTCTGCAAAGTGTAGAGGGTAGCCAGGGAGAGGAAGGTGGTGATTCAGAGAGCCTTACACTTTCCTGCTTCTACTTTTTTGCCCTCTCCTAATAAACCTATGAAAAAAAGCAGGTAGAAATTCTCATTTGAAACTTGTATGGTTCTCACTGTGCATGTTCTTCCATTGTCATATGTTTTTGATGTAGATGAAGAAAAGATTTTGGTTCAGATGTAACTTCCCTAACTCAGGGAATCATTTGTTCATGCAAGATGGACACAATTTGGGCCACAGTGTTCTTCCTGACATCTCCGAAGTTGACTCTATTCTGCTTCTTTCTCTTATTTCAGCCCACAAACAGGGAAGGGCATCTTGTTAAATTCATACCACACAAATTAAAGATGTATTGCTCAAAACACTTAAAGACAAAGAGAAAAGATATCAAAACCCACTAACTGTGCACTTATCAGCCAAGTTGCAAATGTTTTGCTGTAGCTTCACAAGTGTTTAAAATGGTACTACGTATTTCCTATACCAGTAGTCTCTACAGGTAAGGGCATATTAAGTACTGAGCAGACACAATTAATATAAAAATATCACCTACATAAAAAAAACTTGTACAGGAAAGAAAATAAAATGCAGCAAGGATAGATAACTAGAGACCTGTAGGCAGGAGCTGGAGATCATCATGTAAGTTGGATTGTCATCACGTACGTAAGACTGTTCATTCTTTTTATTTCCTATAATTATCACATTCTCCAGGCACATCAAAGATAGACACTCAAGGAGATCAGGCACAAAATGTAAGGTAGAGAACATTTTCCAGATTTAATGCCTCCCCAACTCATTTCACCAACATACCATGGGTAGTACATACCATGCTCACAGAGAATGAGACACATTTGATCATCTTCATGTACCAGTCTAGACCCTTAAAAACTACTTCAGTGCTCCCCAGAGCACAGTGTCCCAGCCCTCTCAGGGTGTCTATGGCTGACAAGGTTTCTGTGGCTCAGGAGTAGGCAGACAGTCATGCTTGGCCAGCTGGAGCTCATTCTGGTCCACACAATAGTCACTACCACCAGATGCATCACATGGTGTGACACAACATTACAATGCATGTAGGTGCTTGCTGGAGCAGCTGATCTATGGCTATTGTTATCATGATGTCAGGAACTCCCACTACAAAGAGCAAATACACTCCAAGACAGATAATTTTGCTGCAGAGATTTTTTTTTTGTAGTTTGAAAAGACATTGTCTATTCACTGGTTTAGTTAATTGCTACGTGACACTTAAAGCAGGTAAAGAAATGTGCAGAGGCAACACGAAACACAGATCACAAAGATTTTTGTTGAAAAATTGAGACACTGAGATTAAAAGAGACTGCTCTGAGCTCAGCAAGATTTCACTGATTTTGTCAGGAGATTTTCTAGTTGCTTATTTACTGTTCACATAGACTATACTATGTGAAGCAAAAAATATACTACATGTATTAAGAAGCAAACTTGCCTTACTGTGATAGCCTGAAATGGCTCAGAAAAACCATTACAAACGATTATGACAATAATCTGCAGATTAAGGACTCTCTAAGTATGCACTGACATGATAAATAATATCATCTGTATTATCTATCCCTCCAGAGAGCCTGAGAGTAGTTCCAGCAAAGCCAGGAGGACAATAGGAGGAGTTCTGCTTAGGCACAAGCCTCCCATTAGCATTGCACACCCATCTTTAGGGCTGCTGTCTACTTTAGCTTTTATTTCAAACACAGACACACACAAATAAAGGAGATCTAAGAATGGTTGCTGGTCCCTGTTGAGACTCTGACACCTGTGCAGCTCCCTGATCTTGTTAACGCTGGGATCAAGACTGGCTTGAGGTGAGCAAAGGCTGGTGCAAGCAGTGGAGAAGCCCCTCTGCTGCAGTGTTTCCCCCACACCACAAGTGGCTTTAAGGGACCCCTGAGGAGCACAGATCTGCCTCCTTGTGCTCCTCAGCTACCTCTACCTCTTCCCCATTACTGCTCTCCCTTGCATAATGGCATCCCCTGGGCTGCACCCCAAAGCCATGGTGGGCTCAGTACCATCAGCTTCTAAACCCAGCCTTAGAGTGATGAAACACAACACCCAGTAAAAACTTCCCTGAGATGTAAAGAGTCAGCAAGAGCTTGTCAGAGTTCGAGCCAAATCCCAGAGCCCGTCCACGGCCTTGGCAGGAGTGTGGCAGACACTCCTCTCCCCTGAGTCAGAGGGAGCAGGCACGCTTCCCCAGGGGAGCAATTACTGCTGCCTCCAGGGTTTATCATCCCCAGCACTGCTTAGTGGCTCTGTGAATGCTCTTCAGCCCAGCTGAAGAGCCCAGGGCTCTGTGTCCCACAGCCCCTTCATGCTCCAAGTTTCCTGAACTCTTCGCTTCACTGGCATTACTGCAAACAGCCCCTTCTGTGCAACAGGGCAACGAACAAGGTTTGCTCTCCCAGCACATGCAAAAGGCACTCAGAGTGCCAAGGCAGTGCTGTTTTATATCTTAATACACGTGGCTTTTCTGAAGCCGCTTATGTATGATCTGATGCATCTTCAAAGAGCATATCCCACATGTTTTCACGCAGATATGAGTGCTGGCCTGTTATTTAGATGTAAAATCACTAGAATGAAGATTATAAACACTTATTTTTAATCCAGGCTAAAACTTGCTTACTGCCTGCTCCAGACACAAATTCACTTTGGCATATACAGTATTAAACAGGCAAAGCAAATGAAGTTAATTTGATCAACCTCTCTAATTAAATTTCATTTTTTAAAGTCTTTTCTGGAAGACAGAGAAAGCATAATTAGGGCAACATTCAGTAAACATGTTACATGAGGCGTTACTAGTTCTTTGCTTGGAATGTTAGTTAAACCAGAATGATTAAAGCTGCCCTGGCAGCACACACTTCTTGAGGAACACCCTTAAGAATTCAGTACCAAGCCCCAAGTACCAGTTGCTAGACATCTCACACACACAAAAGGGACAGAGGGAAGATAAACAGCTGGTTAAAATAAACAATGCAACTATAAGTGTGAACTAAAATGGAAAAAAAAAAAAAGGATGTCTGAGTCTCAAAATAGTTGTGAGATCTTTTTCGGAAATAACCACATGTGCTCACACGTTATTTCAACTCCCAGTTACAGATTGCAGGTGTGTATTTATGGTGCTCATCAAATCCCAGTCCTAATGAATACAGAGAAAGTGGGAGCTCGTGGATGCCTTTTCCAATAATTTAAACAGGATAAGGATTTAGCCCTTCACGTTAACCTTTTGTGCAGTACTTCAGCACTACAGTTTCCGAGACCATCTGTCAGCAGCAAACGCAAATGCTCGTGGAAATGACTAAGGAAAAGAAATCATTACCTCAACTTATGTATTGCTCAGGGAAGGCTTTATGTGAATTTATCTATAATGATGTTTGTGAAAAATAAAAATAGACAACATGTGCAGTGTATTCCAGAATGCCATACAGAGAATGGATTGCAGGAACAGACCACAAAATGGCAGCTGAATAGCTAAATCTGTCTCATCTAAAAGTCAGAGTAGCAAATCCTGGTCCTGTTAGTGTTTGGTCAACAACATAAAACAGTATGTACTGCATACTCATTTAAAGGTGAATGACAGACCTGAAACAGAAGAAACAAAGGCCTAAGAACTTCTGTCCCTGAGCAATAAAAACCAGCAATTTCAAAATTTTCTTGTCCTTTCATACAAATACAGAACCTCTGCCATTCACCTGTGAGGAGGCAGTTTGTCTTCCATAATCAACACTTGCATTAAATAATACCATGCTGTCTAAGACAAAACCTATTTTATATTAAAAAATAATTCTGCTCCTCTCTTAAAAATGGGGGGGGGGGAAGGTCTCACTTAAAAATCTGGTAATAAGAGGCTCGCTTATTTTCACATGAAAATACCACCTGTTTATCAAGTTTGTGTGTGAATTCAGCACCTGCCCCTCACAGAACACACAAGGCTGGGCTCTGCCTGGGCATCCAGTTGATAAGAATGACTTGACACAGGTATCAGAAAAGACAGCCTTAGCTGCTCTTTGCCTTTCAATACAATCAGAAGTGGTGATGTCTTGCAAAAGGATATGACTGAAGCTTTTGTCATCCTGTGATTTTGTAAGGCCATTCTATATCTGGGACACTGAAAAGAAGGATGGGGCTTAACAAAAATGAAATGACTATGAAGTTGACATATCTTAATTGTTCAGCCTTGGAAAACAACATTAGGTCAGGTAAGAATAACAAGAGAGATTTAGCAGGAACATATGTTGTAACTGCTCACAGCAATTAATCTTTGCTCTTCAATATGAGAACTAGGCAGACACTCCTGAAACAATGCCCATTTTCACCCAGCACCACATTACCCTCAGCCTTCTATTGCTTCTCCTGCTGATTTCTAAATCCCTCCTGATGTACTCCAGTGCTGCTGTTCCCTGTCTCCAGCCGTGCAGTGTCTGCTGGGCTCCCTGAGCCTCCTTGGCAGAGGCACAGCCGCCCAGACCACAGCCTGGCAAACCCTCGCCAGGATGAGTCAGTGCCGCCGGGAGCAGAACTTCCACTTACTCACTAACTGCCAGAAAGTGATGCCTCTGGTAATGCCAGGGAGTGCACTGATGAGTGACACACGTACAGCACAAGCTGGAGAAGTTACGCAAATCCCTTCTGACTGATGGAGAGGACGGGTGTTTGGGGAAACAGGCAGTCTGGGGGAAGCCAGAAAAAACAAGCCAGTCATCCATTGCCTTTTGCCTCACTGGGAAGCTCTGCCAAACTCAGGAGCTGTTAATGCTTCTGCCCTCTTCCTAGATCCTGTTTCCGTCCCAGATTGTATTTTTAGTTCCATAAACTATCCCAGTGTCTGACCCTGGAGCCTGTGATACAGGAAATGAAGCGGATCATGAATTTTCCCAACTAAAAGAAAAGAGGAAGCTGGACTATCAACTTTTTAAAGTGGTGGTCCCCAATGTTTTGGCTGCAATGGGGCACACAAATGCTTGCAGAGAGGAAACAGTCCCTTGTAAGTCTCCTTCTCCCCACTCTGACCAAACACACATGGCCCTCCCTGCCCTATGGTAGCCTCACGCCCCTCAGCCTGGCAACCCCCATGTAGCATGTAGGAAGATGATATTTTAGTCCAGAAATTATACCCACCGTTTATATTATCCATGAAAAGTCATTGCTTCCATGTTCCCCAATTAGAGAAAAAAAAAGTTATGAATAAATCATCAGCGACTAAAGGAAAAAGAACTAAAGAAAAACATGTGGAGAGAATGAAGAAATGACAAAATAAATTGACCCAGTTTCTGCATTTGCCACTGAAATAAAAAATACGAATGTTCCTAACAATCCCTGCAGGAAATCTCAGACTGCTGAAAACACTGGCAAACCAAACAGAAACCTGTGGATACAGTAATAACTGTAGAAAAAACTATTCTTAGGTTATTAATTTCATTTGTTTGGAATGATTCTGGTGGAAATTACACAGACTAATTAAAAATGGATGAGAGATAGGTGATAAGCTAGTATTTCAAGAAAATGACAATTGTCAAAAAATTACAGTGACAGCTTTTGACGGTTACCTCACACACACAAGAGCATGTTGCAAAGACTGCCATGAGAGCCCACAGCACCACAGTTCTAAGTTTTCTTCCAAACATGTGATTTTTTCCCTTTTTTTTCCTTTCCACTGAGTAATTAAATAAAATATCCCTGGTTTGGTTGGATTTTGACTACAGCACTGAGGTATAACCATATGCATTGAGTTTCTAAGTCATTCAAAGGGTAGAGTTAGGTGTCAATCTGATGGAAACCATCCCCATCCCCGACACATTTGCTGACAAGTCCCAGCCAGCAGCTGAGGTGGTATTTATCTTAGTGGAATTCTGTACGTTCACCTCCACCCCAAGTAGCTAGAAGCAGTTCCTAATTCAATAGTGTACAGAGAACATGGAAAACGGTTGGTTCTGAGCTCTGCCATATACATGGTGTTTCTCACACTGCTTTATGAGATGCAAAATGTAAGCATCCTACTGCAACCATTTCATAAAAAATGAATGCAGTGCAGCTGCAGTAGCCTGCCAGGAAGATGAATGATTTAAGCTCTACAGCAACAAACAGGTCAGAGGCAATAGTTCCACGCAGTTACTCACAGCATTCACACTTCAGCTTACCCTTGTTTTGGCATCAATTTTAGCTCCTCGATCAAGTAGGAGTTTGACCATATTTGCGTTGCCCCTTTTTGATGCGACATGCAACGGCGTGATATCGTTCTGTGGAAGAAAACAACATTAAAATAAATATGCATGTGTCTTTCCTTCATGAATTCCGTGTTTGGTTTGCTCACAGAATGAATTATGCCCAGTTTGCTAAAGCATAACACAGTTTGTTTCCCTGAGAGCCTGAAAGCAAAGGGAAGCTGTGTTTAACCACACATGTGCATTACAGGCCTGATACCTTGAAATACAAATTGTGAAGACAAACAGCCAAGTTATGGTTAGAGTCATAAGATGACATGGTTGTGACTCAGGCCTCAGCTTTGGCATAAGGGTTAAAATTAGGCAATTCTGCTAACTGCATCCTAGCAATTGAATCCAGCTGTGATTGTCTCTGAGCATGTAGTGATAAGGTACACACCTCACAACTTCATTGGCCTTGTAGGAGCCATAGAGAATAAATAACACCATTAAATCCGTAGAGCTAATTCAAAAGCAACGAGATGCCAGCGCTGTTTTATTTCTGAACACCATCAGCAAACTCTGGAAGCCTCACAAGCACCTTTGCTTCAGCTCCATCATTAATTCCACCTGCCCAATTTGTCCCTCTGATGGATATAACGCTGCACTCCAAGTGGGACTGTAAAGAAGTGTATTTGCTTCCCTGAGTGGTGCCTGGCAGGCCAGCAGCAGGCAGGGCTGCTGCACATCCAGGGCAGTTACATAAGCAACGCGTGCGCACACAAAGGCGCTTTTTTAACAAGATGTAGCCGGGACGTTTCTTCATGCTCCGATGAATCCTTTATCTCGTGGCGTATGAAGGCCACATCCTGTATATATTTGATCATATGGAGCCAAGTAAAAATAAAAGGATTTAAACAGAGCGTGCAGCCGCTGTATGAGGACAAACAGAATTTTGAAGAACATGTTTCTGTGTGTTCAGGGGCGGCGCAAACAGCTGGCTGCATAAACCCAGCTTCCCTGTGACCCAGCAGAAAGCAGCACATTGTAGTGAGCGTGTGTCCTATGGCTGACTGACTCAGAAAGGCACCTGGATATCTGGGGAGAGGTACAGGTGTCTTACCTGGCTATCAGGCTGTTCAATACTGCTTCCTCAAAACTGCAGGTGAGTGGAGAGATAGAAAACCACCACTGAAAAATGATCCCCTCTCAGATGTGACAAGCTGACTCACAGCTTAATCATATCTCTGAGATCCTAATCCAGCTGCTACATTTTCATTTACACAAAATTTCACTATGGAGCTAACTCACAGCTACTAAAAAGTACTAATTAATATTATCACAGAGGTAAAAGACATGTTAGCAAGAGTAAATGAAAGAGATTCTTTCTACAACAGTAATGATCATTAGAGCATCAAAGTGATGACTGCTCCAGTGTAGCTTCTCATTTCTTTAAAAAAAACAAAGTGAAACAAAAAGATGCTTAGCACATTAAACAGAAGTTGCACCCTGCCTAGTCCTTCCAGGGAGGCGAAACTGTGACTGCTTAACTTCTATTTTTTGAGTTGGTTTTGAAAAAAAGAATTAATTCCATTGGACTAGGAGTTGACATTGGTTATAATATGGGGTCACTATATTACTGTATCAGCTACAAAGAGGACAGAAAAAGAAAGAAGAAAAGCAATTATGCAGAGGTACTTTCTGGGCTTTTTCTCTTCCCAGGAGGAAAGATGTTACTGAGGTCAGAGGGAGATAGAGATGAATTCTACTTTCCTGAGGAAAAAAAGAGTAAAGGAAATAACTTTCATGTCTTCAAGTATAAAGTACTGCAGGTAATTTATACAGAAGAAACACCTTTTTCCACTTGCTGGGGTTGATGGGCAAAGAGGTTAACTCAGCCTAATAGACCCTAGTGCCCTATTAATATGTCAAAATAATTTAGTACTAATAACTTACTGCTTCACACACAGACTAGAACAAAAGGCTTCAAGAAAGAAATGGAGGAGGAAGGGACAGCATTACAGAAGGTAGGACAAATACCTATTAGAAGTCTGGTTCTTGTTCATCTTGACATTAAGCTAAATCTAGTGCAGCACAGGGGTGGGTAAATATGCACTTTGGATCTAATTATTTGCCAGTCTAGTTGTTCAAAGATCCTGTTGCCTTAAATGAAGGAGCGTAGAGAGAGAAGAGAGATTTTGGAGTAGATGGATGAGTGCTGGCAGATACACACCTCATCTCCAAAAGAGATGACTTCCACATAGCAATTAATGTTTAGCTCACACTGTTTGTTTGCAACAGGGGAAAAAAATAAAAATACCCACTTTCATGTTCAAAAAGGAGTCTTCTTCAAATAACCTTCACATTTCTGCTTAGTACCAAAATTGTTAGGAAGTATAATTCTCTCTCAGCTTCTGACAGGGGTGATCACCCTGGCTGGAAACACGGGGAAATTCTCCAGCACTGAGTAAGGACTGAGTTCACTTTGCAAGCTGGAGAGCTAAGCAATTAATCTTGGCTCTGTTTGATCGCCTGTCTTGATGAAAAACATTAATTTAATATCTCTAGGACCTTGAAACCTGGAGTTATGTTTGGTTGAAAATAGTCAGCAAGTTCACATAACAAAGAAAGGGATGGAGAAAGGATGTGATCACTTTAGAAACAGTTTGTTATGGAAACCAACCACACAGAGCTACTCTGAAATAACTAATGGAGCAGGAGAAATCAAGCAAATTAAACTCTATATGACCAGTGTAATATCTGTACTTATGGATGAAAAAACAGCCACCCTTTTCTAGGAAAAGAGCACTACAGCACTCATTCCCTTGGAAGGATGTTACAGTTCTTGTTGTGCTTTACTAACCTATTCAGACTGTTCATAAAAAGAATTAAGAAACAAGTAATTAAAAATGTATTTAGCCTTTTTTATCCCTAACATCTCAGGAAAACATGGGGGGGGGAAATGAAAAAAAAAAAGAGGGTGCAAGTCTCTATGCAGAATTTAATTTTGTCATTTTGCTATTTGAGCTTTTACTGGTAGCAAAGAATATGAAGTAATAATTCTGCTGGCTGAGTTCTGACTCCTTACAGATGCAGAGATGCATTATGTGAATGCTTGAATAATTGCACACTGATAGGTCATGCAGGTTGTCATTGGTCAATACTGTGTTGTGTCAAGTCTTAAAGAATTAAAGCTAGAGGTTTCATGCATATGGTCCTTTCCCATCTGACAATTAAGAACAGGAACTGAGAAATTAACAAAACTCAGATGACACTGTCATTAATTTTTTCTGATGACAAAACAAAGTGAGCAACTCAAAATTTAGTTATTTGTACTTATCAAAAAAAACTAGAGACAAAAACATCTTCATAATATGTGCAACTTCGGTGTAGGTTATCAGCACTAAAACTGTGGTATCAGCAAACAAAATAGCCATCAAATGTAATGTCCTGAATTCTTCAGTTTATCAACAGCATCTGCTGTCTTTTCAGTCTATTTTTATCCGTTTGATCTTCTGTAAATTTCTCCCTTTGTTCTTAAGATAGAATAGTAAATCAGGAAACTTTTGAAGATGTTTTTCTGCAGTAATAAATGCTGAAATGCCTTCAAAAAGTTACCACTACAAAAATGTGGTTCAGATCTAGAATGTCTGTTGGAGTGCTCCTTGCCCTCGCTTGGAATATCAGAAGCTGGATAATGTCTCAGGCAGACCCCTCGACACTGAGATCCAACTTGCCATTCTTGACAACAATGACATTGCCATTCTGCCTTGACAACAAATTCTACAGGGAATATGAAGTAGAACTTGTGAGAATAGCTAACCTAAAACTATGCAATAAATGCTCATAGGATTATCAACTAGAACATCTCCTTCTTGGCAGATTTCCTGGGGCACATGATTTTAAGTGCTCTGAAACTCTGCATAGCTCAAAACGTGATGCATTAGACGTGTGCAATTTTTTTCTACACCTCACAACACTGGTGGTTTTCCCTTTGTCTCTATCCATTGCCTGCTGCAGCCCATCACCCTCTCACACAGGGCCTTTGCCTTCCTTTGGAGCCTCACAACATCCACAAATGCAATGTGTGAGGAGTGACCTGCTTGTACATCCTGTGGCTCTTGCTTGTGCCTGATCAGAAAAAACACCAAGCCCTTTCAGCTGCAGCTCTCTATCTACAGCTTCACAGGAAAATTCAAAAAACTTCAAGTTATCTTGTGCTGAGCAATAAGGCACCTACATTCCCCATCTGAAATGAGATCAGCTCCCCCCGACACATGGTGTTATCCATCACAGTTCACCACAGCAGTCAGAATTACTCTTTGCTATTACAAATTAGCAATACGAATGGTTAGGAAGTCAGGAAAAAAAAATGGGGAAAAAGTTAAAATTGGCAGAGTGTAAACACAGTACATCTTATATAATGATATTTTAATGCATTTAGAAAATGAGGAATTCCCCCTGGTTGCTGGTATGCTATGCTGTCCTATGGGATTGCCTCTTTCTCCCATCAGACTGTCTGAGTTTATAAGCATAAGTATGTTAATAATCACTAAGAAAAGTAAATGTTTGCCCTTACAGTATCATACTGGGCTCTGAAGTGTACCTTTAAAGGAAGGCACACAAAAAGGGAAAACCTTTCCTAGTCATGTGCTGCATTGATTTAAATGCTGACTGAGCAGCAGATCATGTAGGGACTGTGAAGATTCATTGCCAATGTCACGGGGACTTGGTATTTTTCCTTGCTACCAATTAGAGAACTTACCTCCACCTCTGAGCTCTCCTCCCAGCCCCTCAGTGGAAGGCAGTTTTAATGAGAAAAATCATACTTATTTGATTTCAAATTTCACTTCCTTGATTTAAAACAAACCAAACCCAGTTTCTTACCAGAATGTTCAGATTAACTTGGAATTTACTAAGATAATCCTTCTCAATTCTCAACTGACAGTAGACTCTAGGAAAAGCTTAATATTGACACAGAATGTGGCTGAAAATAGCCAGACTGCTAAAGCAGAAATTTCCTATGCAGTCTGGAAAATCCCTCATCATTAGGGATTCTTAAGAAAAGAGCACAATGGTGGTGCTGGTTGTTGCATACTGGAACTGTCAGCAACACCACTGTATAGATATTACCACCATTACCAGATCCTGGAGGTATTGGGAAGATTATGTCGTACATTTGAAGATTACTGTACCCACTATGCAGCTACACCAATATGTTTTATAGGAAAACATTCATTCTATTCTCCTTCCATACTTTTCTGAAACTCAGAGTTGGAGATACAACACAGCAGAATCCTTGCAGAGAAAAGTCTTAGGTTTTAGTAGCAGTCACTGTGATCACTGAGGCTTGTAGAGAATTTCCAGAAATTAAAAACAGACAATCAGATGCTTTCCAAGAAATCTGGCAAGAGTGCATAATTTTTCAGCTTTCTCCCTCCTCTACTTAATGGCCATAAGTCTTATACTGTGCTATTACAGTCCTTGCATGCTATACTTAACTTTCTTCAGGGCTGAGATGTATAAAATGAATCCTGGAAGAAAGGAAGGAAGACTATAGCAAGAAGCTGATATGGCAAACTACCACTGGGGAAATAAGATGTTTTTCTCTTATGCCACTGTCACTTAGATATTGCCTGCTCTTTTTGATGGGCTAATGGTGTTCTGCTTCTCAGCCTCAGGGTCATCATTAATGCATGTTGTCCTCACACCACCCTCAAAATAACCAAAGCCTTTCTCAACCTTCCAGTAAGCAAACTTTCTGCAGGCAAAGCTCACTCCCAGTGGAACTGAGATCTCCTCTAGAACAAGGAGTGTTGTGTATCAGGAAGGCTATTTACAGAGCTGGATGCAGTTTTATGGCACAGTGCTCCTATTTGCTCTGGCAAGAAAAATATGGGAAGAGGTCTCCTTCACATAAAGGATTCCCTGGCTACCTCAATCTTCTGACTTGCTCAACTACAGAGTGGATGGGGAGGGGTGGGTCACAGAGGTTTCATTCAGCTGTTGCTCTGGAAGCTTCGAAGAATTTCTTCCTTCTTTTCCAACCCCTGTGCTCCTCAGGTGGAGCTTCAAAGGCATTTCCTCACCTGGGCTAAACAGATCTTTCCACTGCAAGATCATCTCAGACAGAAGAATGATATCTGAAGACACTGTGAATCCCCAAAAGCTAACTTTTTCCTGATTGTAATTTTCAGAAAACAGTTTATTCAAAGGACCTTCCTCACCTCAGTGGTTGGCACAGCAGCCCTGGAGAAACATCACTTTCCACGTCCCTGTTGCTGAGTTAGCGCAGGGCTGTCTGGACACACATCTCTATCCCAGCAGATACAACTGCCTGTCCTCCCCGGGCACTGCTCCTGGGAATGCCCAAGCAAGGCCTGAACAGGAAAGGGCAGGCACTCCACAGGGCTCTAATTTGTAGCAAAAGAGCTTTCCTGCACAGGATACCATAGGTAAAATCAGATTGCTAAGGAAACTGGTTTCTCATTCCTTCCAATGGCCGCTAGTTGCTTTAACGTATCTGGACACACCTTTCCAAGTCCTAGATATCTAAGTGCTAGGCAGTCTAGAGATAAAGAAGAAATCCCTTTGTGACCTGTCCTTTTTCTCCAACACCTCATGCACTCTTAGGCTCAAGATGACCCAATTCTGGCAAAGAAAGTCACGCCCATGGCATGAAGCCCTTGCACCAGCACCCAGCTCCAGAAGCAGCCGCTGGGATGGGAGCACAGCTTATGGTCACTGTAAGCCAACAGCAGAGTTACTGGACTGACAGTCTGAAACAGGAGAGCCCACTTGGTGGATTTCACTTCTCTGTGCTAACCACTATGTTGGTACTTCCAGAAGATAGGAAGTTGATACCAAAATTATTAAAACTCAAGGTAAGACATCAGAAACAGTTTGGTTTAAAAGGCACAAGTGACTGATAAACAATAGTTTTCTTAAAATAACAGCAATTAGTTTTTCCTATTGAAAAGAATTGATAAAATAGATTGACTTAAGAGTGTCTGGCCTTCTTTCAGTTTGTAACTAGGATTCACCTGTACCTCTCCAACATCAAGCTAAGAGAATGGTGCCTAGAATTGCTGCAATCATTCAAAACCCAAGTAATGACTGCACTTACATGTTAATCTCGCTAAGAGAGGAGGCTGACTTCACTCTCAGTTACCCTTTATTCTCATCTTCCACTTCTTTAGCCCATGTGTGATTGCCTCCTAGTCAAGCAAGAGGGTTGTGGATGCAATGAAGGGATTTCCTAAGCTTTGAAGCATTTCAGAGAAGCACAGCCAGATGTGAAAATGTATTACAGAAAAAGGATGATGCATAGACATAAAATGCCTGTTACCTTGCCAGTAATTGTGGCAGGTTTTTTGCTGAGTTTGAGCCCAAGAAGTCAGGCAATTTGGAATGAGTGTTTTCCTTTCATTACAAAATGGCAAACATCCAGCAGAATAAGGAGACCTTGTTTCAGTTGGAATGAGGTTAGGAAGGTTCCTGGAGCTGCTTCCATGTTTATAGGTAGAATAAAGGGCATCACAAGCTGATTTACTGAAATGATTTCCATCCATTCTAATGGGAATTTCATTGTGCCACCTTCCCTGCACTTGCAGCAAGGCAAGAGAAGAAAGCACAGACACAGAAGTGCTGATGCAGTTCAATGAAGAGCTGACATGACATCAGTCACTTGGCTGCAAGAGTGCAAATCTGTAAAAGTAGGTACATTTCCAACCCTCTCAGCCTCTACAGCCAGCAGGTACACAGGCTGGCAGGCACTGTAACACCTGTAAGAGCTCCTGGAGCTATGCCTATTTTCGCAGTGGCAGTGAAAGAAGGGAACAAGGGAGTATATGACAGCTGAGAGGCAGGCAGGTGTACACTGGTGGGGTGAGGGAAGCAGCTGCTACTGGATATCACTGGGGACATCATTTACTTACAGTACAACGCCACTGCTCACCTCCTGCCCACACACTGAGAGTCATCATCAAGCTCATGTCTTTCCCTGCCTTCACTGCTGGAACCTCATTCTTCCCTCAGGCCTCTCAGAAACACACTGAAAACAACAGCTGAAGAGATCTCCTTTGCCACGGGTCTGCCTTGCCTTTTCTTACATCCTTTCCCCAGCTCTTCTTTTTACCACACTTGCCCTTGGCCTTAAGGCTCAGGGTTCTGCCTTCATCCTACACATCCACTCACATTTTCTCCACCCTTCCCACATTGACTATACCGATGGTGGGAGCTGGGTATTTATCCTGCCCTCACACTTTCATCTAAACATTGCCCCCTTCACACAAGCATCTTCTGTTACCACAATCCTCTCCTCTTGTTCAAATCTCTCCCCAGAATTCCTACTTTCCTAAACAGTTTAAACACAAATCAAGAGATAAAGTTGTACTTAATTAACAATAACAAAAGAAAAATGGTTGGTGGTTTGCAAAAGCACCAAGTGCATTTGACAGATCCATCTTAGAGTTGGCTTTTTGTGAAAAAAAGCTACAGTACATACACATGGTATGATCTTAGTTGGGTTAGAGCCCTTCCATTTCTTTGCTCTGTTGCTCATCTCACACTGTCAACAACTCAAATAAAGGCCTTTGCTCCAGTGAGGAGACTAACCTTGGATAGTGGTTACAGAAATTAAAACAAGAGGCAAGGAGGTGGCAAACAGTAGGCTGATATAGGTAATTTTACTATCTGTCTTGCAATTTGGGTGATCAAGAATCAAGCAAAGGTTTTACTACTTGGTACTGATAACTATACTTTGCACACAACTTCTCCTGGTGCTCTGTTTGCTTACAAATTTGCTGCTCTACAAGGATCTAACTCATCTTTCAGTGCAGCGCTTTCATTACCCCCAATCTGATAAGCACTAAGGAACAAAACTCAGCTCCATATTACTGTTATTTATGCTACAATTCTTTCTGTCACAACAACTTTACCTAGATTCCCAAGCACCATACAGCAGAGATGTGCTTGTTCTCTGGATGCCCCCACCCAGTATCACAAGCACAAACAAGCTGCTCAATGCTCTGAATCACAGCTCAGCCCACTGCTCTTTCAGGCTCTGCTGTCACTGTATCCACACTTCCCCAGCTATCCCAGAACTCTGCCTCTCTCTGATGGTAACAACTAATGGAGGCAGAACCTGTAATGTCTAGATCTTGAGGAGGAGGCAGTAATGGCCTTATTACTTCAGATGTGCTCTCCATAAGTGCCCTTAATCCAAAACAGAGCTGCTGAAGCCTAAGACTTATTATTTTATTAAAGCAAGCATAGGCAGATGGTATTTAATGGTACTGGTACTAAATGCTGCTAATTGCTAATGTAGAAGCACTGCTAATCCCTAATCTTGTTTCTGAGTGGGAAAGAACTGACCCTAAGACCCCGTTTGTCTTCCTTGCTTCTGTGATTAGAGCTTATCAAATACTCAATGCCAAAGCTCATGATGGTATGAAATGCCTTAATGCTCTAATTCGGTCAGCTAAAGGACTTGGAAATCACAGGTCAATGGTATCAGTGAAAGGAAAGCACACACACTCAGCAGGTTCCCAGGAACCCCTAACACCTAAATTTGCTCTTAGCTTGTGAACTTCACGTGGATCTAACTTGGGATACCTCTCTCACCACAAACATGAAATATATTTAGTGATGAACGTGATTTGTAAAACATAATTTGAGGGGGGTGGAGGATGTATAAGAGTTGATCCTTACCTTTGATATTCAGCTATCAGTTTGACCCAATATCTGCTAGTACTCTTTTCACCAGCAATAGTAAGTACTGGTTCAGTATCTTAGCTTTGGAGATTTACCTTCATTCCTAAAACACCATGTTGAATGAAGAGTGGCCAGCACCAACACTTTTCATTTGCACTCCTACTTATAAAATTCTGGGTCTGTGCTGTTCAAAATTTCTATTCCCGCTCTATCACGCCCTCCACCAATTCCTCCTATTAATGGCTGTCTCTAAAAAAGAACTCTTCAAGGTTTGTTGTTTTGGTTTGGTTTCTTTTTCTTTTAATATACGAAGTTCTATAAGTAAAACACTAGTTTTCGATGCTAAATAATCATGATATTATTTTATTGTTTTCATGGGTTTGCAACACTTGTCATAAACACCTTGCTGCATGTAAGTATGTTCCTTAACTATAGAAGCATTCAAGATTTTAGCTATACAAACCATCTAAAGTAAAAAAAATACTGCAATTCACTTTTTTGCTCTGTGCAAATGCTCTAAGCAATAGTATAGGAGCTGATGGATTATCCATGCAATATAATTCCCTTCATTAATATAATCTTGAATATATATTGGGGTTCTTTTGCTTTCTCTAATTGAAAGGCTGTTCCAGAATCTCATTACTTATATGCAATATTAAATATGAAATAACTATTAAATATTATTATTATGATTTAATATTAAATCTCTAAATTTATAGAAAACTTTAATTCATGATCAGTTTATACTTATTTTTTCTTGCATTAGCATTTGCCTTGACTTTGAATGCCTCTTGTTCCCTTGATTTTATCTTCCTATAGTCTCAGGGATCGCTACCATATTTCCTCCCTGGCTTTGTTTTGGTAAGGTTTAGTGAGCCAGTTTTGCACAGCCTCAGTTTGTCTTGTTTTGCTGGTTGGTGTTGTTATTATTTCTGACTCTCATATATGCAGTGAAGGCACAGATGCTTTATTCACCTGCACTTTATGGTCACTGGTAACAACTGCACAGTGAGGAGAATTCAACAGGGACACAACACCCCTGCCATATGTTAAAGCTCTGGATGGAAGCATTTGTATCCCTGAATCCCAGCCTACCTTTGTTCCAGCAACACTGGAACTATGACAATAGCAGCTCCTTTCGATTAAAACATGTTTTCAAATGTGAGGACTAGAGCTCAGGTTCAGTTCAGCAGCCCAGGGAAACGCCCTTTACACTCTATGGTAGCAGAACAAGTGCAGTCAGGTCAGACACCTCAGCTGGTGGGAGCAATGTACACATTGGGTGGGAGCTTTTCCACTTCCGTGGAAAAACTTGTTGCCAAGTGATGATTAGGCAAAAGAGGCACAACTAAGATTTCACGCTCACCCTTGCAGTGAAGTCCACAGCAGCACCCCGATTTAACAGCAATGTGGCTACATTGATGTTTCCATAGTGAGCAGCTATGTGGAGGGGAGTGAATCCGCTCTGAAAAAAAAGAAAACAAAACACAACCAATAGACACTTTTTAAAAATATTCCTGTATTACTCCAAAATTTGTAGCACATCACTGACAAAAGCTAGTAATAGGAGTCTGCTGCAAGTCACCACTCCAATTCTGTACTAGTTTTCATTCACTGATGTTTATTTATAGTATCTCGGAGAGATATAAATAAAATCATATTGCTATGCAGGAGGGAAAAAAATTAACATAATTATTCTAGAAGATAAGAAGCTGAATAAAACTTTCAGTTATTCCAGAAAAACAACAGCAAAAACATGTGAGTATTAAAGCAATGATCTGACTTCTATAAGAAATTAACTGCTAAGTAGAAATATGTAGTTATTGGTATTATGTCAGTCTTGCAAGTTAAATCTCTTAGAAATTCTTTTCAGAAGTTCAAATGCAAGTCATTTAATGATATTTGCTAACTGATTTTTGTAAATTCAAAGTAGATGCAAATGAAAATAACATCAAAGACTATTTTAAATTATTAATATGACTTTTTTCCAAGGGTTAGTACCATAAAGATCAGTCTCCCACTGTGGGCAATCACACTGGGTTATGTTCAGACACCACAAGTTACCACCCTAATTAGAAGATGCTTTACTGATAAAATTACTTCAGCAACTGATTTTCATATTTAAGTAGTTTTACTTCCTCATAAAATAATGCTAAAACATGCAGCAATTCCATCAATCCTGCAAAGTATGAAACCTTATGGAAACTAGATGCATTTCTAAATTGTTAGCAAGCCATGCTAGCTGCAACTGCTTTGCTTTGGGAGTTTTGCAGATATAAAACCACCCTCAGATCATTCTATTTGCTGACACCATCAAGGTAAGTGTCATGCAAAAGCCTAGAATCAGACCTGGATGCACAACATGACAGGGTTGTCTGCAGCTCTTAACACATCTCATAAACATATGCTCCATGAGAGTCCCTGAAAACTCCATCTTGCATAATATGGCTCTTTTACGACGGCAGCTGGTTCCCAAGAATGCTCAGCTGTTACTTTTAAACCCTAGTTTCAGCTGCAGAAAGCCCTGGTATCTAAACTACAGTCTTCTCTAGCACATGCTACTTCATTTCATCTAAAGCAGGTGTCTATATCCTATAAAAGGCGATGCAAAAAGGAGGAAGAAATGATGCAGCAGCACTAAGTCATGAAGGAGTGATGATGCATATATATTTTTATATATACCTCTGTTGTTCTATTCACCATCATCTAGGTTAACACATTTGGAAGCAAAGAGGGGGAAAAAATGAACGGTTAGTTCACCACTGGTGATATGGATGCAGAAAGCTTCATGATTGCTACGTGGCATGGCAGCTCAGATGGCAGCACAACCGGCACACAAAGGAAGCTCGACGGAATGGAAGCTCAATGAGCAAGTATCCTGAATGCTAATTGTTACATGCTTACCAAAGTTCTTAAAGTAGCAATTGCACAAACAACTAATCAAATGACTGAATTGTACAATACCTATAGCCCACCACTGCGGGACTGGCTTTCATTTCCAAGACAATAATTTGAATAATACTTTGTTTATTTTCCATTTGCAAAGTTTCTAGGAGAGAAGTTCACCCTGATTTAAACAGAAAGGGAATGGGGGAGAAGGAGGCCAAAGGAAGCAAATCAGATGTGATTCTTAAAGTCACGTGTAACTGCAGCAAAAATACTTCACACTGAGGGAGATCTTCACCAGATGTAATATATGCGGTCAAGACCATGTAGCATCAAACCTTTTTCCTCTTTACAACTGACCTTTGACTCCACATCAGCGTTGTGGTCGTTCTGCAGGAGCAGAGCCGCTGCCTTGGTGTCGTCCTTGCGGGCAGCGATGTGAAGGGCGGGAAGACGGACTTTTCCCTTCGTGTCGTTTTCGAGCAGCAGCGAAACCACCTGGTCGTGGCCTTGCTGCAAAGCCACTGCCAAAGGGGTGAAACCATCCTGCAACATACAACAGGGACTATAAACACAGGCTCCAAGCTTCCCAGGTGGTGAAAGAGATCTCAGCACTAGTTAACAGCACTGGCTCAAATTCAAACGCCAAGTGTAACATGGTGAAAATTAAAAGTAGCCCATAATGAGTAAAGTGTTGGTGAAGTAGGTTCCAAATGCTCAAAACACCTTTGTGGCACTTCAGACTTAACATAAAATTACAAGACCTGAGCAAACAAATACGACTGAGACTTGAGGGAAAAAAAAAAAAGGTGAAATTACTCACAAATTAACAGTTAATTACACAGATGCTTATTTATGTAAGTGTTTAATTATACAAAAAGGTATAAGAAGCTGAAATATTAAAATTAAAATTGTTAATGATATCTCCATATTATCATCCATTCCCTCCACATCTACAGATTATAATATTTTTTGGTTTTTTTTAGGAAAAAAACACCCAAACAAACCAAAACAAAGAAAAAAATCCCACAATACTTGATCTTTATCCTCTGACATATTTTATATGCGGATTTAAAATATGATAATTGAATACGAATACCTCATTCTTCCAGTCTACCAATTGTTTTACTACAACTTCCATTTATGAAAATTTATATACACGTGATGGACAACCCTCTTACAAACAGAAATTATCTCCTTCAGATTAGCTAATAGCCAGATTGGTGGAGAATAAGAAACCTGGAAAATAGAAGGTTTTTGTTTAACAGATTTCAGAGCAGATTCCTCAAAGACATGAGAAGTACAGTAAGGGATGTTTTTATAATTTAATTTTTATGGATTCTTAGGAAACTAAAGAATGAAGGAGTTGTCATTTAGATTTTGCACCTTCCCAAACATTTAACTGTCATTCCAATCCAGAGACACTTTCACCTTTGCACAATACCCATAAATAACTCAAAAAATCACAAAGGCAAATTACTTGGGATATTTATTTCATTTGTCTCTCAGTGACTACACCCAAAGCTTGTATTACCAAACTTCATTACAGTTTAGTAAACAAACACCTTCTTTCACTTTGCAACTACTGCTGTCATAGTGAAACTGTGTAAGTATGAAACAGAAGTGCAGCAGTGACACAGAAGGATGTAGGTCCTCACCCTGTATCAAAAATGCCCAGTTGAAGTGGTAACTTTTTAACTTTTAGGATGCAAAGTAATGTTTTCAACAAGGAATTTCTCTCTCTAGCTTACCAAACAAAGAACACCTCAATTTAGGAGGAGAAAAAGGAGAGGTTCTGAAAAAGAGCATTTTTTCAAAATCTGGAGAGAGCAGTGAAAGGTGGCAGGTGGAATCACTGAAATTCCTTGAGTCCTAACAAGCTTTCCCTTAATTTTTTTCCCCCCCTCATTTAAGCAACCTTTCAAGCTGCCTCCAGCTCCCCATCCTCCAGCAGTGGGGCAGGGCTCTGGGCTGCAGTCAAACGACTGCACAGACTCACACAGTGGGCAGAGGGGTGTGAAAAATGCTGTGCAGCTCTGAAGGCCAAAAATCCTCCATGAGCATCCCCACAAGAGGGCTCTGGCAACGTAGCTACACTGTACCTGCAGAAAGGGAGAAACCTGCCTGGAGAAACCCTGGAGACCTTGGCTTCCTGCTCCACTTACACAGTTGACAGCAGTGGCAAATTGAGCCACTTCACACAGAAAAGGGGTGTAGGTATCTATGATGTCTTTGCTTATCAGGCTTTCTCTTCTGCTCAAAATGCTGCTAATCATAATAAATATTAAAAAATAATTCTAGGAACACATTTTCTCCTTTCCCTGAGGAAAATGGAATGGGTAAAGGGGTTAGAGCCCTTCATTTCAAGGCCAAAAGAGCTGCCATCCCCTATACCTGTGGTTTCCTAATTCTGATGAGAGTTGCCCATCATTTCAGTGAGTGCAGAAATTCCTGTAACAAGGCCAAACAAAATGCCACCAGGAATATTAACACTGACAAGAATGCATTTCCACCACGTGCTCCCTGAAGGTGCCAAATCACAAAAGCAATTCCAGTGCTGTGGTCTAAGCACTATAATTAATGGCTGCAGTTTAAAACATAAAACAAAGCCCATCCCAGAAAAAAAAAAAAAATATTCATTTTACTAAAATAGAACCATTTTCTTTATTTAGATTACAGCACCTTCATTAAAGAGTTTTATTTTTAAAGAATATTTAGCTAAGTGGCAATCCTTTAATTACAGAAGTTCTTGCACTTAAGATAAAGAGAAATCAGATTTAAATGGAAACTTGGAACAAGAGAAAATAAAAAAGTACCCATAAGCAACTATCTCAAACAAGAAAGGCAATCACGGCAACACTGTTTTGTAGTCTGGTATCTTCAAAGGAATTCTCCACGGGTAAAATTAGATTGCACCTTATCATCAAGCTGAGTTGGGGAAAAGCTCAACCTAAACTGACATACAATGCTCAAGGGAAAAACAATACCAAAGAAAAAGATCCAAGTACCCATTCAAATTTTTTTAAAAAAAAATTGTTTTCAGAAAATTGTACAGTGCAAACAGACTACATTCAGACTTTGGAACTCTGGGGGTTCCGTGCCTTCCTTCTTTCCAAGTTTTTATAAAGAAATAGAAAATAGCTTTCTGATTTAATTTTCAGAGGTAAAATATTTCATTTTGGTATATATTTCACAGATATACTTTCATTTCTCGACTTTCATATCTGAGCATTTCTAGAAAGTAGCTCTGATGTACACTTGTGGCTAAAACTCACTTTTAGTGATTTTGGAAACATAATTTTGATCCATTAGTGATGGATTTTTTACAGTCTTGCCTTCAAAAGAATAAGATTCCATACCTACATCATTATACAGTGACACTATGAGGTATAGGGCGGCAATAAACTAATTTTGCATTTCAAGTAACCCTGGGTTTTCCCTGATATCCCAGGCTGGCTCCAAAGCATAGGCAGACAGTTGTTCTTGCCTTATGGTTGCCACCCTTCTCATTTCTCACTATTTTTAATGAAAGTACAGAGAACTTTTATATTATACACACAGCTTCCCTGTTCCAGCACTTAACCTGAAAGATTACCAGTTATGACTAAGAACATGTCTATATTTAGAACTGTTTCTAGTTAAAGCAATTATTTTTTTTCATTTTAGAAATGGCAAGAGATAGCTTAAACTGCTGAAAAGCCCCTAACTCTATTCATTAGCACACTTCACAGAGAGCTTCTTATTCGTCTTTAATTTTGTATTTAAAAGACTAGTTTGATATAAGCTGGCAGAAGTCACTGCTGAAACACATTTTACTTTGTTCATAAAGTGTGAAATTCAAACTTTTACCTCTGTGGCAAGGCTTTGACTGGCACCGTTGTCAAGAAGAAACTTAACAACCTCCAGGTGGTTTTCTTGGGCTGCCATATACAGTGGAGTGAAGCCATTCTGAAATAGGAAAACAAGAGTGTTAACACTCTGCAAACATTTCACACACACCACTGATCTGCCAAACTCGGGTAGATCAGGAGAAAAATAAATAAACTGTTTGTTCACACACCAGTTAGTGGCTCAATCTCCCTTGACTTAACTGAAGATAAGAGAGGGGTAATATTATTTAAAGGGATACAGTGCAATCTTTCAGCCAGATACAATTCCCACACATAGGTGAGAATAATTCCTTTTATATCTATTGTGAATCTATATGAAAAATCAATCTGGACAGATGATTTGTTAGCAATGAGTTAGGATTCCTGATAAATACAACCACAGCACTGGAAATGCAAAACGGGGCAGGGAAATACAATACAAGTCTGTAGCAAAAGCAAGAGCAATGGCTCTTCAGAGTAATTGCCAGTTTTTCCTCTTCTTTCCATTAGCTCTTCCTTTCCTTTCACTTGTGCCAGCTACTTATGCCTTCCATCTCCTCAGAGAGCTGCCTTCTGAGCACAGTCTGCTTGTGGTCACTGAGCTACTTCATATTTCAGGCACCAGGAGATCTGAGGATCATTGGTTCTCAGTAGTCTGAGATAGAGGTTTATCAGTGTTTCTGACCACATTAGAGCATCTCTCAAATTATGCTTAAGTGAGTGATTTCAATCAATGCAATACAAGTATTAGAGGCTGCAGAGCTTAACTCATTCAGTAAGTGCCTTCCTCTTACAGTCAATGCTTTTGTCTTTGCCTTAGCTGTAAACAGGTCACAGCCTTTCAGAAACTGAATTTTTGGGGACTAACATTAGGGCAATGTATTTTTTCCCTGTTTTTATAAGAACTTCTGAAATCTCTGCTACAATTACACAGGACACTGACTTAGATTCTGCAGAAAAGCAACGGAGCCAGAGATGAGGTGAGAAGAATTTGGCCATATATTTGCATCAAAGAAGAAACATCCACATGCTGTGCTCTGGAGAGATGAAGGGAAACCACAGCCTAAGACCTACAGGAGTGAAACTGGGCTGAGTTATAGCTGCAGTGAGAACAGCTGAGAGACATCTGACTGCCAGAGCAGCGGGGCAGAGCTGAGGGCACACGTCCAGCACAGAGCGCGCAGGAGAGCACAGGTGACCCGAGGCTAAACACGCGGGAGGCTCCTCTGGCAGCAGAGACAAACATGAGGTCAGGACAAAGGACAGGCAGAGAGGAAATGGCATGAACTGGATGTTTGATCCAAGGGGAACTTTACCATCAGCAAGACACCGAGCAGCTGTGAGGCCACATGTTTACAAGGCTCGCCCAGGCTGCAGGGTCTGCTGCTGCCCCGGTATTTAGATAATTTGGTCTCTATTCAGGAAAGCACAGCTACAAGCACATAGCAGGCACTGAAGTCCCACCAGAGCCAAAGCCTAAGGTTAGCAATGTGTTAATGCAGTCTCCAGAACAGAGCCTAATGCCTTAGTTTCCAAACATTCAAAATTCTACTTAATTAAAAGCAAATAAGTCAGAAAGCAGTGGCTTTCTGGTACCTAATATGTCACACTACAAGTTATTATAGTGAACAGCAGTCTGGCATTTGTCCCTATCATTTCATAGCATATTCCATATCCATTTACTAACTCAGTTGGAAAGAAAGATTAAATTTTTTTTTGTTTCAAATATTTGCAGTTAGAAAGGAAGCAGGAAACATTACCTAATTATTAAGTTTCAGCAAATAATTAATAGGCAAAAATTCTCAGAACCAAGTATTGCTATCATTTAGGGACAGAGTAGAATCTTTTCTCCTATGTTAAATTAGTGTAAGGTTTTCAACATCTTTCCC
Organism: Pachyramphus minor; assembly: GCA_013397135.1. Classification (NCBI taxonomy): domain Eukaryota; kingdom Metazoa; phylum Chordata; class Aves; order Passeriformes; family Tyrannidae; genus Pachyramphus; species Pachyramphus minor. Next base: position 558,634 of record VYXB01003362.1, on the reverse strand, counting down.
GTCCTCCATACTTTGCATTTTCTTCTCTCTTTATAAAGAGGCTGGAATTGCCAGAGCAGCACAAGCCTAAGGAAATAATTTTGTCTTCAATAATAATACATAGCCTTTAGAAGAGGTACAACATTCAGACTCAGTAAAAATTTACAGTTGGGAGGTGTTTCTTTTACAGACAGAAAGATTTGGTTAAAGAAGGCCCTACATCCCTAACATCTCTCTAACTGTCAGCATGGAAGAGCTGCAACCTTCAAGGAACGAAGCGACAAAGCCCAATTCACAGAAAACAGGTCTTTTCAAAAAAAAAAAGAAGAAGAAAAAACCCAAATCTTTGAGTAGTCTCTGTGGGTACGCCAGATTCAGCAGAACTTTATCCTAAGCTTTAAGAGGGCTCAAGTGATGCTCAACACCACAAACAAAGCTGGTCCAGGGGCTATTTGGTAACAGGGAGCACCAGAGACCTCCTCAAAAGACTGATCTCAGCTGGGATATCTCTCTGGCAGGTATTGGTGTGGAATGGACAATATACATGTTGTATGTGTGTCCCAAGTAAAAACATCAAAGGCAACCATAATGGGGTGGGGGGGAGAAATAAATCTTTACTTCTTGTATGTTAGTAGAATAAGGGTAACATGTGGCAAAACCTTAGGGTGTATGGACAATGCAGTTATATAAGATGTTTACAATCTCAGATTATTTTTAGTTTCAGGGCTGAATACACAAGTTCTCAAACACAAGCAGAAAAGATCCTGTCAACCCCATTTTAATTTCTTTCACCAGCAAACCTTAACAGCCATGGAAGATTTTACTTAAAAATACTTTTTGTTGTTGTTGTTCTCTTTAAATGTAAATTATATGGTTCCTGGAACCACTTTTTGTTGTTGTTGTTCTCTTTAAATGTAAATTATATGGTTCCTGGAACCAAATATTGCCATACTAGCTAGTATAAAGAAGTTAAAAAAGGAGAACTGAGCCACCTATTTTCTTTGTCCAGGTGAAAAAACCATGAAATATAGACCACAAATAACTAGGATTCTTGAAACAGATTGCCAGCTGAGAAGACTGTCTCTTAATCTGAACCCTTCTCTGACACTGGCTGCCTGCTAGCCAGTCCCTGAGCAGGGAGAACAGGAATGGGGCAGCATGCAGGGACACCTCTGGCACAGCAACCTGACTTTCAGCAATCTGCAGTTTATGCTTTTTTTTGAGCCAGAGCTTTTCTGTTTGATTTTACTGCTTTGCTCTTAACACCAGCACTGTTTTAGTTCAAATTCCCCATAATTGACCTAAACATTCATTCGAAGGACTTGACCAAAGTTATAAGCTCTGCATATGCTTGCAGTAGCTCCTTGTACAAGGAAAGGGGATGAGCTCAATTAAGCCTGAGACAGTCAATTATGTGAAACAGGATCCCTTTATCTGAACGTGTTCTCTCCCACTCTCCTGTTCTATTTGTCTCTCCTCTGACTCTAACAAGTAGCAGCTTGTAGGACACTCATAGGGCAGATCTCAGGTTGAAGGGTAAATACTTTACTGTGCTGCCTGTTAAACAACCACTTCTAGTACCCTGCAAACACCCCTGGATGTGCCTCCACTTCCTTCCTCTCCATGGGTGTGCAGCTTTGGGACAACTTAAAAAAGACGTTATTTCTGTGTTTTCCCTGTTGATAAATGAGGTGGGCAACTGAGAGTTAATCCCAGGATTGACACCCCATGTGGGAAAAGGCCTGAACATAGACTGGGTTTCCACTTCACCATCATGCCTATGGGGGAGGATTTGTCCATGATGCCTCCTGGTAGTCTCTGACCACCTGGCAATGGGTAGAGAAAGACAAAGAAGAGCTGGAAGCAGTTGAAGTTTTAATTGTCTGTTGAGTTATAAGATAGGAATGAACTCAGCACTACACTCACTAAAGGGGCTTCAGTAATAAAATGCTGGCTGTGTGTTCAGACTTTGTCCTTGCACCTGTTGCTGTTACCTGGGTGTGAGGAACAGCCAAAAAGGAATGTTTTTCTTTTATGATACATCTCAGTGACTCTGTCAAACCCTGTGTTCAAGAGCCAACATTAACACAACGAGATCTACCGAATATACTACAAATATTATAGTTTTTAAGGGGAGAAAAATTTTAATGTCAAGAAAGTACTTGGGACATATTACTTTATTACATATTACTTTACCTGAGACTGTGCATTGACATTGGCTCGATTTGTAACCAAAACTTTGACAACTTCTGCTTGTCCAGCGAGGGATGCTATGTGCAATGCTGTGTTTCCTTTCTGAAATTAGAGACAGCAATATTTGAAAGGAGTACAAAACCCAAGCTTGAATACATAATACAATCAAGAAGAGATTAAACTCTTTAAAATATAGTATTCCTATAATATACTCTTACTGAATACCTCTAATGGGTGACTTATTCTAGAAGACAGGGACAGAAACCAAAACAAGAATCTACAATTTGTCCAGTAAATATCCTCCCTAGTAACATGTGACATTTACTATCATCTAAAAAGTTTCTATGAAACAATTATTGAGACCACTCCACCAGTGGAAACCAGGCAATTGCTGCTGCAGCAATGCCTGTAGTGATTTGGCAGACATCTTGTGCCCATGCCATCAGTGTGAACAAGGGAACAACTAGTAGTCCTGACTGACCTTTGTGGCTGCATCCACACTGGCACCTCGCTGTATCAGTTCAGAGACAACTTCTACATGTCCTTCTTTGGAAGCGAGATGGAGAGCATTCAACCCATTCTGATTAAAAGGAAAAAGAGAAGGGAAAAAGAAAAGCAATGAGAAAGACTGGCAAAGGTTTTTCCGTCAAACAAACATACCAGGAGACAAACTATTATTTACCCACTGAGATGACTGCTTCTAAAAACTACTCTTAGGTCAACTTTACAAGAAATGGATTATAAGGAAAGAATAAGAATTAAGTCAAGATATAGTAGCTCTGGGGTCTCAAGTTCTGTGTGCTGTCCCATGATCTGATGTAATATAAATGGTATTAAAGATAACATTAAATAGTACAACATTCTCCAAGTGCAAGTGAAATGGTGTCTGGGTAAGAGGTACTGTGTTAATTGGACAAAATATGTAAACATGGCTCATCAAAAACCATGTAAGTTATCTTTGACACAAAGTGCAACTATAAAGAGAAATTTAAGAAACTGATAAAAGTATTTATCTAGCAAATTTGATCAAAATATTCTTCAACCTGATTTGAAATGTTGATGTCCACTCCATTTTTTAAGTAGTCGAGAGCCTTTTCCAAGTTGCCAGCTCGAGCAGCTCTCAGGTAACTTGCATTTGTGTCAGACTGCAAGAGAAAAAGGAAAAGACCCATTAGAAATTACGGCACAGTATAAAACCACATTCCCTTTGCAAAGGAGTTACTGATGATACAACATACTGTACATTTAACTAGACATGAAAGGATCCCAAACCACTTCATCAAATGTGGGTCAAGCCCTGCTCTCCTTGCTTATGCACACTCCCCGTGGTGTGGGTGGGCTGCCTGCCTGGCTGGGCAGCACAAAGCTCCACTTCACACATTAACATGAATTATGTAGCACTGTCTAACACGCAAGGCCGGTCGCCAGGGACACAGCTGGTACCCAGCATGGAAGACAAACATCGTAAAGCTCAGGACTGGACTCCACTGGATGGAAATCACTCCACTCTTTCCAAAAGTGCCACACCACCTTTAATATTCAAGCTGAACAGACCGGACCAGTACTGCGAGATCTAACACAGCAGGTTTTACAAAAACTTCAAAACAGTCAATCACTGAAGGACTGGATTAGCAGAATTTAAAACCCCCGTGGTCCTACAAATGAACACAGTTTAAAATCTCATGTCTTATTACATTATGGTTTATTTTCTCCATCCTCCTTCATTTTACAGCACATTTTTTCGCAAAGTCTGTCCACATCCAGTGAGGAAGCCAGAAATCCCCAGGTACAGTGCCATTATCTAAACTGCATTTTCCTTTTTTCCCAGGTCTTGCATTAAAGACAGCTATGTAGATTTGCTTTATGATGACTTTAGCTTGCATGTAAGGATGGCAGAAATGTTGGTAAGTCATGAAAGAATCACTGAAAGCAAATCCCATCCCCAGAGGGTTTTAACAACAAGTTATGCAAATATCCATGGAGGATGGTTTAGATATTGCTGATCCTGCCCTGGAGCTGGGTTACCTTTCAAGAGAGAAAAATCGTATAATCTGTGATTTTATCTGTGCCCCAGTGATGCCACACTCTGGCATCTTGGGCAGACAACACATTTTTTGGTGTCCTTGTCTTGATTGGTAGAGCAGGAATTGTCTTTTTTTTTGCCCCTCTCAGTATCACTTCATCACAGGCTTCTATCATTGCAGCTTTAAATGCTTTATGATCCTTTAAGGTTTTAAGAGAGTGCAACAATCACCTTTAGAGAAAGAATAAATGCAGTGAGTGCTAAGAGAAATACAAAACACCCTGGCACCAGAGCTCAGTTACTTATCTGTTGTGCAGATAATTTTATTTTTTTTTAATCCCAAATTTCTGGATTTGCTATATTTTCTCCTCTCCTGTCAATACAGCCACTGCAAACCAGATGTTCTGTTCAAACATTGCTTCAAGCCCATTGGAAGCCACCATCATGTGCAAGATGAAGCAGTCTTGGGCACAATGACAGTAAAATAGTGAGAAGAAAGTCTGCTTTTTTCCTTGTATCCATACAAGCTACAAGAGTATATTTTACCCATACTTTCAACACAACAAGCTCTCTCTCCTGAGGAGAGAACCATTACTTATGAACTCATTTTCTGCTGAGTTTTGCACACATGACATTCTGCTTTGCAGTGGTAGGTCACTAGCTTACAACCTTCCCTGCTTTTATCATTCTTTTCCAAGCACACCACTGATCATTACAAACCAACTTCTTGGCAATGTGCTTCCAACATAACAGCCCCGAAATACTGATGTTTAATTAGGCTTTACCAAAAACGAGGTGCTGCTACAAACTACATGGTCATAACCGCAAAGACTACAAGGGAGGGAAAGCTGCCTTGAGAGGTGAGGCAAAACACTTCCACTTGCATGATCATCTGAACTGTGCAATGCAGATTATTACGGGAGACAGGTCATATTTTCAGTGCTTAGCAACAGCAGCCACCGGGGTAAAAACCAGGTCAGCATTTTATCAGCATTACTGAAGGTATGAGGGAGGACTCAATAGACCGGGAGCCTTTTTGTCAGAGGGCAATGGCATGTCTGTTTGGCACAGTCAGCAGGTGGATGAGAATGAACATCAGCTGTTTACAGCTGCTTCTGGGAGGGGAAGGGATGCACCAGAGCAGCTTGCTATGGAAAATCATATCCTGCCAGTCATATTAACACATGCCAGACAAGGAACACTGCTCATACTCAGAGTCATGGAGGGGGAGAGGCAGGAGGACTGATACACAGCTGATATTCACATTGATACCTAGCTGCAGTTTCACTGTAGAGGGAGAGCAATGCCTGTGTCTTTTACAGACTTGGATATGACTTTTGGACTTAAAGATTCTTGGAAGACTTAAGGACTCTTGGAAGCACTTACTAACAGAAGGAAGGACAAAGGTTAGGTTCCACTTCCAGCCTGAGGACATATAAAAATGTTTCAAACCAAGCTGTCTCAGGTGCTGGTAAGTGATGCACAAATCCATTCCTGAAATCCCTCAAGAAAACAGCATGCCCTCCTTTTCTAGTCACCCCTCAAAACTCACTCCTTGTGCTACAACTGTCCAGACTCATCACTGACACTAGCAGCCAGGCTGCCATCCAAGCAGCAGGGCTGGCATGGTCCTGGGTCCAACATCCCTCAGCCTGGACTCCCAGAGCTCAGACAACCACAGGCTCCCAGGAAACAAGGGGCACTCTACAGGAAAAGCAGCACTGACATGTGCAGGCATGACACCAACAACTGGGAAGCACCCAGGGAAGCTGCCATTTGACAGCACGCCGGGGATAACCCAAACTCTCCCACAGTTCAGCTGGTCTCAGCTGGCACGTCCAGCTTCCACCTTGCTGGGTTCTAGTTACTTGAACGTGATGTGAGCCAAGGTGTGAAACTGCCTTAGCAGCCAGGGTGTAACACAGCCCTGCGCTCTGAGAAGTGGGGAAACCTTTTCTTCTGAGCTTGGCTGAAGCTCCCAAGCCCTCAGACTGGGCTGACTCACCCACTCTGGGCCACCATGCACAGGAACTTTTAGATCTGCAGAGGGTGTACAATTGTGCAAAAAAGTTCTACAGGACTTCTGGGATTCTCTCCATCCACTGTGGTCTCTGCCATAAGCAGAAACAAGCAGTAACATCAGAGATAAAAGACAACCAACATCATTGGAAACCAAAAGCAATTTCAGCCTCTCTAAAAGTAGCACTGCCAGCTTCCATTTTCCCTATAACTCAGGCATTCATTCAGACCTGCTCAGATAGAGAACAGACTTTCCAGTTTTTTCTACCTTGCAAAATGCCTTGAAGACCCTTGTTTTTAAGACATCTCACCTCCAAAACCCATAAGAACCAATGAATTCTATCCAACTTCTACAAAAGCTAAGCATCGGGGTCAGTAAAAATTGATCAAAAACATCAACCCAAAACTTCTATGTTTTTGAACCTAAAATTTCTCATTTTATCTTGTAAGCCTAGGGTTTGGATTTTTTTTTTTTTTAATACCTCAATAGAGTAGAAAAATGTTATTTCCAATTCAAACTGTTCCATTTAAAAAAGAGCTTCTTGGAGTCCCTACTAGAGCTTGTAATTGCCTCTGTATGACATAGATAGAGGCCTAGGCTCAAATCACTGAAGGATTTTAAAGATCAAACAAGCATAACAATAATGTTAATAATTACTTATCTGGATTGCCATTCTTTCTGGACGCCCATGCCAAAGACTGCTAAAGGGCCTGTTATATGAAATGCATTAAAACCACAGTGGGGGGGAAATATTTTAGGTTTCCAGCCATCACTGAGGACACCCATGCACTCCCCTCTGTGGGTAACTGTTCTCCACACACTCAACTCCCACCTTCCATACTAGTGGGTGTCTGAAAATAAGAACTCCATACAGACAGCACAGACAGTATGTCTACAGGACATGCCCTTAAAAGACCTACTGAAACTTTTCTCCAGTATTAATTACTTAAACCTCAACAGTCCTGAGAGGCATTCTGCATGCTTGCAGCCTATGCAGATCCCTTTCTTTTGTTTTTGTAATCGATCCCAACACGAAGATGAAAATGAAATGAAGATGAAAACTGGCTTTTGATTCTCCACTGGCTTGACAAATATCAAGAGAACAACAGGCATGGGACATACATCAAAGCACCCTGAATCTTAGATGCTCTTGCAGTCAGTCACAAAGATTGCAACCCTTCCTGTGCATTTGCACTGGATCCCTGTTGTCAGGCTGTGTCCCCAAAGCCGTTCCCTGCTCCCTCTTGGATGCTACCTTTTCAAACTCTATATTCAGATTAAAATTAAAACCCAAGATCCTTAAAAATGTTTTAATACTTGGAGAGACAAACTTCAGATCCTGTGCACAGAATTTAGTTCTGGAATGGTTTTTCAGAGAATATTTAATAAACAGTGGATTTACGGGAGTACCAGTACTGATGCATGCAAAATATCAATTTTTTATTCACAGATGGTGTGATTTCTCCCCTCTCTCCTCATAATTTCTTGGAAGAAAAAGGGGCTATTTCTAGTTTAAAGAAATGTGCAAATGCAGATGATTGGCTAATGAAGGCAGTTTTTATGCAATGTGTATTTCTTTTAGATTTGTGTGTTTCCCTTTAATGTAGGATGCTATAAAAAAATCCCTTCTCTTATGTGCAGCAGGCTGGTGAGCCTGCAGACTGCAGGCTGCCTGCAGCCCACAACAGGTTTTCCAGTCTGGAGCTCGTTTGCAACAGCCTTCATCCCAGAGACATGTCAGGAAAGGGCTGGGGCTGATAAGCTGTGCTGGCAGCAGCACACTGTTTCCCAACCCTTCTCTACCTTATGGTTCTCTAGTCCTGTCACAAGGAGGACAGCAGAGACCGTGATGCACAAGACTAAGACCTGGGAACTGTTGCCCCATTTTGAGGAAAAGCTACATGAGTTAAAAATGTTTCTGTTACAGCAAAGACCAACTCCTAAGTCATTTGGATATTACCTTAAGCCTCCAGGAAATGCTGATGCTGACTCACCCTAGCAAATACATATTCACTCCTTTTCTCCAAGTGCTCCCAGTGAAATAAGAGACTATTTAGCAAGAGTAGAGACAAAAACTATTAGGAAATTTGCAACGACTCAATCCACAATTTGACCTGATTTTTCCATGGGACCAGAGAGGGTCCCTTAAGCAAACAGAGAATATATACAATTTACTGAACTCTCAAAACTGCAAAGCCATTATTTTTAACATGTACAGGCCCCCTCCCATACTGGTGGTATTTTTATTATGCTCATCTCTCTTTCCTTTGTGTTCTGCTTACAGTGGCCTCTTTTTCAGATTAAAAATCCAGTCTTTTTTCACATTGGGAGCAGGGTTTTGTTTTTCACTCCATCTTTAACAGTAGCTGTTGTGAAGGGAAACCCCCAGCAGGTTCCCATTGTGCCAGAGCAGGACACATTCTGGCTGGAGTCCCAACAAAAAGATGCTAACCATGCCTAACATTTGTTGTGGGGGGAGGCAATGACCTCATTTTAAGGGATGAACTTACGTTACTCCCATTTGGAAATGTGCTCAGCAACACTAGTCTTGCAGCAGCATGAGGTGACCTGAGGAAAGGGGTGATAACATTTTTGCTTATTTTGATAAGGGTGGGTTTACTGTACCCAACAGCAATTTTTTTTGCAGGATGATGGGCACTGAATGACACTGGAAATGGGAGGCATTTTAACTCTGATAGGCACTAAGCATGACACTGGAAATGGGAGGTCCTTGGCATTTCTTGGATTTTGTTCTTATGTTAACACTGAATTTTCCTCCACGCAAATATGTTACCCTCACTTGGGTAAGGGATGAAAATTTGATTCAAACAAACTACAGTGAGCCATGTGAGGTAAACCAGCCACATCATTCTCATGGGGAGACTCTTCATCTATCCTCCAAGCAGCTCTAATCCCTTGCATCTCCCTGCTACCTTGTAACTAAATCAGTATTAAAAATTTGCAATTGCCTCTTCTTTATTAGAAAGGGAGCTGGTTGCACAGGATGAGATGTTCTTTGTGCAAAAAAGTACTCATGCTTTACACACCATACTGCCATATTTGTTTTCTTCTGACAAGAATGTGACAGCCAACTGCTATCTGCACTTCTGCTGTTAATTACCCTTCAGAGAGATGCTTTTGAGATCACAGCCCTTAACACAACCACAGGGTAACAGAAAAAGCTCCATTCCTTGTGCCTGACAATTCAGAGAACACATCTTTTGGTTAGGAAAGGCCAGCTATTTTGAATATGATTGCAGAAAAGGAAATAATTTAATTATTGGTCAAAAACCCCAAACATCCCTCTAATTGTTTGTCCTATCACACAATTTAATCATCAAATTTCTTTGATCATATTATTGTATCGTACATGGTAAAGTATCCAAAAGTATTACTCTATTTGGAATGTCCCCACAAAGAGCCCTATTCCAACTCTGTAAGTATGATAAGTTTTCCACAAGTTAATAATTACACTGGTTTTAGGCTGTGTAAAACCCCTCTTCTTGGTCATAGTAGTGGAGACTAAAACATCTCTATTTTTGCAAAATTTGTATGTGAATCTATAACCAACTGCTTGTCAGCAAGTGAGGCTCTACCCTGTACAATGGTCAATCTTATCATACTTGTAGAGAAAATAAAACATTTTGTCAAAATCACACACTTACACAGTTCAAAACGCAAGTGGAAAACACATTTTAGATGCAGCTCCTTCCTTTTAGAAATCCTTGACCAAACCAGGAAAACACTCAAGCAAACAAATAAGCCTCTTTCCTTGCTAGACCACAAGACAAAGTCAGTCTCTGACGTGCAGGTTTACTATACATCATTTTCAAGATCACTCACACCACTGCCCCTCTTGGAGTCTGTCTTGGCAAAATGCTGAATCTGTGCCCCGTTACCTCTGAAAATGAACCACTTGTTGCAGAAGATGGTTCAAAAGAACGAGAGCCTGAGATGTTAAGGCTGGTACATATGAGAACATTTCCAGCTCCCAGTGCAAGAGGTGTTTATCACTGCCCTCAACAACATCAAGAGGTCTAGGGAGAGTTGTTTGCTTGTAGTGACAAACATCTGCTGTGATTCAGCTTTCTTATTGTGTAAGTTGCTTAGACTTTGAACATGTGGCCTTCTTCAGTCAGTCCTGAGACTTAAAACACAACTAATCCAGCCTGGGTGTCTTTAAATGCCTGAATGACTGCTTCCTAAGAAAGCTCAAGCACAAGACAGAAATGAAAAATAATTGTTATTCTTTTGATTTTCTACAAAGAGCAAAGAGGTTGTAATTTCCAAGGCACAAAAGACACATACAGAATTATATGGTAAATTCTTGCCTAATATCCACACACAATATCTATAATATGCTGAACATAATCCAGGCTGAAAATGCCCCTAAAGATGTCATCTTTATATTATTTACTTGAGAGATTCAACAAATGCAGAACAACTTAACTGCAATTCTATAAAAAATTATCATCTGACAACCCAACCAAAATCACCTGAACTGACATCAAACCTGTCCTGCGGGGACAATGTTCAGACAGGAGGTGAGAGGGTCTACACTACTTCCATACTCTTTCCCAGTTTGCACAGAAGAGGTCTTGAGATTTTGAACCACGAGTTGGAATTGTCAGCTTCACGTGAAGACTTTATGAAAGCAATTACTAGTACGGATGTATTAAATTATGAACACCAAAAGCAAGACCAAGGACTAGAAAAGTCAATGCACAATACACAATCTTTCTAAATATGCAAGAACAAGAAATCATAAGAATTATTTTAATGAGAAAACAAGATTTCTTTGACAGTAACTTTTCAGCTATCAGACTGTACTGGATGAAAAGACAAACAACAAGGTAAATCGGGACATATTTTGTTCAAGATCCTAAAACTAGCAAAATCCCTGGTTTCTGAACCACTGTACTGCATTAGAAGTGACAACCAAGGAAAGAACCAGGCCCTCTGTGACCAACTCACATGTATAAGCAATGAAAAGGACCCAATGTGCTAAGAGGCAAAAGATTTGAGCATCTAAAATTCAACATTCATTCTCCAGGCTGAAAGTCTCGCCTTCTAGAAGTTTATCTCAAACTCTGGGAAGAAACTCCTGAACTTTAATGACTCATCTCTCACTCTCTAAAGTTTTCCTATCATACACTTGCAAGTGAAAAATAAATCACTGGCTTTCATAACTGCTACCACAGTCACAAAGAGCTAGAGAAGGGCTGGATGTGCTCCGAGGGTTTCTTCTTATGTTTACATTCACCTGAAGATAATAACTCTTTTATATGTCAAGCCAGATGAGATGCCATTGATCTCCTCCCTGCTATTTTTCCCTCATAAACTGACTACCCCATGAGTAAGGAGATAATTTCAGCACATCTCAGGCCCAAGTTTAAAGCCATTTCCATGCTAAAGTCACAATCTTCAGATCACTGCATGAATAATATCAGTCGGTCCACCTGCTCTTCTCTGTGTGCATCTCATTTTAGAATCAGGCCCCAAAAAGGAGAAGAAGAAAATTCAGCAACTCTTGTTAAAACATTTTTTGAAGTGTTTTTATTTGTCTATAACTTCAGATGGGGAAAAAACAATATAAGCCTAAATGAGATGATATTGCTGATTTTAGGGAGAAAGATTTTATTCACTCAAAATAAGCTCGCTACATAAATATTATGTAAATATACTTCAATCAGATGTGGTAAAGTCAGTGGTAATAACAGAGAAAACTCACGTCAGTGGAAGTTCAGCAATATAAGTGTTCCCCAAAAATATTGTAGTAAACACACTATAGAAACTATAGACAAGCTACATAACCTAATAAGAGCTTTCAGTACCAGGAATTCATAAGTTTCCACTTCATCTTGCTTTTAAACACATCTCTCATTCAAAATCAAAATATTTTTGCCTTGGAAGTCTGAAATTACAACTATCATTAAACTGATAGCTTGTTTGATGATAACTGGTCAAGTCATTTCTGAGGTGGCATAAACATACACAGAAACACACCAGTTTACACTACAAGTATTGCAAATCCCACACATACTTATAGTTTATACTTTGTAGGCTTAAAAGACACTTGAATGGCTAGTTTTAAAGCTATCTACTAGAGCTTTATTTTTTTTTTAAGCATTTAGTTCAGGATTCTTACAGGAATTACAAACCTCTATCAGCTTATAAGTGTCAATGCATCGGTTTCCTTAGCAGAGATTATGACCTTTATCAGAAGCAAAGAACCTCTTCCAATTACACACTTGAACACCTTGTAGAAGAGAGTCTCTGGCTGGCAAACTCCACACAGCTCACAAGAAACACAGAGAATCTGCAGGGTCACTGGAAATAATCTAAAGAGCTTTTGGGTGCTAAGAGGACTCATGGGGCAAGACTTGCAGCACAGTCATAAACTTGGTAACAGTCAGTCCTGCAGGGCCAGTTAGAGGCATCACATGAACTTTGTCAGAGCAGTTTACCTTAGGAGAGCTTGGTACAGTTACAGAACCAGCTGTCCTGACACCTCTCTGTAGATCTGCTGTGAAATAACTATACCCTGGTACAATGACAAAAAAAATCAATGGAACCAGTAAACCAAAGGATTCAAACATCACCCTAGAGCCAAAGACTGACTGAGGTAGTTTTGGTTGTTCAGGAGAAGAAAAACCTAGCAGCACTTCCCAAACTCATGAGGGGAATTTCACACCAGAGAGTTAACAGTTCTCAAACGCAGGAGCTGAGCAACCTGCCAGGACACAATTTTAGTCTTGGCCTGGAGATTTAAGAGACTTACTGGAGAACACCATCAGGAAATACTCTGGGCTATGTTGGCTTAGCCATGTCCTCCTACAGGAGCTGAAATTCCCTGCCGACCATAACCTGCCATAGCTTGTTTTCCACTTGATTCTGCTGTCAAGGACATGACCCAGTAACTGTGGATCCATTTTGCAATCCACCACACTACAGTAAAGCACAAAGGCAGTGCAGAGCACACCAGAGCAGGTGTTACACACACTGCTGCTTGCTACTGCTAGAAACATTGAGGAAAACTTGCCATCTTTCTCCTGGACATGATGCTGTATGATGTGGACACCAGCGCTGCGTGGCCTGCACAGAGCAGTGGGGCTGGGCACGGAAGAGCCACCAGGCTTCATGTTTCCCAGCACTCCCTTTGTCCTCCCCTTCCATGATTAAACACTGACATTCATTGCTGTAGATTTGTGCAACAGCATGGAAAGTTCTGTGATAGCATTTGTTGGGGCTGTCTGGGTGAAATGTATTCAGTGGCGTCCGCAGCAAATGTAAATTAGTTTACAAGTGTTTTGTTCCTCACCCCACATGTTCCAGGTTTAAGGATTAGCTCAGATTCCAATGGGAAAATTGTTTTTTCCAGACCAAGCACCAAAATCTGTGAGCAAAAGTTACAAATCAGAGCCCTGCAACTGTTATCAAGAGTTTTAAACTCGAGTATACATTTTAAAGGCCCGTCCTAACTCCAAACACAAAATTCTTTTCTGAAGCAAAAGGAGGAGTCTAAAGCACTGCTGGGGCAAGGGTAGGACCAGGATTTTCAGATGCAAACATGTTGAAAACAGTAACAGTGAGAATAATCTCTGTAGGGGGTCTTTGTAATGAACAGAGGGAGAAAGACAACAAAACAGAGCTCAGATTAAATTATGCCATTTTCATACAGGGACTTTTCAGTGACAGAACTGAACTAGTATTTTTCTGTCTTTCAAAGCCACTGTGCACTAGAGAGTTGGAATTCTGCAGAACCACATTGATGAACTGAGTATCTCAGGAGAGACTTCTAATTATTGTGACAAAAATACAAACAGCAGAAATATTTTAATATTTTACCTCACCTTAACCAGACTTGACAGCTTATTTTAATCTGGAAAATACCACTTCTTCTTAGCATCAGAATGAAGTATGTTTGAAAAACACCTAATTGTTTAATCAAAGAATACAATGACATAATACTAAGGAATCTCTTCTTTCCAAACTGGGATAAAAGACTTTACCTTTACTATATTAATAGACATGGATCTAGAACTAGTTTTTAGATTTACCTTTAAAGTGAAGATCAGTTTATTTATTCCAGGCTTACAGAAATAAGCTATGACCAGCAATGCTGCCTAGCAGTCCTATACAGTTAATTTCCCTTAGCATTTGATGATAGAACAAGCCATTTTAATACAGTGCTAATTAAAATATCACTTCAGAAGAGCAAATCTACAGGACAAACATGCAGTGAAGTAGAGCTGGTTTCTCTCTTACACCTCAAATAAGCAAGGCAACCTACGGAAGATTTAAGTACGTATGGAATGAAAACAGTTTATCACAAATATCTGCAAGGAAAAGCTTATTGAACAAATATATGCTGTGACCCTTCTCCATCACCAAACTCCATCTCTAATAGCTGCTACACCTTCAATAAATAATGTATATACCAAAGGAAAGAGTAGTTTCTATACAACTTGTAACAAAACCCTGTAAAGCAAGAGTAAATACCATTCTGCTGCAGCACAGAGGGGCAGAGCATTCTGCAGACCAGCACATTGCCAGCGCCACGGCTCCAGGGCAGCAAGATTTGCAGCTTGCTCTACTCTCCAAACTGTTGCACACAGAAACTAGAGGGACTGTGTCAGGTTCTGTACTGCTGAGGCTCATATAAAGCATCAGCAAAGATGTTTATCGCCATGAAGATTGATACTATTGTGCTAAAAAAAACAGGGAGAGTGTACATTATATTCTCAGGACTGAGCAACAGAGAGTTTAATCAAGTACCATAAAACACCTGAATAACAAAACCTTCTCTTACAAAAAATTACTTCACAAAAAGAATACCCTCAATAAATATTTTCATAGTTTGGACATTACTGGTGGCATTAAGTTTATGAACAAGAATAGCATCACCAGAAAACAACCAGAGTTTCAAAGATGCTTTTTAACAGGGAACAACATCTCAGTCCTGTGCTGACAAAACATAAACAAAAAAAATACACATGTAAGAGAACCTGCTGCAGTATTTTTTCAGAGTACAAAGCTATTGGTGACACAGAAGTTAGCTAAGAAGTATTACTGTGTGCTAGCATCAGTAATATTTATTATGAAAAATATTATTAAAAAATACTGCCATTAATTGACATTTCACAAAGCTTGGCACCCATCAGTACTAATTACATGATATCACACTTTCCTGGGAGCTCAGTATTTTAATTCTGCAGTAGAGCAGACTACAGAACAACTGTTTTAACTTTGTGGGGTTTAACTGATGCAAATAACTGAAGCTATTGAAGACCCTCTGAACCTAGTTCACAGAGCACAGGGATGTCATTTCACAGCAGCTTACTCACTTGAGGAACTGTTAAATCACACAGGGAGCACTTTGAAGGTCACTGGGACTGTCTCTGGGAGTAAGAGTGATATGGGTGCCTCTTTACAGGTCACTACTAGCACTACAGCTAGTGTAAACTCCTTTTTGGAGTTTAATTGACCTGTGGATTGTCAGTAGAAGAGGTGGGTTATTTGAAAAACAGACCTTAAGAGCAAAGATTTTAAACATTTTTCCTAAATATGCAAGATTTCCTAAAACACTTCATTGAATGAAATCGTCACACATATCTGTGTTACTTAAGGCCCTGATCACAGAACAAAACATTACAAGAGGTTTCTGCAATTTTAATCAGCGTCTTCTACAGAGTGTCCCGAACAGAATGTAGCCATTGGCAAGGACAGAAAGAACAAATAATTCCAATATTCCATTGACCGCTGCCTCAGCCTATACCGTAACCCAAGCATCAGAAAACAAAATACACCAAACGAGCTGAAACGTACCTCTTCCTACATCCAGCTTTGTCCCATACAATCAAAGACTTAAAACACTAACACAAGAAACTCGATATGCAGATTTCACTCTTATTTCAGAATCCACAAATGCTTACTTGTTCTGGAAAGCATTCTCCCTCTTCCACTGCCATTTTCTGTGGCCAGATATGAAACCTGATGACTCAATTAGTTAACACTTTGGACACTGCTCCATTGCTAAAAATAGCAGCCTCAGGAAGTGCTTTTCTTTTTTCCTTTTTTTTTCTTTTTTTTTTTTTTCCTTTTTCTTTTTTTTTTTTTTTTTTTTTTTTTTTAGAACTAAGCACGGGCACTTGTTAGGCTTCCCTTGGCTATTTAAATGGCAAAGGACAAGTGATTAGAAGACTATTAAGTTAGTAACAGAGCGTGTCCCAGGATTCCTGGCTCACTTACCATATTTGCTGCCTCCAATCATTCCCTGTGTATGTAATCATGATCTGTGGAATACCCAAAATAGCTGCAGCATCAGCTGATCAGAAAACCACTGCTGCTTGGAATCACTCATGAAACAAGCTTTTGTCATTCTGCTTATCAGCTCTTTCTAATGCAGACTACTTTGAACTATTTCTAAAGGCAACAATAACATCATTTTACACTCCGTGTGTTTTGAATACCACATATGCCTGCCTCCCACTCCATGGTAATTTTATATTTAGATTTTCTGATGACTAATTATGATAGATTTGTGTCACAGGTTCTAGAGGCTATTTTCCTGAACTAAAAGGCTGTTCTCTATGTACTTCAAGTTCCTAAACTAGAGAGATTAAAAGCAGCATCAAGAGCAAAATAATTTTGTTTCAGAGGGAAGCACACAGAGAGGTTCATGACTTCTGTAAAGCCAACCTCCTCCTTTTCAATGGAAGCTACTGCCAGCAACAGGAATTTTCTTCATGCTTCCCTACTTACATTACATTAGGCATAGCTTTAAGGAACTTCCACCTTCTGAGAAAGGGAATATTGAAATCTCTTCAATGCACCACAAGCCCCTGCAGAGCATGCACTGCACTTGCCTGTTACACATCTCACCTCGCACCTGTGAGTTGTGCACAGCTATTCCCTGGTACAGAAGAACAGCAAAGGGTAAGATAAGGAAAAAAATAATCATGGCCCAACATTTGTCAGACAAGATATGCCCAATGTCTTGTTTGCTGATGAAAGAAAATAATCTAGATGTAAAACACTACAGGGATGATTTGAAATTTTTTAGAAATATTTCTCCCTGTTTGCATCGACTAGAGCCCAGCCACCAGGCAGGAACTCGGAGCTCTCAGGTTACGACACAGAACTTGTTGCTAATTATCTATGCAAAATCTTTCAGAAGGTACAAAGTTTGAGAGCCTGCTGTATTCCTAAATAAATAATTCAGGCCACACACTCAGGTGGATCTGGCTTGAAAATACTTCATTAATGTCTCTGACTATGTGCTCTTTTAACAGCTACTCTCTGCTTCCGCACATTTTTGCTTATGGCATTATAGTATCCATGACTAAGACCCACTTCTGCCACTGACTAAATACAGAGAAGCCAACAGCTGTCTGCAGGGTGGAGGAGCCTCCTACCTTGATTTAAATACAGGAGGATGACCAAGTCAGTTTAAATGAATTTACCTCACTGACATATCTGCACAGAGCTCCCTGTAGCAGAGATTTCAGACACTGCACCACAGCTGCCTCGGCAATGCTGTTATTGCAAGCTGCCACAACAAAACAAAGCATCCTGAATATTCAATTGCTAGAACTGAATTTTGATTTAGCACTACTATTTGTTTTGAGGACCGAGATCTATAATTTCGAAACAATAAACGCATCCCAGTTCTAGAAACCCAAGATAAGAGAGTTACTGAATTTTTGTTTCTAACTGAAGAGGAGTTGGCTCTGAATAAAAATCAAGCACCTAAATACCTTTCTTCTGCCTTTGAAAAGGTGCTTGAGAACAATGAGAAAGGAGATATATATATTTCTCTAATGGGATACAAGGGAATCACATTAAAATTGCCAATATTTTTTTTTTTTTTAATAGATGAAAGAATTAAATTGGGTAGTTTTACAGAAAAATCATAAAGAGTCTATGGGAAAGTCCAAGCCCTCTGTGAGGTGGTGTCCCACACCACTGGACTGCAGCCTCCTGTTGGGAGATGGTAACTGGTGACACAGAAGTGGCAATCCAGCAGTTCTCCTAAAGTCAAGGTACTGTTTGTTTGGAAAGGAGAAACAACTTGTTTAGGATTCCTCACAGTCTCTGCTGTTTTTCGGGTGGGCTGTGCCCAGGTCCTGTGGACAGTGCCAGCATGGTCTGGCTGACAGCCTGCTCCCTCCAGGAGCTACTCTGAGACCACTCTCCCTGCCCTCTCTCTTCTCATTTATTCTGCAAGAGCTACTTCGCTTTTCCAGTTGTTGGCTCTTGGCTTTTTGAGTTCATATTACTATGATGAAACCAATGGATGATTGACCCAGACCACTGGCTATTAACCTCCGCAAAACTGTCCTGGTTTAGGCTGTGACATTCCCACAAGAGAAGTTGTCCAATTCTCTTTCCATTAATTTTAAAAGACCAACGATCAGAATTACAAAAGAAAAGTATAAAGAAAAATTAAAATCTGCCAACAACAAAAAGTCATCTCAGCATATTCACATCCATCAATTCAGCTCTGATTGCAGACCATCATAAATCAGAGTGACACTATTTTTTTTTTTAACCTTGTGGATCAGTTTTACAGCATTCAGGATGATTTCTCATGTGCATGCTATTAACGAAGGGTAATAACAGAAAGGCTCAATACTAATGGTAAAATCAATGTGTTATAAACTTTGGGTAAAATTCCCAGGATCCTTTTGTAACTCTGCATCCTGAATTACATGAACTGCAAATTCCTATAGTAATTCTTAGCTTGGAAAAAAGAAAGGGCCTTGAATACAATCACGTAATGAGAAGATATGCAAGGAAAAAATATCTCAACAATCAATCTCCTCCCCTCTTTGAATAAGAAAAAAAAGCAACAAACCCCTTTACAATCTCATTAAAATGGCAGATTTGGTACAGATGGAGGATTCTTTTAAACAGAATAGTGGAAATGTCCTTTTACATTATCAGTACTCTGCTCCCCAACCAGATGGAGTGCTTATGATTACTGGCTTGGAAGTGACTTGCAAACAAAGCAACACATGGCAGAATTCAGCAGAAAGAAAAACATGGTTTGACATGAGATACAAAACAATATAAATATCTCTCCAAGAACGGGAAAGACAAGCTGGAATAGTTTAAACCTTAGTCTAGGGCTACTGTTCCAGATTTTGCAAGAAGAGAATTTTTTTCCCCCCCTCAAAACTGCAGTGAATGACATTTCAGACAATTCAGAAAGAGGAAGAGTCAGCTGAAGCCCACCAGAGCAGGGGATTTATATGTCTGTGGTATTTCAGAGAGCAAATGGTTGACAAATAGCATCAATACAGACATGTGCTCATGCAACTTACACCTTACATAGTTGTAGATACTTTGTGTATCAGAGAAACCAGTGGTAGTATCTGAGATATTAATTTCCCAAAATTAGTTTCTAGTCATTAAAATAATGGCTAACATGTGCCCCAGCTGAGACTTTAAAACAGGAGTTTAAGTGCATGTAGCTGTGGATGGCTACCAGGTTTTTACAAAGTTACTACCAAGATAAAATTTGCTTACATTTACATTACTTACATTTACATTGTTTGCTTGCATTTACATTACATTTAGTCATTCACACTTTAACTGTTAAAATTGTGGGCACTGAGGAATATACAGCCACAGGAAAAAAAAATTTGAGTTATAAAAAGCCAAAAGGATCAGTGTGAACTGTGTATGACTTTTTTTAAAAAATCTGTCTGTTCAACCACCATCCATCATGAAAATTTTGTTTGCTATACTGCCATTAAAATTATGCCAGATCAGATCATCTAAAAAATCCACAGAATTAGAAATCTAGCCAGAAGCATACATTCTCTTCCAATAATACAGAATAATTAATTATAAAATAAGGATAAGAAAATAGTACCTAAACCTTAAAGAAGCTAAAGTCACATAGCACAATGAATATACACTTTTTTCCCCCAAAAAATCTGCTTTGGGCTCCAGTGTAACCTATTGCTCTTGAATAGAAAGTATCTACCAAATCTGTAAATCCTTTAGTTAATCTTTAACTTTGACAGGGCTATCANCATAGCACAATGAATATACACTTTTTCCCCCAAAAAATCTGCTTTGGGCTCCAGCGTAACCTATTGCTCTTGAATAGAAAGTATCTACCAAATCTGTAAATCCTTTAGTTAATCTTTAACTTTGACAGGGCTATCAGCCATCAGACAGAAACAAAAAAAGGAAATTTGGTAACTTCTGCGACAAGACAGTTAAAACTTCTCTTTAAAGGCTTGCCAAATGAGTGAACAAGAAGTGGTCTCATCCTGCTCTCCTCCAGCAGCAGGTAGGATCAAATCTCCAAGACTGAAATGCAATCGGTTTTAAAGGACAGCCTGCAGTGATTTTTCAGAAGTCTCCAAACCCTTGAGAACAGCACACCTTGAGGCCAGCCCTGCTGGGACCTGGGAAATTCAGCTCATTACAGATACTCAAAGAGCCCAAGAGAGACACACACGGAAGGACTGCAGTGTTTTCTCGGTCAAGATCCGTAACAGCTCCTGTTACCTCACCATCAGCACTTCCTAATATTTTCAACAGCAGGGCAAAGGACACTTGGGATGACAGATTAAAACAAACAATACATGTATGGTATGAGCAGTATGCCCAAAGGATATAAACTGCTGTCTACAAACCCTCTTCAAGTTCCAGTTTTTAACCCTGCATTGTTCCCTTAGAATATCAGAGCAGATTACATATTTCCAATCTGCCCTGTTCATCCAATCAAGCTTTCTGAAAGATCACTTTTTGTTTCATTTTCATCCATTAGCTGTGGTTTTCACGCCCAAGTTCTAAAACTCCTTTAATTTCCAGCAATGCTGGGACTAAAACATCACAGTATTCTTCCCCAGGATAGCCCTGTCCCCTGGGAATAGGAAAAACTGCAACCACGTGGAATGCAGACTGTTAGGTAAGCTAAAACTTCCTATCCAAAAGGGACCATAAATCGTTCGTGGCTTCCACCACTGAGACTTCAGCAAATTCTCTTCCTCCATCAATACATTGCCTCAACATAGAAAAGGTGCATCTTCCATCTGTATCCCAGAGAAACTTAATTTGGCAAAACCACTGCCATAGTATCATATAATCCCATAATCAGCTGCTGTGTGAAAATAGTGATTAAGATAATACTTATCAAGACAAGGTCTTGCTGTCAAGAGCACTCTGCACTCTTCAAATCACAAAGAACTAAGGAGAGCAGCGGAGCTTCATTATAGCATCCTGTAAGCACCAAGAGAAGCAGCTTCAGCAAAGCCAGGTGAAAGCCCTGGGTTTTATAAAGATTTCTTTCTCTCCCACTTGATCACCTAAAAGACATCCATGTCATTGATTTGCTATGGAAAGCACCCTTGGAAAACACTGAGGTAATAAGGCTGCAAAGTGGAAGAAGTGTTTACATAAGCATCGTGATGTCACATGATTAACTCCTGAGCAAATTGACTTGACACTATCATGCTTGAAAAATAACCAGTAAAAGCCAATTAGGAAGGCAAAGAACCAAAAGCCAGAGACTCCAGGCAGCCCTGTGTTTAGTGAAACTACAAACCTCACATGAACTCTCATGGAGAGGAGATGAGCAAGGGCAGTGAACTATATATGGAAAGCACAAGGAGACATGGTATCAGATCTTCCTATATCATCTTGAAGCATTGCTGATGTTTGCAAATTCTCTGCTGATTAATCAGATGGCTTGTTGCATGCCATGCATCTTGTTCCAAGTCCTGCTGAAAACTGGGATTTTGTACAAGTTGAGAACAGCAGCTGCCTTGCTCCTTCTTCGACATACCTCACTGGAGAATAGGATTCTACAAAGTAGAAATTCCTAAGAGTAGACCTCAGCATTTTCACTAAATATGGAACTTCTGTTTGTTAACAGAAAATAATACTAGTGGCCTAGTGAAATTGGTGGCTGTTGCTTGGTGTCCATAGGTGTGTAGGTACATAAACACAAAGATAGGGAAGTAAAAACCACAAGCAAACCTTACTGCACCACAGCCCTGGAAAACCATGAACAGTCCAGAAATAACTTTTTCCTTTTTTAAAAAAAGAATATATTTAAAAACTGATTGCAAATATTAGAAGATTACATAAAATATACCATCCATTTGTATATGGCATCCATGAGAGAAGAAGTTGGCTCAGGCTCACTCCTAGTTGGGATCCTATTTCCAGCAATTTTCAATATTCCATGATTGCCAGGAGCAAAGAATTAATCATTAAGATTCATGGTGACAACAGCAAAGTATTTCATCCTGAAGTTGAGTTAAGCACCAGAAATATGACTGCTGGCAAATAAGCCCTTCCAAACACTCCCTCTCTGTTGTCTATCTTTTAGGCTTATTCAGAACATAACTGCGATATGAAGCCACAGAACTGCCAGATGGTTTCAAAGTACTCAGACATGACTTCTGCACAGAAGAAGAAATTTTTATCATGTAACATGTTCCAAGAGCAACACTGAAAAAACAGCATTTTTATGGGATACCTGACAACTGACTGCCAGACCTTAGCCAAAAACACCCCTACCCACTGTGAACAGTATATTTGACTATACATCTTGACTTCGTTCATTCCTCAAGGACCATCTAAAGGAGCCATTCAAATGAAAACAGAAATAGGCTTCATTAAAAGTGAAATAGAGTAACAGAATACAAGTGTATCCACTCAGCACAGGCATATGAAGGTGTCCAACACCCTATGAAATAAGCACAACAGAGCACAGCTCTCACTCAGTGTACAGTGGCTGACTAAGCTTCGTTGAGAGATGGTGCAATAACAGAAATAAAAGAAAAATGGAAACACTGAACTAACTGTAACTAATCCTTCAAATCTTTTCCCAAATGCAACAATTTGATGGAGCAATATTATGACCAAGGCTTTTAAACAACAGTTTTCCTGTTACTTCGATAAACAGACTATGGCCCAATTAATACACTGCAAAAGTGTGTGCAGACAGAGGGTAAAACTTTCATGAGAAGACTAAAATGAGATCAGCTTGCCTAGGATTTCTAACATGTGCAGACTTCGATAAAAACATAGAATAAATATACGAAATTGGTAGGAAGAGATTAACAAAGAAAATGATGGATGAAGGTAGATAAAGGGAGTTCTTACATCACACCAAACTCCATTTCCAATGATTCTGTGATATATGGGGGTATCAGAGGTCCTCTGCAGGCCAACTACATTCGGAATGAGTCAGTGGGAGATGCCATTGAATACAAGTCCCTGGCCATGCAACCTGGGCCTTGTTCTCCAAGGCACTGTCAGGACTGCTGGGCCTTTCACCCCTTAAGAGTTAGTATTTCAAAGTACTATAAAATTTCTTCAATTTACACTCTGTTAGGGCTTTAAAGAAAACTGCAAGTTTGAAATCTCTCATAATCACTACAATGATGCAAAAAATGAAATGTTACAATGCAATGAACCCAAAGAAAAATAAGTGACTGTAACAGTGGTTGATTTCAGCATCATTCAAAAGTTATTACCAGTCTCAGTATTAACACAGTCCAATTGCCAGGACACACACAAATGAGTCACCAATAGTCAAAAGATTGCTATACAGTTTATAGGGTGCTGTTCCCAGTTAAAAAATGAACCTGTATTTGTTGTGCAAAATGAAATATACACTGTTTCAACCTCCAGTAAGTTCTCCATTGAGTAGGTTCCTCCCTATCAACTTCCTTTCGAAAGGCACTATTATTTTCAAGGAAAGTGTGCATCAAGGAGAAAGCACCAGGAGCTATACAATCTGAAGAGCAAGGTCCCCTTTAAACACAGTTACAGAAAAATCTCAAATTATTTCTCTTACTCAGCTTCCACTCTGAGCTATCAAGGCATGGACAATTTATAAAGCAATACATATAAATTCACTGAATTTCCATCTTCTTAGAAGTTGCTGCCCTGATCAGGTATAAAACTATCTTTCAGAAACTCCATATTGAAATGTCTGGGGAGAAAACACAAGAAACTTCCTCATCCTTTTCCTCCACATAGGGCAGTAACGGGAGACTCATATTGCCTCAACTTTGTTATTGCAACAGGACCTGATTGGGAATTGTGCTTTCCAAGAACACTGGGAGCATTCACATGTAATAACCTCAAGATGTCTTACACCAGGAAGGAGTAAACATTCTCCCACATTGGGGTGATGCAGGAATTTCCCCCGAAACGGAGGAAAATTAGTAAAATGAATAAAAAATGATCTCATCAAGATAATTTCTGACATGCTGCTGGGGAATGAGGACAGCTGTGCAAAATGCATTCCAAACAGGACTTATATTTGTCAGCACAGATGTACAAAAATGTCTCTCAGTTCTCACTGTAGTGCTGGCAGCGTGGCTAAATATTAATGCTGTCCCCGGAGCACTGCTACCGATTTTGTGAGTGTTACACAGATGAGATGATGGCCACAGTTAAGACAGATGCTTTCTGAAGCTGCATTAGAACTACAAAGTAAGAGGAAAGGGAAGCTTCAGAGACTGCACCAATCCTCACATGGCTCCCTGGGAGTTACGGATGGGAGGGCAAGAGGAAAATATGGGATGCATGATTCCTGAAGTTAGAGCTGAGTTTTCCAGACGTACAGGAATTTGACAGTGGATTATACCGGGGTGTAGTGCAATACTTTCCAGCTACACTGCAGCTTTTTAAGCTACAACAAAAAAAGCTTTAATTTACAGCAAAGCAGTTTTCCTAAAGCCTGTTCAAAAATTTAGAGTTCCTTTTCCTGTCTTTATAGGCAAATGCAAGGGTCACAACTATTAAAGACCTTCATGAAAGATTTATACACCTCTCCTTGCACTGCTTTAACTCATATGCATCACATCCATATCTGGTAGTTATTCTATCCTTATCAAAATGTAATTCAAACTGTATGAGCTCAGAATATGACTGCATTTTTTCCTCACTGCTACATCAGAGAAGCTTCTGATGGCTGATTTCACACCAAACATTTTGAGCAGATGCAGAAATCCACCTTGGAGTGACTGCATGAATAATGCAGTCAATTACAGCAGCACACATGGCCATAACCTGTTTTATTCTAACCTGCTTAGTTAGCACTGCACTTTTTTTTCCTTTGGAGAACCTTCAGGTCTGTACCTATTATTGTAGCTAACTCTCACGTTTCCTTTCTCTCTGTGAACTGTTATTTCTTATTTGATGTTAAATAGGTTTCACGGGGCTTCTAAAATTACTGTAGAGCAGTAGTATTTCTTATATCTGGATTACCTACGTGATGCATCATGAAAAAGCAGTCCCTTGGCAGGACAAACTAGCTAGTGTTCACACTGCATTATGGAGGAGGCAGCAGCTGCTATTTTCAGGGTACTGAATACCATCCTCCATTATAAATCTATTTATTTTACAGATACAGTTATTTTACTGTTAGAATTGTGCCTGTTTTGACTGATGAAAACCCTGTATAACTCTAAGTAACAAACCAATCATTAAAAAGTTGGCATTTTCCCATAGTTACCTATTTGCCTTAGTAAAATAAAAATCATATACAAAAGCAGCCAAAGGAGCTGGGGCCTCACTGAAGCAGTTTTACTGGCTCACTGTGCTGCAGATTCAAGAGAAGCCATCAGAGGAAAGACTGTCTCAGTAACTTCAATTAAATTTTCCTTTGGCAAGTACATTATAGTTTCACAGAGAGAAGCTTTCTTTCTTTGCATAAAACTTTTTCATTTCTGAGCAAGACATGAACAATTAAAACTTCACGAATAACAGAGATAGCACTTCCTAATTCTCTCCCCCCAGCAGGCACTGATATTTAACATAATTTTAATATGCAGTATTTCATATTACAGCCGAGAGCTTTCTTCAAAATGATTAATGCATCCAAAGAGCATGCTGGATTTGCTAACTGAAAAGGTAATTATCTTAGACAAACCATCAATCCTGTATCTATACCTTCTGTGAGTAATCCCAGACTCCAATAGTTTTTTGACTTCTCCCAACCCTTCTCTCCAGGGCAGTAGCTAATGAGCTCTAATCTGAGGCCATCTCAAATGAGCCAAGACTTAAATGTGCTTTTCAGAAGACATCTGAAATGCATTATAAATGTATCACTGATCCACTTTGGCTAAAGTCATCTCTCCAATAACTCACCTATATTTTTGTAGTGGGAGGAAATGTAACAGATCTTTTCAAAGACTCATTTCCATGTTTAGACAAGCAATCCTCTGCACGCACACACAGAGTTTGTGTTTGTTAGATATCCATAAAACTATTCCCCAGTCCAACACATTTGAACATGCAGACAGCTGCTGAAAACCACAGAGAATAGTGTTGATGCTGCATGTCAAACAAAAGGAAGCCATGGGCCTCATCAACTGGATTTTACTGGCTTTAGCAAAGAGGAATAGGTAAGTAACACGCTCCCGGGGCTCAAAGCAGTGTAACTACTAAGTAAAATACATCTTTTTCCCCATTAATAATTAAAGACTGCTTAGATTTGCACATGTACCACTCCTGCTCAAAGTTAGAACAAGGCACTTCTGAAACTGAACACAAAATTTGACCTAACTCCCACATAATTTATTAAGAAATCTCATTTTTAATTACTAGGCATTATAAATTATTTGGCTGTATAAATTAAAGTGACAAACAAGATCAAAAGGGAAAATGATTGCATCAGAAACTGTACTTTACTAATGTACTTTAGTACCTGTGCTGTAAGTTCAATGGGATTTTTTCCTGCTGCCTAACAAATATGATGTAGCTTGCAGCACGCAAGGAGACTCTACAGTAACACTGGATCTCATTTTAAACTTAACAGCAGAATTAACAGAGAATTTAAAAGGAGGGGAAACACTTCCATTTTGATTTGAGTTGTAAGCACCATTTTGTGGAACTACAAAGCCTGCAGATTAGAAAAAAATATGGGTTTATAAGTTCCTCTCATGAACTGACTGGGAATGCCACCTGGACATGACACAAAGAACAAAACTGTTTCTCTCACCTCCTACAGACCCACAATAAAACCAAAAAGAAGCTTTTCTCCTACCCAAAACATTAAGGGAATCTTGTCCCTACCAACCTTCACATAAAACCCTACAGGCAGCAGAGCTGACATTCTTTGGCAAAGAATTGTAGATCAGGATTCCTGCAGCTGTAATGAGAAGCTACAGTCCCCCCATAATGTGGAGTTCAGCTCCATTTCCCCCTCTTCTCCTCCCTATCTCACAGTACTATTATAAACTGTCACTTCTGATTTACAGAGCAAACGTATTTATCCCTAGAAGAGGGTACTCATCACAAAAGCTCAGCTCAGGCACTTAGTAAAATATCAGTCCAGTAAAAGGGACCTGCACTGCGGATGGATAATGCTGACCTTCACCAGGGGATATGTGGTGTTTGGGTTATGGAAGATGCCAGTGGACAGACTGGATGGGAAAGCTTTTCCCTTTCAGATTAAACACCAATATACATATTGTAAATGAAGGAAAAATATACAGCTACAGGACTTTAGCAAATAAGGCACATGCAAATTTCAGTGACTTATTTATTTCCTTACCACTGCTAACGATATTATTATTAATATTACTGTAGCCATCAGCATTCAGCAGACAATTCTCTTGCTCCCACACAGTTCCATGGAATTATTTGAAATGTAAATAGAAAAAGCAGAAAAGCTCTTCTATAAGGGCTAGTTCATCTATGAATACTAAACTAAAATGAACCCTCCTGAGAGCTCTGATAGACTGCTCCGGGATGGAAAACCATGTCATTACTGGCATGAACCATATTTCCCAAAATCATTGGCAAGAGAGCGTGCTTTTAAATAAGCACCATCCACACATCTAATATTGAATCAGTATGTATGACCCAAATAAAAATTCATTATTCTTGGTTTTATTATTAGGATTTTTAGTAGAGCTGCAAGTGGAATGTAAATAACTAGTCTTCTGTATTTTTGTTATTGACTACTTTAGCACTTTGATCTAATCTTACCATATGCATAGAAGACTGAAAAATTACTTCTTAAAAGCTTATAAAAGAAGCAAAAGAGGTGAGCAGCAGCTTTGTCTCTTGTGACAATACTGCTGGTGAATGTGCTGCTCCTGGTGGTGTCCTTCTGCTTAATTTAGCCCATCATGTAAATCCATACTGTGTGAGAGGACTGTGATATCAGGGAAATCACTGTACTGTAAAAGAATGATTACAACACAAAGAGTGGGAGTACTAGGATGAAACATACCAGCAAGATTTGGGAGTTAAGTTAATAATTATTTGCAAAAAACTCACCGGACATTGATAGAGTACATGCCCCTCACTCTATCATAGCATCATTTAGGTTGAAAAGGACCTTTAAGGTTATCAAGTCCAACCACCAAACCAGCACTGCCAAGTGCACCACTAAACTATGTCCCCAAATGCCACATCTACACATCTTTTAAATACTCATCTATTATCACTCAGAGCTTGAATGAAGCACAACACCCCTCTGAACCTTACAGTCTCCAAAGATGCCAGTGTGCCTTTTGCAGACTTTGAGGTAAAAGGATGTCATGACAAAGTTTCAGCTCAGAGAATTAAATTCTCCCTAACCCAGTTCCCAAAGCAGTGGCAATTACCTACAGTAGTAGTCTTTATCTGACCTCAGCTACTGGCTGCATTTGCTGCATTTTCAATAGCAACTTTTCATGCACAGAAAAATATTGGATATCCACAAACCCTGAATTATTCAGTTATCAAAGTCCTTCAGTATTCTTCAAATGAAAATAAACACTTTTTTTTCATTAAAAATACAGAGAAATAATAGATAATGACACAAACCACAGAGGGAAGGTTACAAATAATGGCAACAGGTCAATGCCACTGTATGTTCATAATATCAGGTCTGTCTGCAAAATTAATGCAAATAGCTCCACAGTTTGACTCACATTTTTCATTGCTTTTTCAACTTGCCAGGCACAGCCTACCTTGAATACATCCAGTATGACCTGAAATTATGGCTGTGTAACTTCAGTTATAACAATTAGCCAATTAAATAGATATTAACCCTAAATGGCTTAGGTTACTAGCAACAGGGAAGGATGTACTTGGTATTTCATGAAAGACACATTTAAAGCTATGCAATATATAGAGGCTGAGCGATAGTACCGAAAACCTGTGAGGATTAAATGCAAAAATAGTGTTGCTTCTCCTTTTGGTACAATGTTATTAATGAGGTCTCCAGAACAACTTGATAAGAGAAATTCAGTTTCCTCACACGTACTCTGAAGACAGTGCAAACTGGAAATTCCAGCTTTTATTTAGATATATATATATATATATATATAAAATTCTCCTTTTTTTTTAAAGTGCAGTCAGCTGACAGTGATTTAAAGAACATCCTTGCCAATCAAAGTTTAAAACCTGCTGCACAGGTGTTTACTTCTGTTACACTGAACAACCAACTCATAAATCACAATATTCTGATAAGCTCCGTCAGGCCATGAGATACCCCCTGGGGGACAGGATTTGACCACATAGGCATGAGCTGGCACAGCTCTGACACAGGAAGTTGAATCCCAATGCACACTAAAGAACAAGGTCTGGCACAGGCAGACAGACCCACATTTGCCCTGTCTGACCTCAGGTGTTCAGTCCAGGTCACTCAAGAAGGTAAGGAACAGGCAGGGGGAGAGGTTGCCAGAACTGCTCTAAGGTGGTACTCAGTCGGCTTCTGGAGGTGTCACTCTCTGTCCTTGGATCACTGAGGGGCAAGAGGGTCATAATTCAGGTGCCATGGATCTGATCCTAATGAGAGCTGAAAGCTGGGTCAATCTTCTCACTTTCAACAAAGATGTTGAAAACAGTCCATTTCCTCATCTGAGAAAGTACCCAGCTTTCTCTCCATTTATGTTTTTTTACCAGCATCATAACAGCAGCAAATAACAAAGTAATCTGAACCAAAATAATCTCGTAAGGATTTACAGATTACATTTAACAGTCACTTTTAACTGTTAAATGACTAATGTTAAATGACTAAATTCCTTCTCTGGCACAAAGCCTTTACTCAGAGTATGTGAGACTTTGCAAGCTGTTTTCAACACAAAACATATGCGAAATAGTAAACTGGTCCAGGTTATGTTTAAAATAGGATATTCTGTTGAAGTAATATTTTAGATAGTCCCTTAGAAAATAAAAATCATGACAGGTTTTAATGTTCCATTGTGGACAGCAGCTGAACATACATCATAATGATTCTCATTCCTTTCCACTTAATCCTGCAGCCTTCACAGCCATTGAATCACTGATCTCCTTTGTTACTAAAATGAATACCTGAGATGCTGATTAGCGTCCCAGATGCTTGATAACAGAGACAGTAATCAATATCTCCTCTTTAATCTGTCTGTGGAGGATGTTTTGTCCCCTTGCTTTTGGATACAGACTCTGCTACCATGATCCATGGTTTTAATATCGCTTGTAGATTGGATTAGCACAGAGCACTCTTCTATAGTTCCTTCCCCTGGAACATAACATCACTGTGGCTCAGCTGTTGTCCATTTGCTGAGTTTGGAAGCACTGCTTTAAAAAAAAAAAACAACACTAAAGCTCTAAGTAGTTCTGGATTACACTGTCCAAAAGACCTCTGCAGCCAGCCCAGGAAGCGACCAGAGATGAAGCTCTTGAGTACAGAGCTCATGTACACAAACTGCTGCCACTCAACTTGCCCAACTGCTCTGGAGTTTTAGGAGGGCGTGTGTGTGTGTGTGTGTGTGTGTGTGTATTTTATTTGTTTATTTATTTACTTTAAGAGCCACAGTAGAAAATATTGTCTTTCATCAAGTTAAAAGCTGCAAGTAGACTGCCCTTTGGGCAACTGCAAGTTTTTGGCCTGAGTTTTGCAAAAAAAAACCACCACCATGCAAATGCTCAGTTTTAAAGACAGGAGCCATCTCTCTAAAGCCTAAGAACAGACAGGTGCAGGCACAAGTCCGACTATTTGCTTCTCAGATGTTTAATTTACAAATACATCCTTCTGCACTTGTGCTCTGTAAAAAAACCCCCACAAGTCTCTTTTAAAAAAAAATCTTTTGTGCACCTTTTTAAAAAAATACTGCACAGTGCTATTGCTATGTGACTATAGCTAAATATATCATCTACATTGCAGCTTTTACTGCACTATAAGGCAGCCAATTTTAAGACAACATCAATAATTTAGAAACTCAGCTATGTGCACTCAACTAATTGGATTATCTTTACTTGGCAATTTTTTCAGTAGGATATTAGCTTCTTTACTTTTATAAGAATTCATCGACAGAGATCTTTCAGTAAACTCATATAACATGCAATCAATAGACATAAACCCACATGCAATTATAAAACATTTTTTCACCAGGTATTTTTCTTCCTCTCCCAGCTTTGGCAAAAGGAGTGTGCTGTTCAAAAAAAATCAAGCTAACATCGTAAATCACGTTTTGACACAAAATATCTCTGGAGACTGAGATTCAGAGAGCCTTCTCCAGAGAACAGTACAGCAGCTGCCAGAGCCACCACCTGCAGACACCAGAGAGCTGCTGGGATCCAGTTTCCCATTTCTGCAGTGGAACTTCCTCATGATGCTTCCCTCCAGAAAAAGTGCCTTTTAGTTCCAACTGGCTGAAGAGGTACCTTTCACTGGTGAGCAACTGGGCAAGTGCAAAGGAAAATACTCCTTTTTTCCCCATGCTATATTTTGTATGGTGTAAGTA
The DNA here is from genome assembly GCA_013397135.1 of Pachyramphus minor. Classification (NCBI taxonomy): domain Eukaryota; kingdom Metazoa; phylum Chordata; class Aves; order Passeriformes; family Tyrannidae; genus Pachyramphus; species Pachyramphus minor. The sequence continues at coordinate 526,710 of VYXB01003362.1, read as the reverse complement.
AGAGAAGCAACGTGACTTTGGACTGAGGAGCTCACTTCTTGGTGACTACAGGAAAGGCAGAAGCAGTAAGTGCCTATGCCTCATGTGTCAGCCTGGAGCCAGCCATAGTGAAGGCAGGCAGCCAGCAGCAAACACTAGGATCACAGATTTAGATGGGATACAACCTGCCTAAATAGAGCACAAAAGGACTAAGAGTACCTTTTGCCTATGGAATAAAGGTGTGGGGTTTCGGGGGGTTTTTTTGTTTAATTGTTTGGTTTGGATTGGGGAGGGTTCTGGAGGAAGGGGGGGTTGGGTGTTTTTGTTTGCTTGGTTTTTTTGTGACTTACAGCTGGGGCCACACCTCAAGTGCCTCCGAAAAAAAACCCCTCGATTCAACCAGTCAGAGCATTTTTGAGGCCAGGCTGTCTATACCAAGGGTTTAAACCAAAATCATACAAGTACCTGCCCCAAACAAACACAAACCCAAACCCCAAAACCAACCAACAAAAAACCAAACAAGAATCCCCAAAACACACAGAAAGGATTACTAACCTAAAACCAAGGCTAGCTGGCACAAGAAAGCTGCCCTTTCTTAGCCCTCAGAAATGGACAGAGGCTGAGATGGTTACCTATGTCCACAAGCACTAATGCACTGTTCTCTCATTGCTCCTGACATTGTCATCCAATTCAAACAGGCATTATGGAGAAACCACCACCATCACTGTGTAAGTACTCAGTGTCCACCTGGCTCACTTCTCCTTCAGATGGTAGGTGACCCACTCCAGAGTCCCTGTACGTTCTGTGGTTCAATAATGCAAATTGTCAGGTCTAAGGATTATCCCACTGGGGCCTTCCTTGGCTAAACCAGTTCTCTCCAGAGTCAAGGCTACACCCTGTTCACGTGGGCTGCAAGCCAAAACTGTTTGCCAAATCAGGGGGGTGAAGCTGTGTTTTTCTGGGGGCTGACATTCACTTCAGCAGAGACAAGGGAAATATGGAAAGTCCCTTCGTTGCCTGAATCCAGAAGGGATTATTTGGGCCAAAGACTTTAATTACAACTGACAATGCGGGCGTCCTGCTGATGGCAGCCATTTTACTGATGCCATGGCGTTATCCCTAGTGACACTGGTAGTAAGGAATAGCTGCCAAGTGACCCACATTTGTAGGCAGGACCTACTGACCTGAGGGAGACTGCTCAAGCCCAGCATCATCTGAGTCAAGTTACTTCCAAAGAGCCATTACAGAGCAAGAGGTTTTGGTAAATATGCTGACAGACGTGTCACAGGTGTGACAGATCAATACTGTCTGCTGCACTAAGCACAGGCAGCAGGTTGGGAGCACAGCTTCCCTGGGCTCAGCAAGGGAACCCCATGTGCTGCCAGGTCTGCATTTCCAGAGCCCATGTGTCTGGGGAGGAAGGTAGTTTTCACCAAGGCCTGTCTTCTGACACAGGGGACAATGTCTGCACAGGGACCGTGCGATCTCTCTTCATCCATTGTGTGATCTGTCCTTTTTCAAGCTCATGATCACATGATGGCAATCCTTCATTTGAAACAATCTTGTGGACGCTCTCTCCTTTTATTGCACAGATACTCCTTAGCTCCCTGCACGTGACCCACCACACTCTACAGCAATTACATAAATCAGGTATTTTCCACTTGTTTTCATTTAAAGCAGCAATGAAAGGGAAAGATCACAGCAGTAAATACTCCATGGACCTCTAATGGTTCACAGATGAGTGAGTGAGAGCCATTAACCTACAGACTCAGTGTGAATTCTGGGTAATGGCAGGAAGACATCAGTAGAAGTTTCCACTATGGACTATCTGCAGACCTGGACTTGAGACTTTGACTTCTGAGACTGTGATGAAGTAAAAGGTTGGAGTTCATACGACAAGAAAAAGCCTGGTTTGGACACATGCACAGCCCACACACAAAGATATGTCTTAACAGCACACTGCTACCTTACAAAATGCCCGAAGGTGCACTCACTATATACAGTTTGCTATTTAAAATGTCTAGTAATGTATTCTGCAGTATCCTCTGACTGCCTTCCTCAAGCTCAAGGGCTCACATGGAAGCCCATACATAACCAGTGTTACCAGAAATGCCTACAGACCCACTGGTTGAGTAAGTGGGTCTTTTTTTTTTTTTTTTCACTCCACTTCCAACTTTTTTTTTTTTTAACAATTAAGCTATTTTTAGGAACATGGTTCACTTTGAAAGGCTGAATCTCAGTGCTGTTTTCTTGCACAAAAGATAACAGAGAGCCATCTACCCAAGAGGTATATGTTACTGCTATGTCTGTTATCTTGCATCAAACCCTAATGGCCCTTTAGAAAATATAAGATATTTCTTGGAAAGAAACAGCAGTGGAAAATTATCACACATGACATTCACATCAACACTGTAGATTAATAAGCCCCAAGACATTTTTAAAGACTTGAAATGAATTCATATTCAAAATGACAAATTCTATTATGACTAGTAGAATAAATATTTGTAATTAAGCTGTTTACAGGGGTAATTACAGAAATTTTTTTAAAGTAATTTTGTTTTAAAAACAAAATGAAGCCAAAAGTGTCTTCAAAAATACTCAAACTAGTGATGCCATGAAAGCTCACAACTATCACAAAGATAAGAAGCAATCAGCACAAAAGTGAAATGCTTTCATTAAATGGTGCTTCTAAGTTTTCAGTCCCTTGCCTGCACAGTTTCTTTTGGTCTCACCTCAACATGGAAAATGCCAGTGACATATCAAGACTGACAGCCAACCACTCAAATGAGCATGTTCTCATAAGCCTATTAGAAGTGTTTTTCTATAAGCATCTGACTTGGCATATCTTTTACTACATGTCTTTAAGTGTTTTACTTGACATATAAAATACAACACACAGCTAGTGTGTAGAGGGAATAAAACCATGTAGAGCTGAAGAAATGGCCCTTGATATTTGCTTTTCCATTAAGGAAGAATATACTCCACGAACAGAAGTGGGTACTGCAAATCCTGTCACTGACATTGCTGCCTAAGGAAGTCAGAGGGATTCAATCCCAATGCCATAAAGGTTCACAACTGAAATTCTAACACATGGAGCTAAATGCTCTATATCATAAAGAACACGCTCTCTCCTAGACTAAGTCCATATTAAAACTGAATCTCTAAATTTCAGTGAGAGGAAATACTAAGCCCAAAGATATTCATGCCTTATTGCATGTTTAATGGCCTGAAATCATCCCTCTTTTCACCTCAGGCATGAAAGCAAAAAAACTCGCCACAAATCCAAATGTCATCCTTTTGGCCTATCCTTATTACAGCTGGAACTCTCCTTCTCAGGAGAAAGGCATTAAAATTTAAAAAAAAAAAAAAAAAAAGGAACAATGGATAAGAGGAAGAACGAGAATGGGAAGGATGGAAAGGAGTATTAAATACTCCCCACACTAGGACAAATTTTGGACAAAAACAAACCAAAGGAAACTAGATAAAGTGTGTAACATCTTGTCATTGAGATAATGGATCTGAAATCCTCAAGATCAACATAAAGCAGGTGTTTCTCCCTATTTTATTACTACTTAGTTTGGAATCAGGAATAATTGAACACTTGGCATTTGCAAAATATCAAAAAGCAGCAGGGGTTCCATTATATCCCAGATCAATTTTTGTTCTTCCCCCCAAAATTTCACCCCAGGCTATAATTTACTGGTGCCTGTAAGAGGAGCTGGAGCCCCTGCACCAGCCCGAGAGAGCAGGTGTATGAAAGGCACTCAGGGAAGCATCTGTCTGAGGCAGCAAAGGCTGAAAGACTCAACACCCATTTGCTGCTTTGCTCCTCACTCAGAGGCCTTCACACACAGGGAACAAGACACTCACCACCGTCCTCGGTTTATACGTTCATGTAGATCACAGAAAATCTTGGGGCATCCAAGAGACCCAATTTTACTTTTCAACTACTCTTAAAATTCACTCTAACTTTTAGGCACAATCAGTACAGCAAGAAAATCTTCTTAAGAACCTTTTGCAAGGATTTCTCATGTTTCTTCAAAGCATTTAAGAGGTATGTGTCCTAAATGGCTTTGGATACAAATCTTCAAGAAGCAGGGCCTGCAACATAGCCTTGAAGTCTATTACTTTGGAAGACAACTAAATATCTGAGAGATGTCAAAGGTTGTTTCTAAGGTGGCAAGTCCCAGGAAGGAATGCTGTGGAGCAGCTCAAAAATTAAGTGAAAATCAGGAAGAAGTGGCAGCATCTTTTCCTTTTCCCTTCCAGTTCAATATTTTCAACAACTAGTAAATAAATCCCCAGATGCACTAGTGGCTGCCATCCAGAAAATGCATCTGCTGTGTTTATGAGATCTGCAGTTCATAAATAATTGCCAAATATAGAATTATTCACTTCAGTGCTATCAGGGCTTGTTTTATAAGAAAGAATATACCGGAATCATACTTATGAGGTAGATCAATCAGTTTGACTTATAATTCACATGTGTGGGTGTCAAAGCTTAGCTTTTGTGGAAAAAGACCATGTACAATTTTTACATTAACTGTCTGACTGGCAACTGGAGCTGCTACCACCCCTCCTGCCATCAGCACTGCTCATATAGTTACATCTGTATGGGTACAGTTTAGTCCTTCAGCTTACAAAAACCCTAATTGTATTATGTCAACAATGTTTTACATCCATGTGCTGTATAACAAAGCTGCCATTTCCAGGCTGTACATGCTAAACACCACATGGTGCCTTTCATGGCTCCAGGCAGAAGGTTAGGGCTGTCTTAGCCTAATAACCTGATATTGAAAACCATCCACTGAGGTTAGTGCAAAAAAACCCCACTGGATGATACCTGAACTGATCCAGGAATGCACTTGTACAGTAAAGGTACTGGTTGCTCCTATAAGGCTCACATATTGAAACAAGAAAAACAATTTTCCCATTTATGATCAACTTCTGTAAGTTTCTGACTTCTACTTCTGACCTGAGTTCATATCAATACTTGCAGTGAGCTGACCATTTGCAGGGTGGGCAGTCTTCTGCAAATAAACCTGTGCTGTCTTCACCTTTGGTTCCAACTGGGTGGACCTGAACAAAGTCTGCTGTGAAGGTCATCTCAAGCCTTTGGATGCTGCTGTGCTCCTGGCATGGCTCTCCACCTTAAATCCACCTTTTTTCCTGGGAACATAAGAGTGTGCCCAGACAAAAAGCCACCCAGATATAGTCTATGATATAGAGAGAAAGCTTGAGTAAAGGCTTTGCGTGGACACATTCAGGTTCTGGACATACAGGCAATCCTGTGCACATGCTGTCCCCACACATTTTTTTACTAAAGGGGTAGCTAGGAAAAGACCAGCAACAAATTCTCACACACTCTATGCAGAGGGCTGAGTATTTCCATATGTCTTTAGCAGCCCAGACAGCCGCAACATGACATACATAGGAGCTCCCAGCTGTATCTCTCCTGTGAGCCTCAAGTCGCTGGTCCCTTGTGGGGTACTAGGAAAAAGCAAAGCTCTTCAGCTTCCAGGCACTGGGATACAGAGGAACACTTAAACTGAGAGGCCAACAGGGGTCAGCCCTGCCTAGCACGGAGGCTGTGACATGCCACTGCCATCTCCACCCGCCCCCTCAGTGTGGCACAAGCAAAAGCCACAGCTGGAAAACACGTAAGGATTAAGCAATTACTGTTATAGAGCATCTCCAGCCATGAAAAAGCGATGAAACATCTGGCAGCAGGAGCTTCCAAAGGAAGCTTCTGAGGTCCCTGACATTAGTCCAAATTAATCTCAGTTTCACAATTTTGTACCTGAAAGAAACATGGAAGGAATCTGGCGGGCTCAGCTCCCTTCTCCTGTACCCAGAGAAACAGAATGAAACTCTGCAGATCACACCTAGTGGCTTCAGCATGACCTGGACATGGAAGCTGCAGTACTTGCTGTCTGCCCAGGGATGATCCTTCCAAGACAGGCTTGGTAGGAATAATCCAAGTTGTACCTTCACCGGTTGTAAGCCTTTCTTGTGGGGTGCTTGTCTACAAGACAGCAGTTTTTACTAAATGGGGTCATATAATGAAAGGAGGAATACAAGAAAATTCTTCCTTTAGGAAGACTCTAGATAGTTAATGGATATGTCTAGTATCAGCCTCAGTCGTCTTCCATTGTGGAAAGCATGAATGATGCCCAGGACTACATCTGGGCCAGAGGAGTGTAAAGGAGATGCTTAGCCACTAAACCTAACACTGCAACCAGATGAATGTGCAAGTAGTCAAGAAGTGGTTGTGCTTGGCCTGAATGTCCCTGAATGTCCCCGCTGCTTAGCTAATCTCCATGATGAAATGGGGCAAGTGTTTCAGATACAGCAACGTGCCTCAAACAGGCACGCACAGCTCCCACTGACTACAGGAGGAGCTGCAAGGCATGCTGGAGAGGAGAAAAGACCCCTTTGTGTCCTACCAAACACTGGAGCATCCACAAGATGATCTACTTTTTAGTCACACTTTATCTCATGATCAGCTGGGCTGGAAGACTGAATGCATTGTCCATTGTTTAATGATGGAAAAATAAAGCTGCAGGCTGCAGTTGATGTTTACTAAGGTGTTAATGAGCTATTCATTTTATCAGAATCACTGCAGAAGTAATGCTGGGAAGTGTAATCTGATGTTGAAAAAGATTTAATACCGTTTCTATGTCATGGTAGCTGTGTCTTTTCATTGTCACTTCACAACACATATAGAGGGTATCCAATAACTTAAGTGTGCGTAGACACACGTAAATGTAAACTCAGACAAATTGTAATGGATACTTGTGCATGAAAAATATTTGCCATTTTTAAAACACCTGTCTCATGCTAACCCCCAAAAGCTCCATAAATATTATGGTTTGCATTAGATTTCCTATGCTTATTGAGACATTGGGAACTGAACATTGCAGATATAGTCCATATACTAACATCAAAGAAAAAAAAAGAAACATTCCTGTAAGGAAAAGTTCTACTAATTTAGTTTAAAAAAAACCCAAGCCAAACAACCAAAAAAACAAAACAGTCACTGTACTGTTGATGTGCTGAATTCCATAACAGTTCTGCAGCCAAAGTGGTCTCCCAAGATGTGCTATTATTCCTACCTTCTGCTCAGTCTCCTGAGAAGCCACAGGCAACAAATAACACATTATCTGTGCAAGGCACATCAATACAAGGCAACAATTTCAAACCTTCCACTTTCATTCTAAAATGAATAAATTAACAAAGAAACCAAAGCAAACCCAGAAGTTATTCTTCTGTAGAATTACTGAGAAGACCTGAGGCCAGATCAGGAGCAGGGTAGAAAAGCTTCTACATTAATTTGTCGCTTTCATTTTCAGTTTCTGTAGTCTTCGGGAGTTTATATTTGCTCACCCACAAGAATGTGTCTGCTTTTACTGCTGTGCTATATATACACTCAAAAGTTTCCATTTGAAGGGTGCTTTCTTATGATACTGCAAGAAAACCCCACCTACACAATTTTCTTCTTTGAGAAACCCAGGAATCACTTGTTCCTTTGGAGAAATGTTAGTGATCAGAATCAAAAGAAGATGGAACTGGAATTAAATGTATTGATCCTTCTTCATACAGAGACTGCTGTCTGCAAGCAACTAACATACTCTTTCTATAAGTAAAATAAAATTATAGGTTCATAAAGAAATCACACATTCCAACTGATTCTAAATAATGACAAGAAATCTATGTGTTTGGCTATTCTGATTCTTCCTTGTCACGTGTATGCCTGCTGGTAGGTTTAAATTAAAATCTCAACTTTTCCTCTTTGAAATGTTAAATGGGATAAACTTGCTTGCTAGGGTCTGTTTCTTTGAGGTTTTATACTTCATGGAACCATTCACATCTGAATCAAAAGAGATGAGAGGCAAACCATTAACAGAGCTGAATCTTGTAACACTCCTTTCAAACGGGTAAAGAATCATATAAAACACAACATAAAAAACAAATTAAGTCTAAACTGTCCTCTTCTTTAATAGAAATGACCCAAGCTAGGGCAAAATTTTTAAACCACTGCTCAGTGTTATTTCTTTTTCTGTACCAAGTTAAAAAACCTCAGTCCCTCCTTCTGAACATATTTTCAGACACATTCAAATCTCTGCTTATGTTAAAACATCATTAAAGGATAATAGCATTAGTCTACTTGTCAACTTGCCACAGTAGAGCGTTTTCTGGCACTTGGAAAGTCATTCTTACAGGATTTGCCCAACATATGGCCAAATATTACATAGAAAGTTAACCAACATATGTTCAGCATGATGCAGGGAAGGAGAAGGAAAGCAGAAACTATTGATAAAAGTCAGGCTCTGATAGCATTCACTTTGTTTTCCACAAGGGATCACATCCAAACATTCCATGTCTTTGTCTTCAGCCCTGTTGAATTTGTCAGTAGTGCTGGGAGAACAGTTACATCTACAGAGTCTGCAGGCTCTCTCTCTTGAGCTAAAGCCTCCTGATTAGTAAGCACTCACCGTTCAGTCAGTCAACACGTGTATCACACCTGCCTTTGCTTCCTCCCCGGCACAGCATTTGTACCTTAGCACATGCTTTGATGTTACCGATGCTGTGACTCATGATTTATGTGTAGCAAAAGCACACCATTGCAAAGGCTTCACCAAGCAGCTTTTCTTCAGTTTCTTCTTAAAAGCAAATTAAAATCTTTTAATGTTTAAAGATATGACAGCAACACACCTTTTAGGGTCAGATTTTCAGGATTCATAGTGGTCTTTTACAGTCACTTCTGGGACCAAAATTGCAATCGAGTTTGTGGAAACAAAGATAACTGGGCTTGAAGGTTCTGATGCCTGTATAATCCACCAGAGCACAGAAACAAGTGAAGAGCAGTGAACCCTAAAGCTAAAAGTATATCACTGCCAAACCATAAAGTTCTGGGGATTCAGCTCAGAAATGTTTTCCTTCTGTTTCCTTATAATTGCAGCAAAAGATAAGCCAGGTGACAGGCTGGGAACAAAAGGAGCTTTTGCAGTTGGATGTCTCCTACCAGAACAGGTAGCAATTTGTGTTTCTGATGGCAATGAGGAGAAAGCAGAGCCTAAGGCAAACCTATGAGGGTTTCACTCATGCTCCTAATCAAACTGAAGCCACATTGATTATTTACATACACAGTTAAAAGATGAGGAAAAGATGGTTACTTCTTCCAGGATTTTATATGCTACCATTGCAAACAACTGAATGTATGGCAGGTACCCTTTTCTAATTGACAACTGGAGATGTAGAGATGACAACTGGGTAACAAAAAACCTGCAGCACCATAGGCTAAGCAAAGACACCAAAAGTGTGTTTTGAAAATGTATTCTTTTTACCTCCACTTTTATAACTAGAACTACAGAGGGCTACAGCACAATCTGTGATCCAGATACATGTTAGAGACCGGATGATGGTTCTGTCTCTGTTCAACAGAGAGAACCAAGTCATAAAAATTCTGAGGGTGCATTTTAACCTTAGAGTTAAGCTGCAAGCCAAAACCAAGCATGCTTATGTGCTCCTCTCTGCCTTTTCCAGCCACCTCTGATTCCCACAGGGCCAGCACTGCTGCATCCCCAAACCACTGGTGGCCCTCCAGAGTTGAGCTGAACATCCGCAATACTAACGTGCAAATACTGGGCGTGATGAGATGGAGGGGAAGAAAGGAGTTAAAGCCATGGAGTCTTCAGTGACAAGTTGCTCAAAGAATCCAAGAATACTGTAGCCCAGGAAACACCGGGCCATACTCCAAGATCACACTGAGACTACAACAAAGTTTCTGACTTCTTTTCATCCATCTTTGTGCCTTGTAGCTTCTCCAGGGTCATCAACATGTCGTAGCTCATAGTGTAGTTACAGATAGTCTCTGAAAGCCCAAAGACAGATGAACTCCTTTGTTGCAAATAAATCTATATGCTCATTTTTTAGTATTCAGTTCATCAATAATCAGCACCACCAGATATTAAGCAGATTAACCAGATATTGTATTACTGGCAAAGCAACTAATGTTGCACGTTTCCTGCAGCTGTATTGAGCAACACTGTCTTGGTTTGGTCTGCAGACATCTGGCCTCTATCTGAAAAGGTTTCTTGCGAAAAGCAAACCCCATCAAACTATGATTTTTTATTAATTTTATCCTGGAAAAGATTACATGTGCTCTGCAAGCATTTTAGTTACACTACAGAATATGCTGTTTATCCCTTAGAATTAAAAGTTTGTATCTGAAGAAAGATACTCCTTCAGCAGATTCAGAGACTGAGTTCAGTTGTAAAACCTTGCATGTTAATTTGGCTGGTAGAAGTCAAAGAGCATATTCTGACTTCAGAACTGGATCAAGGACAGTCAGTTCAGCTTTGAACAATCTAGTGCGTTCATGGTGAACAATGTAAAGCTCTCAAGAGAAAGTTGTTTAGACCCTGGCAGCAGAACATGTGAGTTAGGACAGCAGTGTCCTAATTATAGAAGTCCTGGGCTATGGGAAAGTTCCTGTAATGAGCTTGGAAGGAGCAATGGCCTGTTGAAACTATCCTGTTTCTGGAACTGTGAAGAGCTAGCAGAAGAGTCTCTGCCTAGCAATCACCTCTAAGAAGAAGAAATCTTCGTCTATGAATATTTCCATTTTAATCCCATTGAAACAGCAACTCCCAATTCCCTGCAGAGTTGGACTTTTGCATGTGCTACACACTCCACGGACACCAACTACAAGCCTTCCACTCTTGACCGTTAAACTTCCAAATCTCACCGTCTTTGAACTCTCTGATACCATGAGGTGGGAAAACAAAACCTCACTCTCCCTCATACCAAAGGCACAAGATCCTTACTCATAGCAAGTTTTCACATTTACAAGTATCAGAAACTGCAGCTCTGCTCAAGGCAGCCAACAGTCAAGCAGCCCAAAAATTAAACAGGAGGGGATATTCCAGTCCCAGGGAGCTGCTCTTATCCTCCTTGGGGCTCAGGCTGTGGAAAGTTGAAGGCCCAAAGAAGGATAAAACCTGCTACCTACTGTACCTAAACTCTCACACTCCCCTAGACTTTCACCTAAAACCTGTTACATTTTCTCCCTCCCACTTGAACGCAGTGAACTGAACATCACCAGCTCTCTGCAGCTGAAGCATCAAGATCTGCAGCGAGGCTTCTGCAGTGTTCCCTTTTTGACATCCAGCTGGGGACTGTGTTCTGTGACCTTCAAAGAGGAACACAGCCCCCCAGGGGTGCTTTGGTCTGTTTACACTCATTGCCAGTCTTTGGCCAAAGCCAGTGCATTTGCAGTCCTGTAGCTGCTGATTGCCTGTACAAGGTGCAGTCAGATTTAACAGCCCCCACATTTACCTTTGCAAAGAGGAGAGAGGCCAAAGCCTTTAGTACCAACATTTAATATCATGAACATGAACAACCTTGGACTTCTGAGGATATTGCTAAAAGCCCTCCAAACCAATTATTCATTGTCTGACAGGTGTCTGACAGGGTGCCCACCATGCTATTGGCAGAGGATGCTTGATAAGCACACTAGGAACATGAAAAGTACCATTTGAACACATCTTGGATTAAATCAAACAAACCACTTCTCCGCTTACAGTGTTGTATCTGATTGACTTGTTCCTACTTCAGAAACAACTTTTTATCATTTCAAAATGAATTATTCAGATAAAATGTTCTTTGACTGAAGAGCTGTTCTGTAAGTTACTGTTTAAGTGTCCCTCAAGTATACATGTTTTGAGAAGCACAAATACATACCTAATACACACCTGTAAAAATCCACCTCCCCTTGTGTAATGGAAATTTTGCATGCCTGCTTTCTTCAAATGAAATTTCCTGGTTTCAAATCCATTGCCCTTGAGGGCATCAAGTAATGTGATGAAATAATGAAAGGTTTCTGCTGTTACAATGAAGGTCAGTATACAGTGGGCCATTTCTTTTGTCTCACTTTTCAGGATGATCAGAGCATTGAGGTGATAAGAGGGAAGCCAGTGCCTCTGTGTGATGCAAAAATCATCAAGCTGTATGTCCAGTCATTGCCTGGTGCTGCACTGCAGCTTCTGAAACAAATCCTTGCCTGTCCCCAATGACATTAGGAGAGCTCAGGGCCTGCTGCTATTTTAAAATGACAGAAGCATTTTCCCTTTAAGGTTGAAAATACTCATGATCACAGCATCTGACCTTATTGTTTTGAAAGAATCGTCATCATTTATAATGGTATTCATTTATTAAACACATACACGTGGAAGTTAAATAAAGGGATAGGAAAAATAGTATGCACGGAGCCCACTGTAAATCGAGAGGGAATTTACACGGTTCATCTGAGGCTTGTCTGATTTAATGAAGACAGTAAATTGCACAGCACAGTAGCTGCATTCCATGCTGCACACACCACCATGCAGCCACAGCTACTGGGGACAGATATTCCCTTCCTTGCAGCTTTGCAATACTCTCTCTCATTTATCACACATGGGATATTGGAGAACAGTCTCTAGGTTATAGGAGGAAGTCAATAACTTAAGCATACTAGATAAATGGATATGGGGAAAATTATCAGGAAAAATTATTATTTTCCTCTCCCTTACCCTCCCCACACATGGAAGTCGAAGAATAGATTAATTCTTTGTCTGGTTGCCATGAAAACTAAGAGATGCAGCCTTACCTCAGAGGAAATGATGTTATACTCACACAATGAATAAGAAATGAGAGCTGCATGGTCCTATCTCAGCAACACAAAGCTGAGTCGAAAAGGAGTCTTTCTAAAACCCAGGCATGTGTGGATTCTAATCAGCTCTGTTTATAACGTATGATCACAGTTAATTGTTCATTAATTCCACCATGTCATTTGTTCAGAGATTATACCCTCCATGTAATGACTGTTTTGGGGTACACTCCAGCAGAGGAAATTAAAATAGATAATAGCTGTGATTTTAAATAGTCTTCATAGCAATCTTAAGTTTGATTCCATTAACCTCAACCAGTTTTGAAAAGGTTTCAAAACATAAAAAACCTATCTATTCTCTCGGGGGAAAAAAGGAAATGCACATGTGTAAATCAACATGCCTACAGAACTGATGTGTTTCTCTCTGGCCCTTGGCCTCACCCTGGCATCCACCTCCCTACAAAGCCTTCCCCTCAGGGAATGGGAAGGTGAAGGACCTTGAACCTCCAGATGCACAATTCACTCCAGTTCAGCGGGCAGCCTAGATTTTAGTGACTTGCAATTAGCAAGCACTGAAAGGAACAGCCACTAAAAGAGCACCCAGCATGAAGTGCCTGTATTAATGATAATGGAGATGTTCATGTTTTACTCCTGGATTTAAGAAAACACTTAAGAAAATTAATTTTCTCTGCTTTACAAGATGAGATATACTTGTGCAATGTCACCAAGAACATCCTCGTCTGAATAACACTGATACTTAACAATTTTACAGCTTATTTCAGTCTCCAGAACACAGATGAGTCAAGAATGACAGTACATGCTTAATATGCAATCACCTTGGGCTCGCGTTTCATTTCACTGTCAGACTTAGGGTGAGTTGATCCTTCATAGTTTTCACAAGACTGATTTTGCTATAGGGTCATGATGTATTTGGATGGCTGTCACAAAGAGAGCAGCCATATTCTGACTTATGGCTCCCCTGGCTCACAGCAATAAAAAAAAAATAAAAAAATAAAATAAAAAAAAAATCTGGGAAAACCCCACCACCACCCAAATTATTTCAGCAGTCCCTCCCTGAATATAAATGACACACTGCAATGAGAATATTCAGCTTTCTGAAAAGCTGAAAAGAAATTTCAAAACAAACAAAAAACAACAAACAAACCAAAAAATGCTTTGGTTCAACACACCAAAACAAAGCTTTTAAGTGATGGATCTTTTCTTTTCAAAACTTAAATCAACATTTTATGGGGCTTTTTTTTTTGCTTGGTGTTGGTTTCTTTTTAATTTTTTCAGAATGTGTTCACCTTGTTAAATGCTTTGTTGAACTTAAATCAAATTTGCGACTGAACATATTAAATTCTGTATTTTTGAAATTAAGAAACCCTTATCTGAAAAAAATTGACCTGAATTAGCTGCTATGCTTAGGCCAATATCTTCCAAATTTACAGTTATTGGTGGCATACAAATAACTACCCAAAGGAGAATTTATATACTTACACTTTACATATTGGATTAATACCTCTGTAACACTATCCATATAATGAGTTAATTAGCTGCTTAATAAGCATGATTAAATCAATAATAAGAGTGCAATTATCAGCAGTGACTTAGTGATTGGTGGCCTTGTATGCCATTTGTAATGGACTTATCATTGCTCTTGTCTTCAAGGTTTTCTTGCCCTCTGTGTTTGATCTTTGTTTACTGAGGTACAAACACTGATAACATCAGTTTTTTAAAAAACACCTATGAAGAGAATAATGTCTATGAAACACCAATTTTTTTTATTGATTAGATTCCCCAATATTTCTATCTGCTTTTCAAGGTAAATGCTCTCAGCTCCAGCTCAGAGGTGCTCACACCCATCCTTCTTTGCACAGAGCTGGGATAACCAATAGCATTTCAGGATGCACCTTTTCTCCTAAAAACTGTCTCGCCTGCTGGGATAAGCACCACTGCCCCCATGCAACACATCATTTCAGACTGGTCTCAGCTTTAAGCACACAGTGCTCCTCCCTCTGTACTCAACTGAATTACAAATAGGCTTGCACTTACATGCATGCTTAAGAACTCTGCTGAATTAGTGCCAGAATACTTAGCACTTTTGACCAACCGGACCTGTGACAACAAAAGCACAGATATCTTGCACTTTGTTTAGTCATTTGTGAGCTCTGAGAAACAACAGTGCACCTTTTTACAGTATGGATTTGTCTGAAAGTAGAAGTAAAACTTAAAGATTTCAGAGCCAGAAGCTGCCCAAATTTTTTCTTTACTATCACCTGAGCACGTAAAGCTGATCACCCTATCTAGCTGCAAAATACTTTGTTTTCTGAAAACCAAAACCTGTACTTAGCATAATTTCTCCTCATACGCTTCAATTGCAACAGCTAATACATCTTCAGCAGCTAGAGGTTTTTAAAAGCAAAGCAAAGAGAAGCCTTCGGTGCTCTAAGGCAAAATAACTTAAATCTTTCCCTCCTCTAGAGAGCTAAGTCCTCCTTTCTAATGAGATAGGTGAGTTCCCCGCATTTTGCAGGTTATGCTACAAGTAGTTGGACCCCCTTGTGCACTTCCATAGAACTTGTCAGCATCATTCAGGAAAGGCAACAATGCCATGGCCCATGGGTCTAATTTTTTTTTTTTTTTTAAGTAATTCCAAGTACAATGCAACCAGACTTCAGAGCATCTTTAAAGTGAAATCTTAATGTTTTAATATAATTGGAATGGAAGAAAATTGGTCTCTAAAATACCAGCAGTATACTAAACAGTGCAAGGCTGAAGCACCAGGTTTCCTCCCCTGCCTGCCCTGCACTGTTACTGTGCAGTGCCAGGACAGCACCTCCCAGAAAACATACCTGCCCTTTCCTCACTGCAGAGGGAAATCTCAAATCCAGCATTATTATTACTGCTCTGCTGTTAAACATTCTTGTTCTGCCATTGGCAACAAGTGAGTGTTGCCAGTCTTGAGGCTGGCACTTCCCCCGAGTTACCTCTGACCTTGTCCTCTCTTGCCACCACTCTGCCCCTGAGCAGCCACTGATGTCTCTTCATCAAACAGCAGGATGTACTCAAAATAAGGTCGCTACACGTTAAAACTAAATTTTGCTGCTAGAAAATCCTCCCTAAAGCTATGCAGCCCTAATCTCAAACTGTCAAATATAAGAACTACAGACAATGGCATTTATTGAATCGCAGTAACTGGCTACCTAGGAAATGAAACTGGTTCCAGGCAGCCCTCATGTTAATAAGGCTCCATATATTCAATTTATGTTTGCATGAACAAAACTATCCAAGAGGCAAAGGACTGAATATTCATCTGAGCAACAAATGCATAAAATAACCAATATTAACAAAATCAACTGCCACTATTTAATATGCATGTTTAAAAAATATTAAAAACGCTGTTTTAAATAACTAAAACAGACAAAACTAATCCAACATTAGGAAGACCTAAAGTAAAGTTCCAGTCAGAAGTCTCCAAAAGCTCTGGCAGAGATTTTGCTAGCCAACTTTGCCCAATCTCCCTCTGCTTCCCCTCCAGTTTTATTTTTTCCCTTTGTATATTCACTCAGTCTTTCCTTAAGATATTATTATGTTTGAATATGAGTATAACCAGTGACTTTATTTTCCTTTTCAGATACTACCTTTGCTCCTTTCTCAGGCAACTCATTTGGACAACTATTTTTTAGGAAAGTAGGCAGGCACAGAGAGCATGTCTTGCAAAAACTACGACAGAGATTTTGACTTTATCAAGGAAATGTGAGAAAATTTTACTGCAACTGAGAAAGAAACACACAGAAAGACATTAAGCTGAATTTTGTTTCCCTCCATAAACTTTAAGAATTATTAGAATATATTTTGCTTAGTAGACTACAATTTTAGGGAACAATTGATATTTTGCAGGCATAAATTAAGTGCTCAACTTTGTACTAGAAATATCTTAAACCTGACAAGCCCTGATTAATTTGTGGTTAACTCTTTGTATTTAGACCTTGACAAAGCACTAGACTACATATCCACTGTATAAATTCATGCAACCAGATAATGGAGAAGAGATACTATCTTTTCAAGGACTTAATCAGATGCAATTGCTTGGATGTCCTCCAAACAATTAAATTTCTCACCCTGCTATACACAGCCAGAGGGGTTTTATCATTTTGCCTACCTCAATTCCTCCCCCTCCCAAGCCAGCCTCTCTGCCTGGGGAGGAGGGGCTCGCAAGGACCACTGCAGTCCCAGGGCAGCGAGGCAACCAGAGCAGCAGCCCTGCAGGCAGCTCTGTGTTTGCTCTCTTGCAGTACAGCGGATGCTGCTCTCAGGGAGGAGAGACGTCCCCTTTGCCATCTTATCAGCCACACATCGCCCGTGCTGCTCAGAGAGCCTGTCTGCACTGTCCTGAAAGGAACTGCAGCCTCCCTGAACTCAGCAGGGTTTAGAGCCCAGGCCCCAGCACAGGCTGAATTTTTGCTGGCTTTGTCCTTCCTATTCTGCTCCCTTCCTTCCTGGGTTTTACCTGCTACCCAGCACGGACCAAATATTTCAGGCTAATAAGGAGCTCCTTAGAATGTGGGGTTCATCTCCCAGCACCTAGTTACACCCAAAATAACCCCAAATTTCTGGGGCAGTTGCCCCAATCACTCCTCCTGTAGCTCCCCTTTAAATATTGCTCCCATTTCAATATCAAGGCCCTTTCTAATCCTTTAGTTCCTTTTTTCTCATCTTACTTCAAATTCACTGGTTTTAAAAGAGCACCAGCCTTGTTTGCTCATTTGCATTTGGTAGTAAATAAGGAAAAAGGGGCAGCTTTGCTGTTGGGAACAAAGGGCTACAATTTTGAACAGCTTCCCTGCGGATCTTGTTTGGTCACAGCATCTCTTGGCTTTCCAACCCAAGGCAGATTGTGCATGTGGCCTTTCAAGCTGAATTTATTGCATATGTTCAGTGGTTCTGCTAATTGGACCTATGACTTGACCACAATTCAGTGAGTTTAGCTTCAAGGATGACAAGCACGGAGGTCAACAAGAAGATACATACAGCGTTATAAAATACACTAGATTTAGCCATTTTAGATTAAACTCATGCACTTCGAAAACCAGGATTTGGACAACTTTCCTGTAGATTGGGTGGACTAAACAGAAAGAATTCTAAAGGAGTTTTACAAAATCTTTTCAAACAATATGGGTTTCTATCTGCAACTTAATTAGTATAATCAGTCATTCTAAAATAGCCTTTAGTCAAATGGCTTGGTATACTATATAAAACAAAAATAAGCTAAATAACCGTAAATTAGATATTTATACTCAATACCAAGGACTATAATTAGAACTGTTACCATGCATCATTCCTCTCCACCAAAAGCTTTCTAAAAAGCACAAACTTCTTTAAAACACACATTTCTCCAGAATTATGTCAAGACACCAGCAAAAATGTTCGTGAGAGCTGTGGACACAACCAATAGGTCACACACCAGGGCAGCACTGAGCAACTCAGAGGTCATTAAAAAACTGTACACCCTGCATGGGCCTTATTTTGTAGCAATAGTTGTTACGCAAGACATGTAAAATATATTCAATATACCAAGAACAGAAAAACAGTCAGTGCTTGCCATTTAAAAGGAGATCCTTAAAATGCACAAGAACAAAAATACAGAGGTATTTTATGGACAGGAAAACCAGAGATTAAATAAACTGCTTAAGATCAAACTGGAAGAGTCAGTGGGAGAACGCCCGATTTTTTGTTTGCTGCTTGGATGACTTGGAAGTTTGCATACTTCTCTCTTTTATGTGGGCAGTATGTGCTGAGTGTGCAAAACATTTATTAAGCCTTCTTTAAGCATAAACAGACAGTCTGATATTACAAAAAAGGTAGACAGAAAAATATCAGATAGGAACATCAAACAACATATACTTTTCCATAACTGTTAAAAAGCGTTGGCTGTTCCTCAGGCTGCCCTACTTAGAAACTTTGATTGTGCACCCACTGTCATGAGACATGTTTTCCTCTCAACATCTTTTTAATCTTTTCAGACTGGTAGAAAAACAGCAGTCTTTAGTTATCAGAATTTTGATGTTTAACAGCTTCAAAGTGCTGGTGGTTTCAAATTAAATCAAGTGGTAAGAAAAACTAGGACTGCAGGTATCCAGTACATTCACCAATTCTCCTTGAAGACGCTTTTTTTTTTTGCTTACATGGTACAAATGTAATAAAGCAGACCTTTCCCACCCACTTCTCAGCAAAACTTCACTATGGGATGTTTTAACTTTTCAAAGTGTTGTGTAAGAAGAAGGAAACTGTCCAGAGCCATCCTCCAGAACATACTGTCTGCTGCTGCCTGGCAAAAAAAAAGAGAGTCTCTTTTGAGAGAGGTTTCCTCGGCACTACAGGAAAATGCTGCATTTGCTCTCACATAGATTGAGCCTCTTTTCTAGCTTTCTGCATCCTGACGTGTTTGGTACACCTGCATCTATTCTTGGGGGATCATTCCCCTCAGGCACAGTGAGCACCCTAGCTAGGCTTATTCAGGGTCTAGTCAGCACTCTATTTCTGAATAATATTTCCATTAATTTACACACAGTCTGAGCATGAAATCATTAGCCTCAGCACTAGAGATGATTGCTGGATTCATACAAATCCAAAGGGAGCAGAACATGTTACAGACTGAGATCACTCATACACTGGTATTTCCTCGCGGGCCAATGGTAAATTCAGCAGATGAGATGGTTGCAAATGCTCAACATTAAGCTAGTGATTAATGAATGGGAAACAACTGCATTTTCAGAGGTACCATGGTGGGGTCCAGAAGGAGTGGTGATGCAATTATGAGAGAAATTAAAAAAGCTGTGTGGGAGAAAATAAAATTATTCCAACTATGAAGGAGTTTCATCTAAAGCTATGAATGCCTGTATTTATAAGACATTCTGATTCACTTGGAAAAGTGACTGTAGCTAACTACAGCCAGTGCCTCAATTCTACCTTTGCCTTCTACTAGTAAAATGCCCCATAAATTCATGTTGGGAAATGGAGGCAATATCTATCCAGGGGATACTGCACAACTTTGCTTTTCTACAAGTTCCCAGAGAACACTGGAGACCACCTCCAGCTGGGTGAACTTGAGGACAACACACAGGACATGTCACAGGAAAGGATGACTGCCCAGCTACCTGTGAAAATCTTGATTAACTGAAGGAAGTCAATGATGGAGTTAATCTGCATCCTGACATTTGCAAGTAATTCACCAGAAAATGCACCAATGTGCTCAGAAGAAAGTGAGTTCCACAAATGTGTCTTCTAACAATAACAAATAGGACAGGTAAAAGTATGGTTTATTAGAGGGCACAGACAGAATTGTATCACATGGTTTCTTATTTTAATGCTGCCTTTAAGGAAAGCTCTTTAGAATATGCAAATCAGTGTGCTCTAACTGAAAGGTAGATATCAACAACTGCAGTGACTTTTGAATTGTTCTGAGCTTTGTGAGCTCAGAATATGATGTCAAAATTGCTAATATTCTAATTTGAAGAATTTTGAAAGAAAGGAGACAGAAGTTTGAAAGAGACCATTAAACTTTTTGATATAATGATTTGCTCTTTTCAAATTGTCTTTTTCATTAAAAACAGGATTTATAATTCCTTTTGGAATCCATAACAGGAACGGAACAGAATCACAGTGTAAATGACAGAGATGAAGAAACAAATTATTTATACACACCCGCAGCGCTTCTGAAAACACTGCTAACAACTTTGTGGACAGCTTCTCCCTAAGGACCCAGCGTGGCCAACAGCACTGGCTGAGCCAGGCTTTCCTGGAGCCACTGAAAAGGGAATATGCTTCCTCTGAAATTAAAGCCCTTGCAGCACTACACAACCTCTCCCAGTGTAAGTGCTCCCCATCACAGATGGAGACTCACTGCAGGAAGCAGGGACTCTTAGGAGATGCCTCACTCAGGGCTATGGATGTGCTGGTGCAAAACACACAGGTGGGGAGTCACAACCAAATAAATCCCTGACCACTATCTCCCGCTCCTGCTCCTGCCCTGAACACAAACTCACTCACGTTGTATGTGCATTACAGATGTTTTGCTGAGTGTAAATCCTTTACTTGCAGAGGCTTATGAGGTTCTGTACTCAGGACAATGACAGCATAAAGATGCCACACAAGCAGCTGTTTACCAGAGCACCACCTCCAGCTTACAGATCAAATTATCATTAGTGGAGAGGGGGTTTTGTGGTTTTTCCTCACTACTAGTGAACTATGCAAGTACTTGAATTCATATTGGCTACCACTTGTCCATAGTCTGTCAGAACTCGAGGATTTGCACAGTGATGGTACTTACTTTAAAAATATGAGCATGCAAAAACAGCCACTTCAGCAGCTCCAGGAAATCCTTTCACAACAGTCACAATTCAGCAGCTACCTGTCCCCTCTTCTGACTCCCCTCTCAACTCTTACTCCAGCAGAGCCTGGTTACTTAAGAACATCTTATTTCAAGAGGCTGCGGCCACAGGGTTAAGGACAAGCCTGTAGCTCAGAGCTGAGTTGACAAACTCAGTATATTGAGTATTTCACAAAAAGAGTATATACTTTTCCCTTCCATATTCTACAAAAATACAAACAAGTGACATATTGTACCTTCATACCATCTATATATATGTACTTATAGAGGTATTACAAATGAGCGTGGAATATATGAATGTAATTCATAGGATGGTTTGGGTTGGAAGGGACCTTAAAGATCATCTAGTTCCAACCCTCTGCCATAGGTAGGGATACCTTCCACTAGAGCAGGTGTCCCTTCCTTCACAAGGGAAGCAAGGGACAAGATCACAGTGGGGGTTTTGTATTTATAGATTATTAATTATTATTAATTTAATGGGTGAAGCACCAGGCACACCTGGGATCCTGACTGGCTCCTGGTAGAGATGGGGTCACCAGAGACACCAGGTTTAATGCCACTGATAGAGATTTTGTTGAAGTAGCCTCCGCTAGGCACTATATGTCCTATTACACCCATGAAATAAAGCAGACATTGTGTGTAACTTGCCATGATGGGACAGTGGATAACTTGTAAAGGTACAGACCTTCATTTCCTGCTTGTGCTCATTAGCAATCAGTGTGTTAACAGAGTATTTGGATACTATCACTTTCATCAAGAAGTAATTACTTTCATAAAATCCCATTAATTTCAGTTGCATAAATATGGAGTAGGATATATTCTGCATAAACTAGGATATGAGAAACATAAGTGAAACCCTTCAACCTTGTACTTTTCCCTTTAATTATGAATGATTTCCAATGAAAAAAATAGAAAGATACTGAAATTAATTCTCAAACTGAGATTTAAAATTGATACATAAAACTGTGACAGCACAACATGCAGCTGCCCAATAAGCTGAGATCCCAAACTGGGAATGGAGCACAGCTGAATAACAAAAAGTTAGGTAAAACACATCATTCAGGTTTTGAAACAAATCGTAAGAAGTTTTCTAAAGTTTTCAGATGAAGGTGACATGTCCCATATCCTTCTGCAGCTACAAAGGCAAAATAAAGTTTTAATGCTGGTATGTAATACAAAGGCACTAAACTGCTTGTGTACATCTCAGGGCACTAAATTTCATGTGGTACAAATTCATACTACTAATCACAACTTTCAGCTTATCTGCAAAATTATGATTTATTAAAAAACCAAAACAGCCCAGAGTGAATTTTCTTTTCAATTAGCAACACAATCTTATTTCAGTCTAGTTCTCCTCTCCACATTAGTCTTCCTTGAATAAATACTCAAGAATCATGTTGGATTTCTCTTCCAAGTCACCACACAGTGATTTCTGTAAAAAGTATAAACAAAAGCTGACAGTTTCCATGAGGGACAGTAATTACCCACTTTGCAGAGCACTGGCCAACAAAACAGAACTCCACAAAAATATCACATCAGGCAACAGACACACGAGACAGATTTTTAAAAGTGTTATACGATCCCAAACATCCACCAGAGATACCGGAGCCTGAGCTGCTGAGTGCCCAAAGCTGAAGCTGCAAGGAGGGAGGATACTCAATACCTTGAAGATGAGGACATTGCTTTAACTTGTCTCACATGCACTGAATTATCCTTTAAAGGCACCTATCATTTTGCATTTAAAATATAAGACTATAGCCCGAGTTAGACAACTGAAGTGAGGAACAATGTGGGGCAGCTGTACCGTCTCTGTTGAGCTCATCATCTGAAAAAGGCCCCCCTCCATCCCATTCTAACAGGGAGTCATTATTTTACAGAGTGCTAAAAGGTTTCCAACTGGACAAGCAACACTATGCCCCATCAAGCCCTTGAGGCCCAGTTCTCTGTCTTTACTATACAGTCCTGTGCTAGTCCAACTGCCTCAGCCAGAAAATCCCTGATACCAGTCTACTAGTGGCCAACATTTCTGAATAGCAGCAAATCCAGCCCTTTATTGTTTGAACTTCCAGGCAAATCACTGTGGGAATACATCAGGCTTTGGATGGGAAGGAATTTAATTTTTAATACAACTCACAACTCAGACTTTCTTCCTCTCTATTTCTCTCCTCTATCCACATCATATACACCAAGAGCCTAGTTCTCAAACCCCCTCATCAAACTGGGTCTGACTGAGTCTAACTCTCAATTTTAGCAGGTGCTCAGTGAGTTCCACTAGTTGAGAAATATTTTGGCTCACAATAACAAGCATTTAGTGAATGGCCATGGGGTACAGATTCAATGTATGCATGACTTATCCTGAAGCCATTGACTCAGGCAAGTTAAGAGCTTGAAATTAGCAGCGCTTTGACTTTTGGCATAGGGTTGAATACATTCATAACCACATAAAGTGATTTTTGCTTCAAAAGCATCCCAACTGACCCTTCCCCAACTCTCAAAAAACCCACAACAAACAACAACAACAACAACAACAAAAAAACCCCAAAAAGCAACCCAAACCAAAAAAAACACAACAAAAAACAAATCCACGAAAAAAACCAAACAAGCCTGAATGGAAAAAACCAGAAGGATAAAAGACTCCATTAATATCCACCAGGTACTGGAAACAGCATTCATTTACATTCACTGAGAGTTCAGCTGTAAATCACTGAGCCATCCTCCTATAACTCAAGGCTGCCCATTGTTAGTCCTCCCTCTTCCCCACCTCCTCCCACCACAAGCTGGTAACATTAGGCACAACACCGTTTATAACCCAAACTGACATTTGCATAGTAACTAATGGCCATTCATTGTGACTGCACAGTCCTGAGGCATCGAGAAGGTGAAGAGGAAAAGGTAAATGTTCTAAACCTGCCTAAATAAAAATGGAACAGTGCAAAATTTTTCCTGGGTTTATAAACAATGAAAGAACACTGAGCAGTGCCCACTTCAAATGATGCTGTAGTGCAACCCACACAATACAATGCAATTGCTTCATTCCTTTGGGGGTCATCTTCAAAGAAGGAATTGTTTTTTCAGCTGAATAGAAACACACTTTCACCACTGAGCGCCCTGCTAGTAAGAATTCCACACTTAGTAGGTATCTCATCAGTGCCCCTAAATATCTATCAAAAATACTTTTCCATTTAATCAGATTTGCCTCTGACAGACCATCGTGTCCAAAATCAAAGACAGGACTGAAATTTTCCTCACACCTAGAAAAGATTCACTGACTTAACAATTTCTCTTTCAGACCCTAAATAACTCAATCTGTTCACTTACCATAGGTCACGTTCCCAAGATGTTAGACCAACATCTGCCTGGTTTGTGCCTTAACACAAATGAGTTAAGGAACAATCATTTGTTGCCCAATCTATCTGGATTATACTACTCCCCATTTCTACCGTTCAGAAACCATGAAACAGATCTCTAATCCAGATTTGTTTAAAAAACATGGATTTTTTTTTTTTTAAGGGATGGGGATTTCTACTTGTTATTTACCAGGTAATTGGTAGACTTGGTTGCACGTGAAAACTGAGCTTTGTACTAAAACCTTCACATGGTTGAGACCTGTAAAACATTTGACAGCCCTGAGAGAGCTGAGGGGTATGGAAACAGAGAGGTGGAGTGGGAGTTTCCCAGCTAGGAGATGATGATGATGATGCCCTCCTGGGGTCCTGCTGCCCCTGGGAGGTTCTTCCAGCTCTGCTAGGCTGGGCAGTCCACACCATCTCTTACAGGCCCATGGAGATGGGAGCAGAGCCCAGCCCAGAAGATGCGTGAGCTCCTCCAAGCCACATGAGCAGCTGCACACCTACAGGTTGATCATTCCTGACACAGCATTTCAATTTATGTCCATTAGAAAATTGCAGGGTAACTTTTCCAACTTTTACATGAAAGTTAAGTAAAACCTTCAAACACCACTAGTCTTGTGATTAAATTAGCAGGATTTGTGACATTGGCATTCACTGCTTTCCCTGCTGCCCACAAGTTTGCAGCAGCACAGGATGTGACAGCAACAGCCTTTACCATCTCAGGGACAGCAGCAGCCAGACTTTGCATTACAATCAAATTATTCTGTGTTCCCAAAGAACACACAAACTCCTGAGCACTAGACACAAATGGAAATCACTTCAACCCTTCTGAATATTGTATAAAACATAAATCATTGAGTATGTGCCAAGACCTGCCCTTCTGCTATGTACTGAACAGAGAACACAAAAAACCCCTCTGAGATTTCACCTTTATTTTAGGAATGGCACTGACTAAGCAACTAAATTCTTTCTAGACATTATTACAGGATAAACAATTTTTAGTTTTCACAAACCAAACTATGGATGACAGAGTTGCACTATGAAGTATCAAGCAAGTTATCCTATCAATCATTTATTTTTAAGGGTGGCTTGGCTCGTTCTGTGATACCACTTAAGGCTCAGGTCTGCCCTTGGATCTACTCAAACTACTTGCAGTGTAGGGCACTACAGAATCATCCAGAGGCAGAACTGCATGAAGCTGCAATATAAACTTGAACAGAATCAAGGGGAAACCTGTATAATGCAAACCCTTCACTTGCTGGCCCCATCCCCTTCTACTGCAGGAGTTAAACTGTAAGGTCTGAACCTTTTAGCACCTTTCAGCTTAGGCCTGGAATGTCCTGAATCCAGGGAAACAGAAAGAGTGTGGTGGTCCACTGGGCACAGAAGCATAGCATCTCTACAGAGTGAAGAGCAGCAGCTTGAAAATACCTCACCTTGAAAATAAGTGGGATTGGATATAATACAGGGTTTTGTTCTGTGTGTATTTTTAAAAAGGTCATGTCCCTCATACAAGTATTGAAGCAAGCCTTAACAGAAACGTTATTACACTGTAAATTGCTTAACCAGTCAAAAGCGGTGAAATATCACCCTCAGACTGCAAATCTCCAACTAAATAGGAACATAAATCACCATGACTGTTGCTGGTATCGTCAAGTCTAGGACACTGGGTGCACACACCAGCCTTACTTTCTAACCATTGGCTGCCTTGGGCTCCTTACTGTATAAATTATCCAGAAACATTAGCGTTCTCTGTTGTTCCAATGTGATTGGAAGACTCTAAAGGATACTTCTACATACTGCTTAAGCAAAGGGTTAGCTTTGTGCAGTATCATGTGATCAACAAAAAAATCCCCGAGTACTGCTTGCTTGTGGGTGGTGCAGAGGAACAAGAAGTGACTCACAACTCATAGTGGAAAAATTGGGGGGAAAAATGTTTTAAATAGTCAGGAAAGTACAAAATGGCAAATCACAATTATTGGACTTCCTACGCCCTATGTACTGGGTAACAAAACCATGTCTTTGATATGAGAAGACTGATGAGATGCCCAAATGTGTAAGTGTTAAGTGAAGCAATTGCTGCTTTTTGCTCCATTCTCCTAAAAGGAAGGGCCTCTACATGCCCTGAATCTGCAGAGTCCTAAGGAAACCCAGAAAGAAACTGGAATAAGCTACCAAATACCACTGTTACACAAAGGGGTCAGGGGGAAGGAACCCAGAAAAATCATTTGGTGGAGCAAAGGCTCTCTATTTTCCCTTATTCTTAAGATTCAGAAAAAACCCCACATATTTCACATACGAAAGAAATCCATATATTTTACATTAATAGGCAGATATTTATCCATGTGCCACTCCAGTTGCTAAGAGATTTCCTTTCTACAGCACAATGTTGTATAAACAATAAAGCATTTTTGTCCACAAAGCAATTGTCTCACCTCACTGAATCAAGAGCCTCTCACTGACATATCCGTTCTATATTGTTCTAATTACGAGCTGTGAGGAAGCACCCTCACACAAAGACAGTGTATGGATGTGGTTGGGCACGCTATTGTTAAACTTGAGCACATCAAGTGCAATGTGGGCTTCCTGCAGCACGAGTAGAGTTAGCTGAGAGACTGTACATTTTAGCTCACAAGCCGTAGGTAAATATGGGTTGATAGGCAGCTCCTACAATTCTTTACTGCTGGGGTCATTTTCAGCAGGGGAGGGTGAGGGGGAAACCCACCCTGACAGATACATTACAGACCTGCACACAACCTAAACAGTAAGCCAGAAAAATATTACTAATTCAGGCTGGTTTCGAACAGCAGCACCTCAAAAGTGACCTCAAAGACAGCAACTGATTTCCATACTGTTCTTTATACTGGAAGATGACTCAGAAGATCTATAATGTATACGTTCATACAGAAAAAAATACCTACAGTTTAGATGGCTGCAGCAAATGTACTGCAGCATGTTAAAGAGTCTCCTAATGTGCTCACTAGAACAGAAGGCAGTGGGTTTCTGAGTGCTTTTCATTATGTATAGTACTGCCACGGCAGAGAAGAAAGAGAAAAGGGCAAGGAAATGCTGACTCTCGCCCAACCAAAAGATGCACATATGTTAGAGGAGATCTACATGTCATTTAGGAAGCACATGCACCGCTTCTCTGAGCATATGAAGATTATCCAATCCCCCCTTAGGGGGATTTCACAAAGGCACACAGAATTACTACATACCCAGATTTCTGTTAAGACAATTGGCTCCTTGATATGTTCTTGAAAAATTACAACAAAATACAGCCAAAGACAATAAGTCGTGTCAGGGCCTTATTTCTATGGAGCAGAGTACAAGGTGTCATTTCTAAGGACATATCCTCAGAGCTGCCAAAGTGGCTGGCCTCTTTATCTGTTGTTATGCCACAAACCATAACTATTTTGCTTTATACCTTAGAGAGAAACAGTAAGCCTGGAATCACACAGAGGCTCCTGAACTGAACAATGAGCAATGCAGTGCCTACTGAATTTTTCAGATCCCAGTTTGCTGAAGGGTTTTCTGCAGCTAAGAGAAATGTACAGTAGAGAAAAACCAGGCTCTGTGATCTCAGTCACATATTTCCCTAACAAAAGAAAGTTGCTAATAACAGATTGTTACGGCTCAGTTCTGTAAAACAGCCCACTGCTAGAAAAAAGAGAAACAGTCAAACACCTTATTTTTGTAACATTATCCCAGAAATGGATGTTTCAGAAGCCAAACATGTGACACAGTCCCAACACAAAGAGAAAAAATCTGCCTGCACACACATCCCTTTTAAGTACATGTATGTAAGACTAAACTATTATGCTGTTAAACCTATGAGAAAGCTCAGCATTTAACCTTGTATCACGGTTACAAACTATTTTCAACTCACAGACAGTTTGCATATCACAGTAACACAAGTGGGAAATGAATGCACACCTTCTGCATCATCACTGCAATCAACTAATACCCAATTAAACATTCAATTGCTTCGCAAACCCCACAGACGTGGTAACAAATGCTATTTTACAATGCTAACAAATTACTCCGACAGCTACCAAGTTACACACAAGAACAAGCTTTGATACTTCAATTGCAAGGTAAGAAAATTAAAACAAAAGAATCCCTGTCAGAATTTGGCACAGATCTAGATACCTTTTTCTTCCGATCCCGGGATCTTTTCCTGTGTTTTCTTTTTTTCTCAGTTTCTTCCTCAGCATTTATTTCTAAATCCCTGTTTTTCTTTAACTGTGATGCTGCGTGAGCCATAATGCATTAAAAATCCTTTACAACAATGCTCCCTTGTAAAAGGTGATTTCCTCGGGCACCTTTAGCCAGCCCTTACAGCAAATGTTCCAGTGATTGGAAGGAAATCTGTGACCAGAGCCAGGAGCACATTCAGGCTTCAGAGATCTCGCAGAAGCTTGCAGTCACTACAAAAACACATAGTTGCAGATTTCTTCCTGTACCTTTCTGCACCTGAGCCTTTATAAAACAGTGCAGCCATCGTAATGCATTTAACGTAATGAAAAAGACAGCTGGGACAGAGAAAGCTGTATTATGGCTGTATCCCCTGCCACCAGCTGGAAGTGTCTAAGTGACTCCACTGAAGGGGGAATGCTGAAAAGGAGCGTTTTCTATTAAAAAAAATTCCAGAACAATAATATCTGCTGCGTTGTTTTTTCTTCACTAATCTTCAAGGATGTTTTTAAAACCTATTAAAAAAATGCAGTGTTGATGATGTACATCTCTCAGCTAGTTTTGTATAGTAAGCCATTTAACCTATAATGAAATGGAGCAGCTCCTACTTTAGGTTAACTGCTGATGGTGACAAAAAAAATAATATAAAAATTTCTTTTTACCATGGAGACTCTGACTGCATTATGTAGAAAACAATGCATGCATTGCCATATCTTAACAGTGTGTCCTTTATCCCATTTCCCAATTCCAATACATTTTGTGAGAGAGGATTACAGAAAGCCCTGTTGTATTTTTTCCTTTTTTTTTTTTTTTTAAACATACTTATTACAACACATCATACAGAGAGAAAGATGTGATCACACTAGTGTGTGAAACAGGCATTTAATTCATGGGAGATTTTCTGGCACCGTTCTTTTACGTGGTCAGAAAGGCAAATCGGCACTATTTCCATGTAGTTGGAAACATACTTTTAGGCTTTTATGTCAAGGCTTCCTTCAATCATCTTACTATTTTTGCCACCTGAGTCCTCAATGACTGCAGCTTTTGAATATTCATTATGGGAGGTAAAATAGCAGCAGTATTAAGGCCTGCAGGAGGATCTTTTACTAGGATGAACACAGAGCAGGCATCTAGTAAATAAGGAACCATATTTTTCTGTACAAATATGAACAATCAGCAGCTTGCCTCGAGACTGCTGTTTTTACCCTATCCCAGTATTCCTAGTAGCACACTTTGCAATAATGAAGATTAGCATTTTAAAGCAGTCTGATTTCTCTCAGATAAGAATCAAAAGTCTCTCCAAGTGAAACCAGTGTATTTTATATGGCACTAGCATTCCTTTCCAGCAGGAAAAAAACAGGTTTTGTTGTAGAAATTAAGTTAAAGATAAATTTGAAGTGCAGTTAGATAAATCATGCTGAATCTTCGGAGCACAGTATAAAATCCAGAGAGGTCTCACAAGGTTGTAAATATTCTTTTCCTCAACTTGAGACATTTTTTGAATTCTGGTTGCTGAGCTCCAGTAAATGACATGCATCCATCACTTTAGTTTTCAGATAACATGGCTAAAAGTAAAATAACCTTTTAAATCGCCAAAAAGGAAACTACTTTGAACACATTGTATATTGTCCAAAAGGCAGCACATAGTGCACTATTTTTCTGCTGTTCACAGGCTAACAAACTAGGTTTAAAAAGTTGTTTATTTTGGAGTGACTTTTAAGAAATGTTCGAGGATGGAGACCACAGTTATGTGACCCAAGGGATTTTATTTCCTGATGCAGTCAAATCACAGTTTCATGTGTGTATCCAAAACTCCCTATACCTATACACCACCATGTACCTTCTCCCTACTCCTCCTTCACAACTGAAAGACCACTGAAACCTCTTATAATGCTGCCATTGGAAAGCTGTGGAGAGAGGAATGCTGCACTTGAGCAATACCTGGTTTTGAACCAGAATCATTAAATTCCCATTTCTCTATGTGCTATAGAAGCTTGAATAAACATATTTCTATTTTTAAAGATGCAAAGACTAAACCCCAAGGATGCCCAGAGCATGTTTTCAACTGTAAGGCATAACTGCAAGCTGTCAAAGGCCACATTCAGGCAGGTATCTGGATTTTGGCCTGGCTCTCCAATGAAGCACAGGGAAGCAGTGAGGAGACTAGAGAAGGGAACTGGTAAGACTGCTGGTTTAAGGGAGCTGCAGAAGGTATCTCAAGAAGGGTGGTGGAGAAACTATAAAGTTTCGGTGGGAAATGGAAGATTGCCTTGTCTATTAAAAAAAAATAAAAATGAAAGGGCAGAGAAAAAGCACCCAAGGCTTCACTTTCTAGCTTACAAGCTTCCTGCATGACCTTGGCAGTTATCATCTCAGAAGTTGGTTCTTTCTCTATAAAATAAAGTTGACATTAGTTCCCCTGTCTGACAGAACGCAGTTATTAGCGGGGTAGTGCATAGAAAATACAGCAGAACCAGAACTGAAAAAGGATTCAACAAAATTCAATAGAGTGGGATCCCTCTTATTCCCAGCACATTTCCATCTGGATTTGAAAGACTCATGAGCTTTTGCCTTAGGAAACCAACTTCTTATTTGAGCCACAGCTGCAGTGAATGCTGCTGTCATTCACCACTTGCTTGCTAATCCTGTAACGTCCCATAAACCTTTTAACCATACTAGCTTGTAATTAATGCCCAAATAACCTAATTAAATGAAAATACAAATAATGTGTTATAAAGTGTTAGGTGTTTAAAATACTTGAAGTGTAGTTTTAAAACTGTTGGCACAGAAAGTAACATGCACATCTGCAGCAAAAAAGCCCAAATGCCACCTTAAGCACAGGTCCTATTCTATGCAGGTGGAAAGCAGACCAAGCTTTTATTAATTAGAATAATACTAAGAAATGAGGATAATAAGTGAACTCACCCAATCCCTTCAGATATGCATAAGTTGAAGGATTTTATCTGTCAGCCAAGACTGCTTCATCCCAAGTATCTTCTCAGTTAATTAACCAATAGGACATAACATGTAGATGTTTTTATCATGTGGATTACAAATGCTGCTTGAACTACAGAGTCCAAACCCTGAATTAAATTTCAGAAAGCAAAAATGCCTTTTCAAGCTAGGATTTTGAGAAGTTAGGGTTTAGCTAGTAAAGCAATGATAAAAAGAAAAAAAAAAAAAGATCCCTTATAGTTGGAGAGATACTAAGTAGGGAGATTTTGTGTAGCTTGCAGCCTGGAACAGTCTTAAACAGAAAAGAGGTTACAAAAGAAGTGTGAGTAAAAGATTCAGACTCCTGTGGAAAGGAGACTGTATATGTACAACTTCTGCTTTTGGGGAAATGGTGAACTGGCACCATTGACTGGAAGGCAATATGGCACTGCCAGATGAAATTTGGATGAAGTGTGAAGGTTTTCACGCCAGATATGTCATAACTCACTTCAAGGGAATTAGGTACTGGAAATCTTCATTAAGTGCTTCTTTTCAGACTTCAGTAAAATAATTAAGCTATTTGATTTCACCCTTAATTACAAAGTTAATGAAATGCCAATGAGTGTTTCAGCACAATCCATAGGGTCCTGATAGAGAATGATAAACTGTATCTTACTTGAACAATGGGAAATTTACACTTTCTGTTAGCACAAGGATAATGTCTGCTTAGCTTCATCTACTCACAAAGTTGTAATAATAATGGTTGGGAAGTGATTTTATCAACTTGAAAGTCAAGTGTATGTCATTTGGTTTAGTTTAAGCTGCTAGTCCCACTGTTACAACTAGATTCAAGAGACTGCAGAACACCATTGGCACATAACACTGAGACACATTTAGAAAAAACACAGGAAGTTATGGTGGGAAAAGGTGTTTACAATCTAACTACTGGTGTCAATTCATCAATTGGTCAGCAGCTTATAGAGCAAAGATAGTGCCATCACTCTTATAATTCTTTTAAACAATTATACAGCACACACATACAAAGATGAGACACTTGTGAAAACATTGGTTTACCAAGAATATGCCAAAAAATAGATCTGTGAAAATCTAAGCATTTTTAGGGAAGATGGGACACCATAGAAATATTCAATATTTACACTTCTTGGATCACAACAGATCAAAAAAGGCTTACAGTAACACACAGTCCTAGAAGGTCAGTATGACAACTTTTACGGGTAAACAAAGTATGTTACGTTTTCCTGAAGATGAAAAGAGAGTTATAGGTAGAATAGAATTAGCGAGTAAAGGAAAGTAAAACACATGGAGAAAAATAAAACCAATTCTTATTAGGTTACTCTTAAATTCTTAATTGCTGAGTTATCTGATACAGAACAAATCATAACAGGGAAGGGAATCTTTCTGCCACTATAGTCCTGCTTTGGATTATTTTCTTGAGAAGAGCAGTGGAAATGAGAAGAAAAAAAAACAAGAAAGAAGAATAAGACATACTAAAAGTAAGGGCAATATCAATTAACCAATTAATGAAAATAACAGTTTGGGAGAAGCAGAAGAAATAAGAGTTCTGATTTAAAAAAGAATTCTTTGTGAAATTCAGTTAACCACAAAAGAACTTTTCTAATGAGTCTCACAAGATTCCTCTGCTCATGTGTTAGATTAACAGGCCTTGTGTCTCAAAAACAAACAAACAAAACCAAACAAGATTAAAAGCTTATTTAGCATCATATGACTTTTATCTCCTGTTCACACATCTGATGTCCAGGATAGGATGAACCCTTCTCCAAACATGCAGACAATTAAGGTCACTAACTAGCAAATGAATGAAAAATAAGAAAAGTCAAGTCTTGTTTTGCGCTTCCAGTTTATTGCATTAAGTTCTCCCTCCTCCACCTGCTCCTCTAGCAGAATTATGTTTTGGCAATAACAGAATCACAGAATATGCTGAGTTCGAAGGGAACCACAAGGATCATCAAGTCCAATTCTTAGCCCTGCACAGGACCATTCCTAAGAGTCACACCATGTGCCTGAGAGTATGATCCAAACAATTCTTGAGCTCTGTCAGCCTTGTTTCTGTGACCACCACCCTGGGGAGCCTGTTCCAGTGCCCAACCACTCTCTGGGTGAAAATCCTTTACCTAATACCCAACCTAAACCTCCCCTGACACAACTTCAGGCCATTCCCTTGGGTTCTGTCACTGATCACTGCAGAGAAGAGATCAGTGCCTGCCCCTCCTCTTCTTAAATGACCCTTCTTAAATTTCCTACTGAAAATTTAAGTAGAAATGGTAACAATTTGTAAAAGTAAAATAAATAAAACCAAACAAGACCCCAACACAAACAAACCACTACTACAGTAAACCCCAGAACTAAACCAACCCCACCCCCTCAAATCCTCCCCAAAACACCCACACAGAAAATAGTCATGGAATGTGCTTTTTACTAAGCACTCCAGACACATCACCTGCTTTCTGAGCCCAAACAAGCTCAAAGCAGCAGTAACATTTGAGCTTGAAGGATAAAGTGCAAAATGACTTTTCCTCTGTGCATGGATGACTCAGTTTGGTTCAAGTGATGAAGTTACTCCTCCTGTTGTCCAGCACATTCAGAACATGAGAATGGCTGATACATCTGCGAATGTATCAAAAAACTCCAAGTTTGAGGCATGACTTTTAAAGAAAACAACTACAGGTTTTCGTTTGCCCTTAAGACTTGCGCTGTAAATCAGGACAGTTCGAAAGCTGATTCAAAGCTCACTCAAACCACGGCTTCAGGGGCAGGGAAAACAGGTCAATAAATCTTCAACTGTCCCAGGCCACCACGCAGCCGTGATAAATCATCCTGCAAACAAACTGTGAGAGGGGAAACAACATGCTCATGCATCAGCAAAGAGAAAGTGTGACTACAGAAGACTGAAGATCACCCAGGACCTGGGGATTACTAACCTTGACTTTCAAAACAGGGTAATTTTGATTGAGCTCTATACAGAAAGAATGACACATTAATATCAACTGTTCTGTAATGATGGTGTAAAGGGTTTCATCTCTGACTCATAACAAATTAAGAAAAAGGTACTGGTGTATTTATTTATAGAGGCACACTAATTGGAAGATAGATTTTGCGTGGGTTTGTGGATGGGACTGCTGAGCAGCCCAGGAAATATATCTGATGCAAGGAACACTGGTAAGAGTAAGATATATAACTTCTAAATTGTTGCTGAGCAAACACAGCAAAAACTTTCTTTCTATTCTTCCTTTGCCAAGAAGAATATTGCTAAACTCCTCCATTTACAGGGAAACACTGAAATAATACAAGTGTGAACTTATAGGAGGGGTTTTTCTACTTTTTTCCCTGCAATTCAAACACCAGACTACAACCAGGACTGAAACTCAAATAGAGAGTATCAGTGCCTTAAGGATGATGACAAAGATGACTAGGAGATGGCAGTAAACTGATTTCAAACATCTTAAGGGGTAGCAGTTATATCCCAGATTGACACTAGATCACAATTAGCGACGTATTTTTCCACCCTTGTTTGGAACAACTCAACAGTGTTCTGAAACCTTACATTCAGTGCATTAACTTTCCTCAGATTCCTACTGCCATAGTTTCTTCTCTGCCTACTCTGCCATGCTCTCCTAGCTCCTGCAAACCCCAGGACAACAGAATGACAAGGAGGTCAATGGACCAGGAGGTGCTACATGGCACCAAACTGAGTTTTGATCTGGAAATTTTGTTAGGTGCAAATTACACCAACACAGCCAGGAAAATCTACCCCTGCATATAGGATTAAGAGGAAAAGCAGAATTTGTATCAGTTTTACACTCCCACACACAACTTAAACGCTGTCTGTGATATGATGGGAGGATCTATCCCATCCTGGTGAGCTTCAAAAAAAGAAATGCAAAAGGCCATTCATCAGGATTTTATGGTTCAGCTACAGACCTCACCCTGAGTGGTCAATTAATCACTGCTGCATCTGTTAACTTCTGCTCCAACATGAAAGCACTCTCCAATTTGCTAAACCATCCTGTGAACACTGAGCCTGTGGCGGGGTTTCCTCCAGCATAAGGGAAGCAGATATCACGGAGGTGGCTCTCAGAAGCACCTCTGCCAGGTCATCCACTCCCCAAACAGATACAAGAGGAGTTATTCCCTGCTCATCTCAGATGGAAAACTCCCTGTCTCAGAGTGGTTTAAAAATAACCCAAAACAGCAGCAGAAAATGTCTTTGTGGTATTTCAAGTTTCTCGGCATCAAGTCCCCGCCTGCTGTCCCTTTTTTGGAGCAGTAGCAGTCTCACAATAATAAAAGCTACATAAAAAAGCTCTACCACTGCAGAACCACAAAGGTGCCAGGAAGTGAAATGTGCTTAAGCAAATGAAGCTGCCAAACAAAGAGTGGGGTGGCACCAACAGTCACAAATACGTGCAACACCTCTGCCTGCAGTTAGTAGATCACTTTCCAGTACCCTTTAATTAGTATTCTTTGAGTGATTTTTTTTTTTTTTAGGTTCAAGCCAAACATATGTACTTTAGGCTAAAAAATTCTGACCAAGTGAGTCTTCACATAAATGACTGCACAATGCATATCCAGGTGTAGCAGGCCTCTCTGCCTTAGGAAGATACTGTGACCACGAAAATATTTTTAATTTTCCCCACCATGACACAGTCATAAAAGGGGAAGTACTTATAATTTTGGACAAAGGTAGCACTTTATCACCTTATGAAATGGGCTATTTTCCCCACCCACCTCCAACAGTAGGGAGCTGCACTAAGTGACCCAGTGCCCCTATATATTTCCTGCTCTGCACATCAAGAGCAACTTACTTGTTGTTTTATTTTGAAATAAAAAGTTTCTGAATAAAGGTAACAAAGGACCCATCTTCAAAGGTCACAAGAAAGGCTCCCTTTGAAGAAGTTTCCAGCATTTCCCAGTTGCCCCAAGACATCCAACTGTATAATTTTTGTTCAATGGAGCAAGAATGCAGAAATTATAAGAAAGGAATTAAAAATGGTTCCTTTACTTGTTTGAATGTCAGGTGGGTCTTCTTAATTCTTAATTTCCCTGAACTACTGCATATGTAAAAAATCTACTACTAACATTCTATATCTCTAAGACAAGGAGAGCAAATACATGTGAGCCAAAAAAAAGCTGCAGTTTCAGTTCCTTGCCTGTTCACTGCCACACTTGTGTGCTAGACCAAGGCTCCCTCAACAAATACAGAGGACATATGTACTCACTCTGACTTTAATTGTAGACTTTCCATTTTAGCCAAACTCAGTGCAGAACTTTCAGTGAAGACACTAGTTCCTACCAGTATACACACAATTTATTTTTAGTTTTAAGGAAACAGTTAAAACAAAAGTACAAAAGCAAAAAAGACGTCTCCAACCCACTCCAGCAGAAGAAACTCATTTAATTAGATTCCTTAATTATTCATTATTCCTTTTCCTATGTTGCAATGACCATCTTTGCCTCATTCCCAAAGGATCCTCTCCATAATTAAGTCAGGGAATCATTAAAATCTCAACATTCTGCCCGAGTGAGATTTCAGCGCTTTGAGTGTTTTGCACATTCTATGCAGCAGTAAGTTGACTTTCATATGAAAAAAATGCAAACCTCAGAATCATTAGCAATCAATAACAAGAAGCAGAAGTATACCAAATGCATATTTTTTCAGGTCACATTTTTCTGACTTGCTCATAAGTAAATTCATACACCAGTCATAAAATCTACAGGTTTACATTTAAAACAATGGCACGTGAAAATCCTCAGTTTTCTGAAAATGAGCACTAATGTAAAAAAAATCCTCAGGGTAATTTTAGAAACACAGATTTACATTTTTACCTGAAAAAAAAAAGAAAACCAACAAAAGAAACCCCCAAATCAAACAACCAAGTCCAGCTATTAGTACTTTGGTGCTAAAATCCTGCTGGAACCAAGCCTTGGAGGATGGAACTAGCCAAAGACTTGTCAAAAGCAAAAAAACATTCACTGCCACTACAAAAAGTCAGAAATGTTTTGCTTATTCATGAATTTCACACAAAGCTATTAACGTTCACAGGAGGTCAAGTTCTTTCTTGGCCAGGCAAGAGTAAGCTAGCAAATGAAAAAACCCACTTACCTGTATAATAGTTATAATTATCACAGAATAGGTGCATTGATGTGATGCCTGAAAACCCAGGTAATATTAGTGCCCTATTCAGAACAACATAATGAGAGGCAATTCCTGTCCAGAGCTGTTTGTAAGCTGAACACACAGTATAGAGGGGCAGGGGGAGAGGGAATGTATTCCTCTTGCTTTAGGGAGCGTAACTGGGAAGTGGAGAGGATGAAGTTGGAAGGGGAGTTGTTTTGTTTGCTTGGCAAACTGAACATAGGCTAACAGAAGGCAAATATCATACTGGGGATGTAAAAACAAAAGTAATGGCCTTGAATGTATGGAAAAGAAATCTCTCTCTCTCCCCTACACAGCTCTGCCTGGGTCTCATCTGGAACACTGTGTCCTATTTCAGGCACTAAATTTCTAGGAAAAAAATTGTCAGCTGGAGATGTGAAGAATTTATTGCTGTTACTCTGAAATCCCTCTTCTTCAGAAAACAATGCTGGATGCTTCTCTGAATCTGTGGTTAGTAATAAACAGCTTTGGACATAAATGTTCACACACACACTTGGCAAAGGCAAATACCACTCAGCACTGCAATCCTGCCCATTTGCCTGCCTCCCCCTGCCAGCCCCCCTGGTTTTTTATTTTTCTCCCCAAAATAGGCAAAATCATACGTTTGGAAGCAAACCTGGATAAAAACTAAAG
Organism: Pachyramphus minor; assembly: GCA_013397135.1. Classification (NCBI taxonomy): domain Eukaryota; kingdom Metazoa; phylum Chordata; class Aves; order Passeriformes; family Tyrannidae; genus Pachyramphus; species Pachyramphus minor. Next base: position 488,380 of record VYXB01003362.1, on the reverse strand, counting down.
ATTCTTTTTTTATTCTTTTTTTTTTTTTTTTTTTTTTTTTTNNNNTCTGTTTTATTTTAAACTTGTTTAGGGGGGAGGGAGGGTGCTGGGAATGAAGAAGGTTGCATGGAAGTTCTGTTCAGGGATAAAGGCATTGTTCTTTTCTTAAAGATAGAATATATTCTACCTAAAATATTTAATGAACCTAAAACTTAAAAAAATCAGTACTACACAGAGCAGAAGAGGACATAGAAGAACTATCACACCAGAACAGCTTCAAAGGTAGTAAAATAGGTACATAACCACAAGGTGAACTCCATGCAGTTCATGCTAGGACACTAGAATTACATAAGCTTAAGATAAAATTCCAACCACTATAGCTTTGTTGTGGTTTCAGGCTTGGTTGTTTTGGGGTTTTCTTTGGTTTTTTCTTGGGGAGTGGGGGGGAGTGGTTTTGAGTCTTCCTGGAAAATAGGCAGGATACTAAAAGGCTGTTGAAGAGCAAGTTAGTACTAAACTCGAAAGAATAGGGTGGGCAAAGAAAACCTGAAAAAACCTGAGATATTTCCAGTCCTAGAAAACACCTGTGTCAAAGAATCCGTCATCACCTGAAGGTAATGGGATGAACTGCAATCAATCTGGATTTGTCAAGAGAAAACTGCATAAAATTAATTTTTTTCATGGAAGAGTGACAGGTGTTGAAGACTGGAGAAAAGCAATGCTCGTACCTGACATTCTTATAAGCAAGGTAAGGGATGTGTGTTGATGAAAAGATTGTTAGATTAATCCAAGAGGGATATGATAACTGAACTCAGGAACAAGATATTAACATTCATTTTCAAAAACGATGGATGTTCTGAAAGAGTCTGAACTGGATTTGCTTCTCCCCCATGTTTTATTAATGATTTGGGCAGTAGAAGTTTGTTATCAATGCAAACATGAAACTACAAAAAGCATGTGCATGTTAGAGAGAGAAAATTGAGTTCAGGGTAAAAGCCGATCAGAACAGATGAATTTCACTGAGAATGATAACGAAATAAAAAAAAAAATTCACAGGCTAGAAAACAAATAAGGACTGTTCTTCAACAAAGTCTGGAGGATATAAAACCTTGCAGGTTCAATGCAGGACAAAAGACAAACAGCAGAGTAGAGTGCAGAAGTACAGCCTGCACAATGAAATCATCTTTCTCTTCTATTTAGCATTTGGAAAGCTGCAGGTATACTGTGACTGACTTCTGCTATTCTGCTGCCAGAAAGATATGAATATTTGGAAAACAAGAGCAATCAGAAGTCTGTAAAACACATCCTCGTTTAGCCTAAAGAGAAGATGACTGATGGAACATGGCAACAGTTCTTGAGTCCATCAAAGCCTGACAAAATGCAGAAGAAGATAGTCTGTTCTCCACTATAACTGTGGATAGTAATAGGAGTAGAAAGCTTAAATTGCAACAACCAGATTTGGGTAAGACACCATGAACATTTTAGCAATAAGGAAAGTCTGCAAGAGCATGAAAGGGAAACTCAGCAACTTCCTCACTCACCTTTATGAAAGACATACAGGATCCATATTATTACAAAAGCTCATGGAAGTCAGCAGAACTGTACAAAAGCAAGAACATAGGTGTGCATAGCTTCTTTGAAGATGGCAAGTGCTGAACGCTATCAGAATGGTTCATGTAATATGGCCATAGTTGGGAAATCAATTAGACAACCTGTACCCAACCATCCTCTGGATGAAGAACCTTTTTCCAGTATCCAACCTAAATGTTCCCTGACGCAACTTCAGGGCATTCCATCAGGTTCTGTCACCACAGAGCAGAGATCACTGCCTGCCCCTGCTCTGCCCCCCACAAAGAAGTTACAACTGCAACCAGGTCTCCCCTCAGTCTCCTCCAGCTGAACACACCAAGTGCCCTCAGCTGCTCCTCACACTGATTCCCCTCAAGGCCCTTCACCATCTTCACTGCCCTTCTTTGGATGCTTTCTAATGGCTTAAAGTCTGTCTTATATTGCAGTAACCAAAACTGCCACAATATTCCAGATGAGGCCACCCCAGCGCAGAACAGAGCAGGACAATGCCCTCCCTTGACTGGCTGTGCCTGATGCCAGGACAGGGTTGTCCCTCCTGGCTGCCAGGGCACTGCTGACTCATATTCAACTGGCCATCAACCAGGACCCCCTGGTCCCTTTCTATGGCATTGCTTTCCAGCCTCTCATTCCCGTCTGTCTGTACGTCCAGGGTTGCCCCCGCCCAGGTGCAGAATCCAGCACTTCCCCTTGTTGAACTTCATCTTGTTGGTGATTGCCCAGTTCTCTAATTAGTCAAGGTCTGTCTCCAGGGCCTCCCTGCCCTTCAGGGAGGCAACAGCTCCTCACAGTTTTGTGTCAGCTGCAAACTTGCTCAATGTCCCTTGCAGTCCTGTCTCCAAGTCATTTATGAAAGATGTTGGAGAGCACAGAGCCCAAGATGCAGCCCTGTGGAACCCTACTAGAGGCACTGGAACAGGCTCCCCAGGGCAGTGGTCACAGCACCAGGGCTGACAGAGTTCAAGAAGCATTTGGACAATGCTCTCAGGCACATGGTGTGACTATTGGGGATGGTCCTATGTAGGGCTAAGAGTTGATGATCCTTACGGGTCCTTTCCCATTTAGCATATGCTGTGACACTTGAAAAAGAAAAAAAAACAAAACCACAAACACAAAACAAAAACCCAACCAACCAAATAAACAAAAACCCTCCCAATAAAACAACACCCAACAAAACCAACGACCAAAAGAAAGAACCCTAAAAACCCACAAAACAAAGAAACCAAACAAAAAACAAACAAAAAAATTACCCCAAGCAAACAATAGTAACAAGAAAACCAAACACAAAAGCAGTCCTGAGACTATCTTATGAGTCAGATAGCCCCCTAAACAGCATTCTGAATCAAGACAACCCTGTCTCCTAAACATGTGATCTACCTATTGAAACGTAATACATACATGAGCATTAGAATTCTGATGCAGAAGTTATTGTCTAAAACAAAAATACCAACTAAATTGTCAAATGTATACATGTTTGAAGAAACTGAAAACTTCCATTTCCCTGCCCACTTGCCAGATTACAAATCTGAAGGTATTTACAAACAAAATATTTGCAATATAAAATTTTAACTATGACCAGAATTGAAACCTTACAGCTTTCCCTTGTAAAATACATACTAGGATTCACTTGGTAATACTTACCTCTGTGCCACTCCCAACCATCCTATGACCACTGTGCCAAGAGGTATCTCAACTTCCCAAAGTCTGTTCTTAATTCAACCTTACTGGGACAGTACAAAGCTATTTTATTGATTTCAGTGTTGTAAGCTTTAATAAGGTTGACAGCTAGAAATATATTTTCCTATTATAAAAACAAACATAAAATTGAGATTTTTACATGAACTATTTACAGAGACTAAAACATTTTTGGTGTTAACTTGCAAAAACACTACATAAAATTACATCTGTTTAGAGATACGAGTTAATAATGTGTCTCTTCTATATTTATTTATTGCATTNTAGAGATACGAGTTAATAATGTGTATATATGTTAATAATGTTCTATATTTACTTATTGCATAACTTTAAAAAGCAGGAAAAAAAGTTTAATTTTTAGTCTTAGAGCTGTTTCCTAGCGTTACAGTATATATTCTGATGGGTATTCACAGATGACAGATGAGCAAACATTCAAGTTATAGAGGTCACAATCCACTACAAATGCAGTTTGAGTAGCTGTGTAGTTTGGCAGAGGCTACGGACACAGTGATAAAAAAATTAAAATTTTGGACTGCAACACAAGAACTGTGTTATTTTACAGTAAATGAACAACTTGCATACTATTCAGTGAATAATAATAAAAAAAAAAGGCACTGATCAGAATCAGCTATTTCTCAAAGGCTTACAGTGCATAAGATGAATAATTGTCTCATCATGATAATAGCCTTTATGATAACCATGATCTCACCCTTGCACTCAAATATCCAAAATGCTGCCAATACTCTTACACCCACAACAAGGCATATTTGCATTTAAAGAAAATCCCACTCTGCAGCTTTAAGCCTTAGCTGTTAATGCAGGCCGGGTGTAACCTTGCTATTTTTTTATGCCTTTGCTTTCAAACCACAAAATCTATAGATTTTCTTTGTAGGTAGGAAAGCACAAGCTGGAATTCCTGTTCTTATGAAGACATCTCCCATTAAACCACTAATTCAAAACAAATAGAGCTATCAGCAGTAATAAAAACTAGCAGCATACAGCTCATAAATAAAATAAAAATTGAGATGCAATTTTATGTTCTGTATCTCATTTTCTCCATCTACTTTCTGCTTCACCAAAGCAGCAGGTTACAGTTTAATCTGCACTGAGACCAGGGCATAAAACACGCCTTTTGCCACCACTTCCTTTTCTTTCCCATCTCGCTGCAGACCTGGCGCTATCTATTTTTAAGCATTGTTTTCTCTAGTTTAATGAAACAGTGAAAACTAACACCAGCCATATGTTAAGCATGTAAATTCAGGCAAGAAGGAAGCGAGTATTCATAGTGCTCCATCAACAACAGCCAAGGGACAATCCAAGGTATGAAAAAGAAGAGCAGATGTGAGTTTTCCGTTCCTGATGAAAAGGCAGGGCGAGCACCCTTGCTGCAGTGCATTCACTACGTACTGACACGTGGTCAGTCTTTGTCTCTTCTAAAAAGGGGCAGAAACTACTGTCTCCACGATAAATGCATTGCAAACAGCACCCCTCCATAACTGAAGCATCCCTGTTTGCCTCAGTCAGGCATTAATGCATTTAGTGGCAAAGGGACTGAGTTCATACACAAGGATAGGTCAAGGGAGAAGGAAGCACTTTAACTTGCAGCAATTTAAAACTACCAGCCAAGATTTATCGCCAGTACAAACTGGTGTCAGGGAAAGCTGTGGACTATTGCCAGTTGGATTTCTACCTTACAGACTCCTCCAGCCTCATTCCCACTTTGCTTTAAGCTCTGGGTACTCAGAGCTGCCCTCCAAAACTTCACAAAAGTATCCTTTTGAGTTTTTACAGCAGGTTAAGTCTCCAAAGCCACAACCTGACTGCAGAAGAGAACAGCTGCCACAGCACCAGTGTGTGCCAGTTCCTGGAAGGCTGCTGGAGCCAGCTCTGGGACAGCCTGACCTCCCTGACAAAGGCTGGCCACTGCTGCTGGCAGAAAAGAGGAAAAGCTCCCTGGCAGTTTGCTGTGGTGCTGTCTGGAGTATGGGCTGGCCTGCCAGGACCTGAAAGATATAAATAGAAGCCACTCCAAAGGACACACTTTTATTCTTGAAAAAAAAAAAAAATCATTACTCCATATACTCAGTTTGCTGTGCATGTTAATACTTTCCTTGTGTGTTACAGGTAAAACTGTACAAAACCCCACATAATTTTTCAAATTTAAACAGGTTTCTCCCTCAAAAGCAGAGCTGGTCAAGTCTGATTTTCCGTATCTGTTTGGATCACATGCCTCCACAATAATCACTGCACAACAACTTTAGGTCCCCATCATTTCTTTCAGGTGAGTGCCACAGCTCCCCTGCTGCTCCCTTCCAGCCCTTCCCTGGTAGCCAGTTTGCCCACCCTCACCATGCCTCCAGTTTCTTTCCCATATTGCTAAATCATCATACCACCATGTTCTCTAAATGCCTTTTATGATTGTGTAACTTAAATTTCCTTGTGAAACTAGATTTGAACTACACACAAACTGAAAAGCAGAAGCATTATGGAAACCCACAGATATTTTGTTATAAAAGGTAGAAGGAACAAGTTTTTTCTCTTCAGTAGTTCCCCACCACCTAAGCACAATAACAGCAACACTAGAGAGCGTTTGTGGAATAATGTCTCTCAACTTTTTAAAATTTTATTTTAAATTAATTAGCCCAGTAATATGTAAACAGCGAGATGAATTTTCAATTTCTTGCCTGGTAACCTTCAGAGCATCTAGAAAAGATCACAGTGAGTCAGGCTGCAGCCCTTAATGTTCTCCTTAATTTGACCAATTTTTGGATAGATCTTTATTCTCTCAGCGGGACAACTTCTAGTACTTGTAAAATCGAAAATAGAAATAACTTACATGATGACAAAACTGGAAAGGCCCAAAGGGGATTTTGAAGTCAAAATCTATGGAGATTCAGAACAATGCAATTTCTCTTGTACAGGAAAAGCCCAGTTTATCAATTCAGTCAATATTACCAGATCATACAAAGAACCTGATTTTAAAAAAAAACCTACAAAAGACACTCTTTCCATGTTCTACTGCTCTCCAAACAGAAGCTGTGGAAACACAAATAATCACTGCCTTTAAGTACATCAGCAGAAAGTGCAATGAAGTCAAGTAAGTCAAATGAAGGAAGATTTTATCAATCAGAACTAGCAAGAAATTTTCCCCTGATCCACAAGAGGAAAATAGTAATAACCTTCTACATTGCTTGTTGTGATGTTTTGACATACCAAAACCATTCCCAGAAGTTTCAATTACAACTTGTACTTTAAAAAAAAGCCCCATATATAGGAGATCCTATTGTGAAAAGGTGTCCTATTTAAAGTCCTTAAAGCTGCACAGGGGGGCATTGAGTAAGTTCTAATTTTTTTCTTTTTTAAGCTTCAAGCACAAATCAAAGATGCTCTTCACCTTTGTTATCACATCTGCAAAGGAAAACATCAGACTGATAGACCCAGATGTGATGAGTAGGTACCCAAGCATATTTATCAGATTAGGATTAGAGGTAATAAAGACAGACTCCCCTAGCATCCCATGAGAGTTCTGCAGCAAAAACTGTGGACCATCATGGGCACAAGAAACCAGGTACTTTTTTTTTCAATTCTCCATTTGTCTAGAAAATGGAGGGCAACCTCCAGTCCTTTCCATGGAAAGGAAGCCTAATGTTGATGCAGTGCCTGGCTCAGGTGTCTGATAAGCACTTTCAAAGTTTATGGTTATGAAGAGTTGCATGAATTGACATCTGTTGGTTTCAAAGTGACAGATGCAACTGTAAAGAAATTAAGGAGGCAAGTAAGGCTGAAAGCAGAAACTGCTTTTGGAACTATGGATACTTTCTGCATTCACACCCATACAGCAGTAAGATCCACAGTTTAACTCTACCTTGCACGTGGAAACATTATTTCCTTTAAATTGTATAAAAACAGTGATTCATTCCTGCTCATTTTCTCCCTATCAGGCACAATTTTATTCACCTTTATCATATTCCACTTATTCATTCCTCTCCAAGCGGTACAGATCTACTTTACTTAATATCCCCTCACACAAGAAGTGATTCTTTTGCTATTCTTTTAATCTATTCTCATTTTATATTCTTTTAGCAAGGAGGATGTGGGGTGATGGAGAAACAGGAGCTCTTCTCAACGCAAGAATCAACAAAGGAATATAATTTTGTTTTGTTTTCTGTTCTGTTCCAAACTATTCCCAGTGTTATGCACCTACCTTTTTGATCATACTATTGGACTGTGAGAAGACACATTAAGGAGGTACCCGCATGATCTAAATTGTTGGTACTAAACAAAGAAATAAAGAAATCCAAAGCACCAAGGCTCTGTTCAGATATTGAAATGGGCCAGATGAAGGAAGACATGCATTAATCTTGCCCAGCTTCCCCTCCAGTTATTTACTTACATTTCACCTGCTTTATCCAATTCTGCTTTAACTGACTGATTCTCATTTTCCCCCCAATAGTGCAATGCATTTTTCAGTAGTAGTCAAACTCCACAAAGAATATGAAATTGCTGGAAATCCTTTTATACTTTTACAGACAAAGGTACAATTCTGGCCCCACTACATGGGTGTACAAATCAGGAGTCATTCTACTGAGGCAAACGAAGTAATAGCTGAGTAACTGATAAAAAGTAAAGCAAGGCAAGCCTAAAAGGATGTTCTCAGAAATGCCATCAAGAAAGTCACCTGCAAATGGCATCACAGAAGAAAGGATAAGCAAGAGACAAAGGAATGCTCATTTATTTCAGGACAAGACTGAGTCGGAGTTTCTGGAAATGAAATAACAGAAGCTAGCAACATCTTGGCAGACACATAAGCAACAAGATATTCCTCATCCAGGGGTTTGGCAGCATCTCAATAGAGGGCGGAAACTTGCTTGTATCATTAAAACCATCAGTTAAATACAACCCAGCTGGAAAGTCACCTTGAAGTTCCAGAGGCATTTCCCAATGATCTGCTGAGACAGGCAGCAGAGTGCAACATGCCTCAAGGGCAGGGGTTAAGCATTTCCAGAGGTAAAGGGATAGACTTTGGCCTCCACTCTACAAACAATCCCATAGCTTTACAATGATCTGACTTCTGGATGACTGAGCACAAAATCGTTCTGAGCTGCTTCCAGAGGCTTATGGTAAGTTGCCACAGTTTTATTACAATGACATTCTGCATTCTTGACCAGCCATTTTCTCAAAGTTTGAGATCTCTCTTTTCATAATTGCAAAAGCCAACTGATGCCAATACCACTAAAAAAAGAAAGTGAAAATAGAAGTGGGCTGAGCCTAATTATTGGAAAAGCATAGCACAGCATGACGGAGTAGGACCTGCTGCTTACACCTTAGGTCTTTTCTCAGGTACAAAAGAGAATGTTGCAATTGCACTCAAATATGTTTAAGCCCAGGTATTTTCCTTCTGCCTTCTCCAGTATGAATGCTTCCCACGAGCCTAACTTCAGCCATCATGGATGACAAGACACAGTGAACTCCAGCTCCATATTGCAACTAATAAATCCAACTCTGAATTTATTCCGTTCATCAAAGCAAGAAAAAAGGTTATTTTCATCACTGGGATTTCAAACTCTCTTCATAAAAGAGCACTGTAGCAAGAAGTGAATAAAACCAATTCTCTCCAGCTCAAATTTCAAGGTAATATATGGGTTTGGGCTTTTTGTTTTGTTATTTAAACAAACTCACCCAACCTGGACTAGCAGGAGCAATGGCTTCGTGTCTTACTGATATTTTAAATCCTTCTCAAGAAAGTTCTGAGTAACCTAGAGCTTCATTTCTTATCTTCTTTTTGGCAGGGAATAAAATTATTGCACAAGTCCAGGCAGCAGAGACATTAATAAATGCAGGTAGTTTAGTGACTACACTATCTATATACATATGATAACGAAAAAGGCTGACTTGACCCCATTCTCTGCCATATTTGACCTTTCAGGTCACTTGTTCATCATGGTGAAATGCTGCTCACAGGATCAGAAGGTGAACACTGAGGATCTTAAAATAAATAAATAAATAAAAGTGAGGCAAACTTCCCCAAAAAGACAAGTCTTCAATTTTCAAGAATATACTGAAGGTTTGTGTAAACCCATTGTAAAAGCAGAGACTGGATTTCAAGAAAGGCACTCAAAACCTGGCCCTGAGCAGAACATTTCCTCTCCTTTTGGAGCACACTGGTTTTAGGACATGCTGTTCACATTGGCAGCTGCAAAGGAGTTGTGTCATACCTGGCACAGACAAAGCCACAGACAAGTAGTCGAGGCCATGGGAGAAGAAGAGGTGGTGAAGGGAGTCAAGCATGTCAGAATACGCCTTATGGGCATAGTCACTGAACAACATTAACAAAGTATTCCCAGTTGGCACTGCATATTAAAGTAAATTAAAAAAAAAAAAAAAGGAATTCAGCATAATTTATGAGTGAATCTGCAAAAATCACAACAAAACAGAGCTGATTTTACCACACAGTCTTCAGAAAGATATACTAAGAATATGAGGAAATTACATATCATACCAAATCCCTTCTATCAATACAGATTTCAAGATACCTGTGATCAAAAGTGACTTTTCACTTTGATGGTTCACATTATTGTGACATCTGGCTGAAATGGGTAGAGTTAAGTGTCTGTTGCTATTTTCATTAAAGATTATTTTATGGCTCAATTGCTCAAAAAATGATTTTACTTTAAAACTAGACTTGGCAGGCAAATGCTGTAGCCAAACGTGGGTTAATAGATTGTCAAAGCGAAAAACAACCAACAAATAAAAAAAAAAAAAAGGAAATGGAAAAAGGCTCACAACATCTGACACTAAATTGATTCACAAAGTCGACATTTAATCCACTTATCAACTATTTAGAGAAATACAAACTTGTATTTATTAACCAGTTTTACTGTCTCACTGCTACACTACCCACCAGTAATCTACTTTTTTTTTTTTAAATTATGACCATTCAGGCAGGTCTAGAAATCAGCACTCTTCCTCATGTAATAGCATGTGCCATCATGATATCTTTCCATCCAAAGCTGTCCACAGGCTTTGGGATCACTAGGACACTATCTCCCCAAGGCTGCAACTCCAGCCCAAGGACTTTAAAGGCTTAAAAGCTTGTTCCCATTGAATCCAGCCTCCCACTGCTCCCATGCAGCTCTATGAAAGGGTGTAGAAAAGCTTCCCTAGAGCATGGATATCCCTGTCCAACCCTTACAAATCCTCCTCTTGTTGCAGGGGACAAGTGCAAGCTCAGCCACTTGGAGGAACTGAGATAAATGTGAGTTGCTGAGCAGGAGGCAATGCCTGAGCAGCCCCTTGCAGGGCAACACTTGCAGGGCTCAGTAGGACAAGCTGCTTCAGGACAACTGGATCTGACAGCTCAGCAACGGAGCTGTCAGCCTGGGAGCTGAGAGCAGGGACCATTCACACCAACAACACCCACTCTCAGGCTTCTCCCACAGTCAGACTGCTGGAGAATCATGAATAAGATAAGATGGGATTTCTTTTTTCCATCTCTAGGTTAGAGAATTCAATGCCCCTGAGAGCCAGTGGAGGCCCAGAAAGGGGGAGAGGTGCTTACAATCTGGGAACATGTGTAACTTGCATTTCTAATTATTCAGGAATTCTCCTCCATATCACCATTCCTGGTATCACAGGACTCCTTCTCCACCTGTCAACAGACTCAAGGATTGATCCTTGTTTTCCTGAAGATCAAAGAGCTACAGATTGTGAAGAAAAGAATTTGGCTCCTTCCTTCTAATGACAACCTGAAGCACAATCCCAGTCAGTGACACTCGCATGGATCTGCCAGGAGAGCTGTACAAAGTAAACTAGTGCAGCCAAAACCAGGGATGGGGCACAACCATAACACCAATGAAGAAAACCTGACTTACTGGAGTCAGAGACATAAGAAAGCCAGAATCTGCTGAAGTAGGCAGTTTAGAATGGAAGTTTAGAAGAACAGGGAAAAACAGAGGGGTTTACATCCATCCATTCCTTCCATCACAGAACAGTTTCTAGGAGACTAATTTGTGAGCACAGGGAATGATCCATCGTGTTACCCCAACAACTGGCACCTGCAGTCAACAGAATTTGCAAGGTTATTCCCTACAAGATTCTTCACATCCATCTTGATATCAGGGAATTCTATGAATATTTGGAAAGTTAATACTTTTAATGCACATTAAAAGTAAAAAAGGAAAAAGTTAGATTGTCAACACAAATATTTAATCAGTAAAGTTCTGACACACAGAGCGTGCAATAGCAGAAACAGTGAAATTAGACAGTAACTATCCAAAGTCCCACCAGGTTCCTGAAATTTAATTCTTAACTGTAAGCTTTTCTTCCAAAGGCAGAGAATAGAAATCCATCTCAGAGATGCACAGAGCCTTTTGAGTTGATGTATTTAACTGCATGACAAGCATTAATAGGAGTTACCCAGATAAATTCCAGTATGTCTACTTTCAAACTATATTACTTAACCTAGCTGAACCCACAATCTTTTTTTTTTGTTGTTGAATTGCCAGCAAACTAAAATGAGTTTAAAAAAAAAAAAAAAAGTATTATGCAGCACACTATACAGAGACCTGACTTTGGTGCACTACCATCTTGTGGACTATTTAGGAAAAACAATGAATGGAGTTTTATACATACAATGAGTTCACATTCAGAGTACATACTAATCTGTGAAAAGAGCCCTAAAACTGTGTTGGGTAAATATTATATACAACTAGGAATGGTTCACTGATTTCTTACAGCTTGGCAGATTGCATCAAACTTCTTTTTTGACAGCTGAGCACCCATGTGTGATGTCACCAGCCTTTCCTGGGAGAAGGTTCTCATCAAATCTGCAAGACTACATGGAGCAGCTGCAAAAGACCCATGAAGTGCCGTGCTGGCTCCAACTCCCCAGCTACACAATTCCAGGCTTTCACCTGTGCAAGCCTGGGAGTTCTCCCTGAAGGTGCAGCTGCACCTTGTGGCCTGAAGAACAAAACCATAGCCTGGTATTCAATGTCAGTACTGGGAATTTGTTTAGATTGTTAAGTTAGTGATGTTGTACAACACATTCCCATACACATATATATGTGTATGTGTGTGAATGTATACATGTAATATTTGTGAAAATGCATTTTAAGACATTATTTATGTGTGTATACATATACAGCCATTGTTTATGTGTGTGTAAACACATATACATTGTAAATATTTGAAGTATGATAAATAGCCTTCTGGAACTCATTATTGTGGGTGTCACTTCTCTGCAGTACAGTTAAACCTCCAAGATGATTCACTCTTCTGCATCTCTCTCATAACATATTTCTTGTGAGCATCCAGAAATATGCTAACAAATTTTAAACTGTGAAGAATGACATGATGTAAGAATTTAACTCAGTGTAATGAAACAAGTATATAAAGAACAAACCCACATCAGACTTTTGGTTCATGGCCTGGTTATATGCAAGTTTTCCTGTTCAAAGTGAATTCAATGATGTGCATTTTAAAAGTGCTACGAACATTAAACACCTAATTATTAACATGACCTGCACATAAACAGAATGTATAAAAACATATTAACTCGTAAAGACTGGTTATGTGTCTATGGCATTCCTAATATAGTTAAAAATACAGCAGCAAAAAGAATGCAATGTACTGCTTTTATTCAAATGCTACATACAATTACTTGGTACTATGTGAAAAATAATTTGAAGGGATACAGAGTTAAAAAAGATACAAGAGAAGCACAACAAGACTGTTGAAGGGACTGGAACACAAGACCTATGGGGAGAGGCTGAGAGAGCTGGGGTTGTTTAGACTGGAGAAGAGGAGGCTTAGAGGTGACCTCATCTCTCTCTAGAACTACCTGAAGGGAAGTTATAACCAGGTGGGGATTGGTCTCTTCTCCCAGGCAGTCGGCAATAGGACAAGGGGGCACAGGCTTCATCTCTGCCAGGGGAAATTTAGGCTGGATATTAGAAAGAAATTCTTTACAGAGAGAGTGGTCAGGCATCGGAATGGCCTGCCCAGGGAGGTGGTGGATTCACCATCCCTGGAGGTTTTTAAACTGAGATTGGACATGGCACTTAGTGCCATGATCTAGTAAATGGACTCCAGTTGGACCAAGGGTTGGACTTGATGTTCTCTGAGTTCTTTTCCAACCCCATTGATTCTATGATTCTATGGTTTATATTTCACTCTCCAGCTGCAAAAGATTAATCACCAATGAAATCCAAAGGTTTCACAGCAGCAATGTCAGCTAAGAAGAGGGCAATTGCCAAAGCTTTTTAGGTGTGCAGTGATTCCCCACACAGCTCCACTTTGGCCTTTGCTGCCCAGCCCTCAGTAGAGGACAGGGCTGTGAGGACCTCATTGCTACAGGAAGGCACCATTTACCTTTTGGTATTGATCTCACTGAGTCTGCAAGCAAGGGCTGAGGGAGTGTTATCAATCCAGATATAACAGAGGCCAAACACATTCATACTGTTTTCTAAACAACTAGCTGTGCCCCTTTTAGCTGAAGGTTAAATTATCCTTCCTTGTGTTCATCTCTAACCGACCAGCACACCTCACCAGGCCACCATTCAGGTTTACTTCTGGTGTCCCCCATAAAGATCCAAACATGTTATTGCATAAGGGGATTAATTTTGGTGGATGGCTCCAATTGGCCCTTTCTCATCAAGACCAAATTCCAGATCAGAGCCCCCACCTCACACACTCCTTCCACGTGGCCCATTGTTCCCTGTAACTGGCCACCAACAACCTGCTCCCCACTCAGTAGCCTTAGAAAGTATCACATTGAAGGATGTAACAGAGGCAACACTATTTCTTTCCCCAGAGTCAAGCTGATACCCTATTCCTTTATCCTTTCATGATCCCAAATCCAAAACCTTCTTACTATTCCAAGTATCAGTGTTGAGACTCTTGTCAACTTCTGAGAAATGCTATGTTTTCATTCTCACTTCATATGTACAAAGTCCATTGCTAAGCCTCCCTCATCCTACTTGCCACGATCACATTCTTCCCTGGAACCCACTACCAGCCCTCCATTTTCCCCAAGCCCCATTTCAGGGGAAGAGGACATACTGAGCTTGAAAAGGAGAAAAGCCTTCAAACTGTCAACCTACATAAGTTACATTAATGAATAAAGTACAACAGACCTTTTGTGGTTAATTTTATGAAGCTGGTGACCATGATATCTTAACCTACAGGTCTAGTAACACCCAGAATTAACAGCAGGTTAATTTTTAATTTAACACCAGGTTAAAAAACAAACAAACAAAAACAAAAACCCCAAAAACCAACCAAACAAAAATCCACAAAAAAACCCACACCCACACAAAACCCCAAAAAGTGCCCCGAAACAGTCCCTGAAGAGAAAGGTGTGAGGGGAAGGTGTAACACCATCCTTTATAGTTAGTATAAATCCACAGAGCTTTCCTAGATTTGCATCCTTTTAGACTGTCTCAGAAAGATCATAAATAGCATGGTTTTAGTAAAAAAGAAACGAACATTAAGCAGACTTGAAGTTCTTGAAGAAAAAAAACCTTAAAACATTTATAAAGAAACATGATGTTTCATCAACATAATGTGGTTAGCTTCTACATATCACCAAAAATAACACACTGGAAAATTTTATTTCAGAGTAAATTGCAATTGTTCCCAAAATGACATTTAAATCGCATTGTAGAAATGTTTTTCAATGCCAGGAATTAAAAACATACCCGGCAGCTCTTTCACAGCATGCAAAAATTGCTCTAGGATTAGCATGTGTAACGAGCCATCTGACAAGTCCTATAACTGATCAAGCATTTATAGGGGTCACCACTTGTCACTAAGGTACTGCTGTATATGATATTTATAGAAGTCACCATTTGCAATTAAAGTACTGCTACAAATGCTTACAAATGTGACTTTGTACTTTTAGTGATGTGTTGAACAGTAACCAATGTTAAAGACCAGACTGAAATAACAGATCAAAACTTTGCACTACCTTATTGATTCTTCACTTTACTTGCAGGAAAATACAGTAACAGTTCAAAATATAACCACCACCAGAAGAACTGATTCTGTTCCAAGTTAGAAAATGCTTCAATTGTTTAAATTTTTTTTGAAGAGGAAACTTCTAAAAATACTTGAGATATCAAGATTGATTAGGGGAAAAAATACAGTTTGTCTCCTAAAAGCTACCCAAGCTAGAAAAAACCCAGCAGTAATCAACACTTTACTAACAATATTAAATGGGGGGGAGGAGTTCAACCTCACCTCTTAATGAACAAGTGTCTACAGCACTTACAGATAAAGACCAGAAAAGAGAACTTGCTCTCCAGACTGAAAATCACAGACATGAAGATAATAAAAACAGCCTGACTAATCTACTCAGCCTGGTTTTCATCCAAATTGAAATGAAATTACAGTTCTTGTTGGCAGCTTAATACCTGATCCAAAGATGGATATGGACCTATGTGTTGTAGCAGAAGAGAAATGCTGGGCAGCCCATAGGAGCCTTCAGTGTTACTGGGTGTCCTGAGTTTGTTCTGTGAATCCGCACAGCAGGACAAGCCAGTTCCAGGGCACTGGTTTGCTCTTGCCCATGTTGCCAGCACTGCTGATTGGGAATATTTCATGGCACTTCGTAAGCCCACAGTTTTATGGGGGTTTCTATCACACATGTGGGTGGCTAAAAAATACCCTCTTTTGAAAGTAGTTTTCACAGCTCACTCATTAATGCAGAGTTAACAACACGCCTGCTTTTTGAAACTGCTTCTGAATTCATGAAAATGAAGGTTGTTCAGGGGCACCCTGAACTGCCCGTTACGTGAGAGCCACTGCAATGGAAGTGATGGCTTGTCCTGTAGCAAAGTGTGTTACAACCAGCAACAAGTGTGAGAGTCCAAGTAAGAGAAATCCTTTTTCACATTAGAAGCCCATAGACACATCAACATGCAGTCACTAGATTTGGTTTAGACATGTTGGGAAACACCACTGGAATTCAGATTTGTATCTAACAAGAAAATTACATATGAATTTTAGTCTGGGGTTGGAACCAATGTCCTTATTTGATTTCAGATTTTGACACTGTTCTGCTGAGCTCTGTTAACAAAATGCCCTTGAACAACAGAAACAATTAACTGAATCAGAATACATTCATCTCACTAGTTAATCTAATCCCTTCTATAACTGACACAGCTATTGGAACAAGTCCCATAAAACAGGCAGCCTTGAAATTTTCTAGATAATAAGACTTTTTTGAGAAGAAAAAGGTAGCCCTTCTATTAAAGCATTCTTTTTATAAATTACCATAAACTAAAACACAAGAAGTTTCACCTCAATATGAGGAAGACCTTCCTTATTTTGAGGGTGGCAGAGCACTGGAACAGGCTGCCCAGGGAGGTTGTGGAGTCTCCCTCTGGAGACATTCCAAACCCACCTGAACACATTCCTGTGTCACTTGCTCCAGGTGATCCTGCCTTGGCAGGAGGGTTGTTCTAGATGATCTCCAGAGATCTCTTGCAACCCTAGCTATTCTGTGATTCTGTGTAAAACAACAAACAAACAAACAAAAGTTTGCAGTTTTGGGCCTTTTTTTTTAAGTGCTGCTAAAATTTGCCATCTGTAACTTCCTGCCCCCTGCAAATTATAATTGATGAATTAAGTATGTTCTCTAAAACATTTGGTTTTAAGAGTTGGGGTTTTTTTTTAAATCCACCATATTTTAAATAAATAGAAATTTAACTGGGAATGAGATCTTCCACCCCAGAGTTTACAATAGGTATCATCTAACGATACTTACAGCAATGAAAATTTTCAAGTATAAAAATTCACACATGTATCATTTACGTATCTATACTCAGAGAGTATCAGTATTATGAGCTCCAGAGCACAGACATTTGTCACCTCTAACTAGAGGCAAATATAGATGTGAAGATTTAACAATTTTCAAAGAGCTCAGCTCCTGCAGTGTTCTGACATTCAAACAAAATGGTTGTCATTTATATTTAAAGAGTTCATGCATATTTGTAATGGTTTCCTTTTAGAAACATTTTTAAAACATACCTTTGAGGATTTAAAATACTTGGACCTTTAAGGGGTTTAGTCATGAATATACCACAATATCAATATTTGGTTACAGAGACACTAGAATACATTTCCCCAACTTTTATGGAATATCCCTCTTTAGAAAGGAAAAAATAATTGTTGTCCTGCTCAAGCAACAGTAACATAATACCCCAAAAAAGAAACAAGGTTGCTGGTAGACAACAACAACAAAATAAATAAAGGAAATAGCTTGCATGTGAGAACTATTTTTTATGTGATATGATTTCTCTGCTGAAAAAGACAACGTGTTCCATTGCCAACTAATGTCTACTTCAAAACTCCGGCAATTAACAACCAGGAAGATCGCCACAGGAAGTACATGCAGCAAGCACATCCTGACATCTGACAACCACTTGAGCCAACACAGCACACAACCACACTCCCTGACGAAACAGTCTCTCCCACTCGAAGGAAAATCAGTTCTCAGATGCTGAGGGAAAGGGATGGTTGCCAGAAGGAAACCAGTGAGGATAAGCAGGGACAGCAGGAAGCAATACCAGTGAATCATCAGATGAAAGCAGCATCAACGCACTGTCAGCATGCTGCAAGAAAAGCAGTGCTCCCAAGAAAAATCAAAATCCTTTAGGGAGTTAGAGGAGAGGAGAGTCAGGCTAAAAGCTACCTTCTACCTAAACACCTAAAGCCAAAATATTGGCTGAATCAGAGCTGCTTTGAATGGAGTCACCAACAATGTTTTACTTTGCTTTTGGTTTAGTTGCATGGTTTAACAATATTCTTGTGTATTGACACATGAATTTTCAACCTTCACCTGCATGCTCCAATAGCAATTACATGTAACTAATTAATAACTGAATATTTCAGTGAAACCTTCATTACAGTAGCATTACAGCATCTAGCTCACAGACAGCACAGGTTCAGAGAGGAAACTGCATTTCTAATGCATGCAAATAACTCAAACATGGCCTGTTTCCCTACAGGAGGAGTCAGTGCTGCTTACAGTGCACTGTCACATTACACCATTCACACATACAGGGGTCCAGTAATGATATTCCTAACAAGAAGTTCTTTTTAGCGGTAACCAAAAAGCCTGACATGACACATTGACAAGTAGTGTGACAGCTCCTTTCTAATCAAATGTGCTCAACATAAATAGCGATTCCCAGTCTGACACTCAGTGACAAGCTAAGTCACCCATAAAAGCAAAGACAATGCTCTAAGAAGCTCATAAATGCATTTTAAAAAATAACTAATGCTCTATTTCTATCAAAGGTGACCTGCTCTGTAACATGAAATCGCTATTTCTTTCATGCCACACCACAGTGCAAAAGCTGCTTCGATCCTCCAGTACACATTCAATCTGTCACTAGAGGGTGCAGTTGCTCCGTTTCTTAAACCGAAATTATTTACAAATAATAAAATGTTACCATACGACTAAACTCTTTCAATTATTTTTTTTGCAAGTGTACTGCATTTTTAATCTACATTTAGAGGAACTGCTTCCCTTCAAGCTCTTCCAGTAACTATACTGGCAGAAAACAAGCATTCTTCTCTAGAGCAAGGGAGACTATCTTGGTTTAGACTCCAGCTGATTTCAATACTTTTGACTTTATAGAGTGACAGATATTTGCAAAATCAGAAGTTCCACTACAGGATTTACCAAGTTATCCGGGTTCAATCATTAGGTTGTTGATGTCTGCATGCTTGTTTTTACAGCAGTTGTATGACAGACTTTCTATTATCTCCATTGTTTTTTCTTCAAAAAGACATGAGGTTTTATCAGCAGCCTGGCTTTGGCTCTGGATCTGAAAACTGAAGTGAACATCAGAGCAGGCAGTAAACATGGACAACTGCACAGAGCTCAAGAGAGCTATAAGCAGCTCACCTCCTCATTTCTCTGACTGGGAAAATAAACAGGAGGGTTCCGACAGTCCTTTATCGGAACAGAACTGCAAATGATTTGAGAGCCAAAGCACTGAGAAGTTTGGGGTGGTGCTGCAGGTATGTGTTGAGGGCAGGTGTAACATCCTGAAGCTGCAGGAACTGCTCTACAGACAGTTGGAATTCATGGACTGACTGGCACTTTGGTGCCAAGGGTTTTAAATGTCATTCCCAAACTTGTGTACTCAGAGGAGAAGTCAAGAGCTTTCAAATCCTTCCTGGAAAGAAAAAGGAGGAGGGACACCTCTGCTGACATCTCTGGCAGATGAACATCTGCCCGGAAGAGGAGACCCGATTAGGTGAGAGGCACAAGGTCAAGGTCACACAGCAGGCAGGCAGAGATACATCCCCTCTAAGGCTGAGGGACAAGTTACAGTGGTCAGATGCACAAACTCTTCTCATCCATCTTTCAGTGGAACTACACTGGCAGATTTAATATGGGTGCAGCACTGTTCAGTGCAATTACAAAATATCATACAGGCTACATCATAGATCATGTATAGTCATGTCAAAATTGCCTCTTTCAAAATAGAGGTGCTTTCCTCACCAGTACATCCATAACTCTTCTGTGAAAACTGAGCCACTATTCCTAGCAGCCATCTACAATTCATGTGTCCAGGAAGCTCTTATAGCATCTAAACCCACAACTGATTTTATCTATTTGACAGACAGAGATATTTTCCTCTATATTTCTAGAGATCTGCAGTTCAACAGAAATCAGGTAGACCTGCCACTAAAGACAGTTGGGTTCATCTCCATCAGGTCAGCTTAGTAACATCCATAACATATTTGTGCTAATTTTAGATGCAGACAGAGGTGCACGTGCCAGCACAGTAACACATGGCTGAGGAAGAGCACAGCATTCCCTACTGACAACCTCAAGGCAGAACATGAGTCCTGCCATGTGGCCACCACCCTGGGAAAGACAACACCAAGTTTAGGTTTAAGATTAGGATTTGGCTTCTGAGAACAAATCACATAAGACATACAGTGAGAGGGGCTCAGGAGCAACCAAACATCAGCAAGGGCTGTTACTGACATTATTCCACAAGCCTTGGGAGATCAGTGTCCCACAGCCAAGGGAAAGGGTGAGGCAAGGCAGTTTTCACCTTGGATACAGCAAGGTCCATTCCTCCCTTTCCCCCAAAATTTATAACTGCTTCTGAGTCTCATTTCACTCCTGTGCTAAGCAGCATGGACAGTGCAGTCCTGCTGCTGGGGTGGACATACAGCCTATGGAAACATATAAAATAAATTCAGCTAAATTTACACTGTTGGGAAGGACAGTGAGTACCTGAGCAGCCTGAACAGCACCCCAAGGCTAGAAACAAGAGAGGACTCGCAGCTACAAGCTGTGGTAAAATCAGTAGCAAAGGCAAACTAGCATGTGGAGCTTCCTATAAAGCCATAACAACTGAGAAAAGAGTGGGGGATCTGAAGCATGGAACTTCAAGAGACATAAGTATTTCTGAAAAGTTTAATCTACACAATCATCTCTGTATTCAACAAGACACACAAAACTAATCATAAGATTGTACTACAGTCTTGCAATACTTAAAGAGGATTTATAAGAAAGATGGAGACAGAATTCTTAGAAGGGTCTGTTATGGTAGGACAAGGTGGGATGGTTTTAAACAAAAGAAGTTAGATTTAGACTAGATAGAAGGAAGATATTTTTCACAATGAGGGTGGTGAAACACTGACAGGTTGTCCAGAGAGGTGGTGGATGCTCCATCCCTGGAAAAAGTCAAGGTCATGTTGGATAGGGCTCTGGGCAACCTGATCTAGTTGAAGATGTCCCTGCTCATTGCAGGGGGGTTGGACTAGATAACATCTGAAGGTCCCTTCACTCAAACCATTCCGTGATTCTATGAAAACACAGTTCTAAAAGAATAAGAGCCTAAGAACACAAACTATATGGATGTGGTACCCAAAGAATACAACATAGCTCTGGGGAACAGGGATGAAGGAGGAAGAGGGAAGATGATCAGTTATTTCGGGGGAACAACGGCAAAGAAAAAACACACTATAATTTCAGTTTGAAGTAGACTCCCCAGATTTGAAAACTGAGTGTTGTCTGTGGGGTTCTTTCTGATAGACCATCCAATCTGTTATGATGATGAGTAAGATGCAAGTGGTTTTTTGGTTTGTTCCTTAACCTGCTTAATATTTGCTTTATCACTTCATCTTGTGAGCCTGCCAAACTGCTGCACTCAACCATGTTATTACCCACCACTTATTCAATCAAATATTTCAAGGTATGCTTACAGTGTACCAAGCCCTACCTAAAGGCATAAGAACCTGTTAAGAGGATCCATCAGGTAGCTACAATAAACAGCCATATTCAGTGTGTTTGGTTTGAACTACATTAAAAAAAANAAAATCAAGGTGTTTTGTTTGAAATACATTAAAAAAAAAAAGGAATTAAAGTTAGCTAAAAAAAAAAGGCATCAAACACATTGAGTAAAAAAAAAAAAAAGGAGGGAAGAAAAACTAACCTCCACTTTGTTTTCATACATATAAACCCCAGTATGCACAAAGAACAATTAACGGCAGTATGGCAAGTGAGAACATTTTTTGAGCTCTGTGCAAATACTTCATATACAGAATTATTACTGTTGTCAGTTTTAGCAAGCTGTCTTTTACCAGCAGCATTTAAGACTTGATGTAATCTATAAAATCCTTCAGACAAGAGGTTGTTAATAATGGCAATCCACTGAGATTCCATGACAAGCCTCACTAACCCGTAAATACATGGTTATTAAGACATATCCATTAGGTGTGGGCTTTTTTTCATAGAATTGTCATTGGCTTGTGATGAAACAGCTATTTAGAAAAGTAGGGGGCAATACAAAAGAGAACCCAATCAACAAGCTCCATCTACCTTTTATCTGTTAACTTGTTCTGGATGTTAATATATTTCTGAACGTTATATGTATGTAGTAATCCAGGCTTGCTAATTATACCTGAGATTTTTCAAAAATTCTAAAGGGGCAGCTACAAAACCCACTCTTGCTTGTTACAATATCTGCAAAACTTATTTTTTTAAGTTATAAACCACTTTTTAAATACAGGAAAGAGAGAAAGTGAACTGAGAAAAATCTGGAAACCAGTTCTAGAAACTGGCAGAGATGAAATCGACTATTTTTATCATATTTCTTCCCACAAGGCAGCAGAGATGGAAGCAGCTGATCAATAAGGAATAATCAACATCTGAGTGAGCACAGCTAAAGGAAATGGTGAGAAAACAAGAAACTTAGTAGACTGAAATATGAAAAACATTGTTAGTTAAATATAAATATTGTCAAGGTCTGTTAAGAAGCAAGATAGAAGTGATTCATGCTCATCTACAGAAAATGTGAAAAGCTAGTTTCCACCACTTTTTCCTCTTTTTAAAGGCTGGTTATGCTGCAATGAAAGCTTTCTTTTTTTCTTATTAAAGCATCAGAGAGAAAGCTGAGTGCAATCATCAGGTTCACAAGATGTTAGTGACATGGTTTCTGCCTTCCGAGGAAAGCCATAAGGGCTGGCCCGTGGCCTCCTGGGCTTTGCTGTAGTGTTGGAGCCAAATGTTTGTGGGGGCAGGTGGCAAGAGGAATTAACACTGGCTTCATTCAAGAGCAAAGTCTATTTATCTGCCTTCCAAGCAGCACCCTTGATGAACAAGGATCTAAGCCACCAGGGTAAATGAAAGACAACACATTTAAACTTAAGGTTATATTTTTATAATTAAACTACCCCTCCCCACAATAAAGCATTTGATTAAAACCAAAAAAACCTGCAGTATTTGATGTGTTGTTCCCAAAGTAAGCCACTGCCATCACAAACAAACACTGAAAATAAAAATACGTGGGAAAGCAAGAGGGAAACATGGATAAATGAGCCCCAACATTAAATACAAGATAGCTTGCAGAATGTAAGAAATTACAAAGCAAAGGCTGAAAAAAACAGGGGGAAAGGAATAATTTCTACAATCACAAGCAATGTAATAGTTGTGTGACATTTTTAGAATCTTTAACTACAAAGGACAAAAAGAGGCTCATAATGCATCTTCGCATTCATTTTGGGGAATTTTCACAAATGTTGTCTCGATATTTATATCCATAAATATGTTCAACTTCATATTGAGCAGGATTAAAACCAAATCATCATTTCACACCCCTGCCTCTCAAGAAAGGCATTGCAAGCTCACAATAGCAACCAGAAGATGTTCCAGAGATTCTAAATAGATTAAGCATCTGAAACCCTACAGCCTGAGTTTACATAGAAATCTATTCTGAACCTATTAACAAGAAAGGGGAGGGGGGAATGTGTGCAAGGCACCTCGGGGCAACTAATAAACAGCAGAGAGATGCAGCTGAATTTATTCATTCCTTTCCAAACAGAAAGGTCACAGGCTAAGCTGAGAAAAGGAAAAAGCTACAAAATGGATGATTGAAGGCAATTGTGGGCTTTGACTTTCCTTGCAGGACTTCAAATTGAAGATCTAGATTTCTATACCCCATCTCTGTTTGCAAAGCAGCCTGTGTCACAGTTCATTGCTTTGAAATGGTGAGAAACTATGGAAATAAGGCGAGACAGAAAACAGATGAATCAACAATTTGCATCCATTTCTAGAGACTCGCCTTCTCTGCAAGTAGCTCAAAACAAAATAAGCACATTTTAAGCCTATTGCTTCACTGTTCTTGGGATTTATGAGACCAGAATACTGGGAAAAAAATGAACTGAAATTTTAAGAGAGTTGGTTATTGAAAGCGTTGTATGATTATTTTAGGGACCTTCACATACTAGGTCAAATCTCAATGCTGATCATACAAGAGCTTTTATTTTGGGCAATAAAGGTCAGTATGTTTGAAAAATAAAAATCCTTGAAAAAATTAGTAGATTTAATCGATAATCGTCAACCTCTCTTTCCTCAGGGGAAAAAAACCAACCAAACAACCAAAACAATAAAAAATATAAGCTCTGATATTTATAACAGGATAACTGCAAAATAAATGATTCACGTTAAAACATCAGTTTAAAAAGTAGATTGCCATAGTTTATAACCTCCATGTTATTTTTAGGTGTTTCTGTGAATTATCTGTTAACTTCAGCTACAGGTAGCCAGGCAAAACAGCTACAGGCATCTCACTGTTACAGAGCACATAGATGGCATGAGGGAACAAAGCTGATGTGCACAGATTTTCTTAAAATTATGCTAACACTATTCACCTTTGGCCAGTGTCAGAGATTTCAACTGCTAACAGGTTTCTGCATGCTGATATTATTTTTTGTGTAATGACAGTCACAGAGAATTTTCTTTAGTTATATTAGAAAACAATCCTTTTGATAAATCATATGACTGTTTGCTACACAGAGCCTGGACATCAGACTATATATGCTGCAAATATCTCTTGTTGATGGCATCTTCACCAGAGTAGCTCCAGGATCTGAAATGACTGCCAGACTTGCTGATGCCTGGACAGGAATAGACCATAATATAAACAAGTAACTGCCTGAACAATACTTTGACAAGTGAAGTACATCTGACAGTCATTCCGGGATAATGTGACATTGGAAGGAGAACAGTGTCCATGCTTACTAACTGGCTGGTTTAACCCAAAGAACATGCACTCCAACTGCTTTCCAGTAGGCTGGGTAACAGCCACTTGGGTTTAGGCACCAAAATGTCACAAGTACCAAATGGCAGTGTCTGAACACTAAAATCTACTTTGGAGTTATACATCTATTACCAGACCATTCTGCTTCTGAGCTTTCACGAACACTGGTTTTTATGCAATGTTTGAGCGAGACACTGCACGAGAATACCACTCAGCATTGTGAGTTCTGTGTGACTAAGCAATTACAAGTGTTTCAGGAGCACAATCATTGGTTCATCTGTTCTTCTTTTTCTGATTACCCATGAGGAGGGGACCTTTCAATCCAGCTGGAATACTTTCTGCTAGTCACAGTTTGAAGCCTGGTTGGTTTTTTTTTTTACCCTGAAAGTCTGCTAACCCTCCCCAAGCTGCTTGCAAGCCAACTCCACCAGCTGTGAGTGCCTGCCTAGGGCTTAAGCTCCAGGGTCCCAGAGGACTGAAAACACTCCCCGCCTTGAGCTCTGCTTTTGCAGTTTGAAATTGCTGCTGGGTTTCTTATCCCCACCTCAGGCTCCCAGTCACCAAATGGCTTGTGGGAGAGAAATCCTGCGCTCCTGGCTGATATAAATAACCTATGCAAAATGGGCATGTGTCTTACAACATTTTTTTTGTTCTACCAAGGAATACAGCTGAAGCTGCATTTTGTAACTATGAATTCTTGCTGGGACAGATTGATAAAATAGAATTTTCACCACCATCCCTCTTTGTATTTTAAGTATCAGGAAAAACAAAACAAAACATGTGGAAAAGAGTTGAACAGTAGATGCCGTCTGACACAACACATCTTTCCACTTAATTCAGTTTTTATCTGTATATTGGCCTAGAGCTACAGTTTTCCTTTCTCTTCCTATTAACCATAACTCATCATCCCAAGACAAATGGCATTGATCACACAGCATGTTTTTCACTGCTTTACCATAGTGCTTTCATGAGAATGAATCATCCACAGGGAGGAAGCAGAAAGCAAAAACCAAAAAGAATGGCCAGCAGCACTTACATTTCAGGAGATACTGACACAGTTGCTGTGATACAACAGAGGTCAAAATTTAAACAGTGCACAGAAAGAACTTAGACAATCTTTGGTTTATTATGAGAATATACGTAATTATGGTGAAGTATTAACCATTTACCCAAAACTACAAGAATGGCTATAATCATCAAGCTGGCAAACAGTAAATTTAACAAATTGAGACAAGGTGAATACATCTTTAACCACAGATACCCTGTTGGTAATCAAGTGGTGCTCTTCCCTTCAAACCTGCTGATGCAGTCAAGTAGTTTAAGTGGATCAATACAGATAAAAGGTCTAAACCCAAAACAATCATAGAAAGCACAGTTTTCTCATAATTCAGATTGGGCTGAGAGAATATGTGCCTCAAATAGCATCCACCCAAAACTTCAGTATTCTCAACAGCCTTATAAACAAATGTGAATTAGATCAGAATAAGAAATGCAACATCTTCCACAAAACCCCTGTTTCACTCTCCCTGACTTTTGTAGCACTTCTTCCACACTTCAGAAAAAAACCTAAAAAAAGCAGGATGAGTCTTTGCTTTGTTAGCCAAGGTCCCTTTTGTTCTCAGGCAAGACACAAAACTGGGATCCTGTCTGCTGCTGATTAGTAAGAAAAAAAACCAGAGACATCTGTCAGGACAGAATTTGCAACAACACTCCCCTGTCAGTTTGAGAAACAATTCTGTAAAGGGATAGCAATCCAATAACTGGATAAGAATGGACAGTCTTATGAGTACAGAAAATGTTTGTTGTTGCTGTGTCTGGGGTGTGGGGAGAAGGTTGTGAGCAGTGAAGCTACCAGTGCCAATGCAGAAATGTGTTTAGGATACACAATGCTTTAAGATTTCTGAACCTCAAGCCCAATCACCACCTTCATATTTGTATCGTGCCCACAAAGCCAGACAGACAACTGAGAATGCCTCAGAGTGAGTCTGGTTCTCATGTGCAAACATCAACCCGAATGCCCTGCAGATATCTGAGAAGGAGAAAAAACAGTATTGCTATAAAAAAGCTGCAGTGTAGGAGCATTTTGGGTGCCTTGGGTGAAGTCTGTGCCCATTCCAGGAGCAAAGCCAGGAAAATGGACATGCACACGGCAGGGACTGTAATCAGCCATGTAGTAGGGTGCCTTAGCAGCCAGGGAGGTGACCACTGGCCTTCCCAGCCCTCAGCTCAGGCAGCAGGTGCTCGGCAGAAGCTGCTGGACACATCTGTGGTCAGCACTGGGGCTTGAGAAAAACATCCTTGTACGACACTGTTCACTGCTGATTCGCCACTGGGGAGCTTTGAAAGGGAAGTACAAAACCATTCGAGAGAAAAGCCAGCATTTACCAGCATCTCACCTGTACCTCAAAGGACAGTTCTCCACAAGCATGCAAAGAGCACAGCAGGGAACTGCCCTCAGTATTGGGTGGACCAAGAGAGCTGCTTCAAAGTGGTTACTGAGAAGAACTCATCTCAGTGTTTTGACGGTGCAATGTAAAATAAAAACAGCCAACTACAAATTTAAATTATAATTAAGATGCTACAGAGCCTATGGTTCAGCATTTGTGTACATATCCTACATTTTAAATGATTTCAGCCTCGCCCACATATTTTGAAAAAATAAAAATATCCTGCCACATATCTTCTGTCCACAGGGGGGCAGAGAGGGGTCGCGCTAGAGAAAAACCCACCCATTTCTAACCAAATCAGTAATTGTATGCAGTTTTTCACCCCCTTATTTTATTTCCTTATTTCTAATCAGGAGAATATATCATCCAATTTTCCAAATTACCCTTGGCTCTTTTACATTATGTATAGCAATCTGATAATAATCTCATCAAGCCACTCCAACTAATTCAAGTGTTCTTCTTTACTCCTCATAGTGCTAAGTCCTTCCTCTTTTGTTTGTTCATATAAAACTTCTGTGAACAAATAGTTCAGGGATAAAGAGCAAAAATGGTTTCCTGAAGTTGTCTCTGAAGTGCTTTAGAAACAAGATCTGTTTACTGAGGGCTTTAATAACCCAGCAACAGTACCACACATCCTGAACATATACACTATCTTTTGGCTTGCAAAAATATACTTGAACTACTTGTATTGCTACACATCCTGAGATCCAGCTTAATAAATTTCACATTATGAAGTTTAAAGACTGCAAAGAATACTTCTCCCTAGGTGTCTACTTTCAGCAGATATTAATTTTGTAAAAGATTAGTCTTCCACATGTAAAGCTGAATAGAAAATAAAAAGGTGTGTATCCTGACTATCAGAGTTAGAACTGACCTACTATTGGGCTTTCTGTCCACTCTCCATCCATAGGAAGGAAAGAAGCTTCCCAAGAACATTTACTAAGCATTCCTTAAAAATTAGCAAAAATTAATTGTTGATGCTAAGAACCAAAATAAAATTGGCTGAATTTCAAGACATTTATGTTTTTCTCTGCACAGCACTACCTGAAGTCACACTGTATTACACAGCACTAGGTACAATGTGTTAACAGCTCACAATGCTGTGGGCTTTAACAAAGGATGCTGTCCAAAGATCTCAAAGCATGAAACATATTGCAAAGTTAAACAAAGAACAGAAAAATCCTGATTACACAAATAGCAACTTGCCTATTCACAGATGAAAATTACAATGCATTGAAAGCCACCAGTTGAAAACAGCCAACCTCTGACTAAGAAGAGAGCACAACACCAGTCTCTTCCTACAGGACTGTACCCTTCATTTCAGGAAAGGAACATGAGAGCCAGAAATGAACTTATTTGCAAGCTAGGACCTATTTATCAGTGGGTACTACCAAACTAGGAGACTGGGGGTGCAATATTCACGACTGCCTTGAGAATTACAGCAAAGGAATCCAAAGAAAGGGAGAGAACATTCCTTTCCCCCAGACAGTGATCTTAATATTCAAACCCCATATTACTTGTAAAAGACTGCACCAACTGCTTGACCACTTCACCAGGTGCTAAACTGGTATCCAGCCCAAAAGCTGAGCAATGGCCCTAAAATTAGACACGTTGCTTTGCAGTGGAAGCACGGAGACTGGAATTCAAACTCAAAACCAGCTGAATTCCCATTCTACCATGAGTCCTTACGCACGTACATCATCAGGAACCGTCTACAACACAAAGGCCCTTCCTCTGACTAACCTTGGCCACTCTTTGGACAAGTAAATCCCTCTGGGTTGACACCATCTACATTCCCTGGGATATTTCTGGAACTACCAGAAATTCAGCAGTGTTTTAACACAAAACTACCCACAGCCAAGCCCCTGGAACCCCACAACCCCAATCTCCAAACCAGCACAGGTGATAGCCTGATGGTCTTTGGTGTCATTGAAATGCCAAATAAGAGTTGAGGTTTTTTTCATCAGACTGAGTTTTAAACACATCTGCAGTCACTGTTAATCCAGCCAGTAATATTTCATTGTGACTAGCAATGAAACATGAAGATGTATTATCTTAATCATCCTCTCAGTAAACTACAGGGTACACTGCTGCATGTTGTCAATTTACATCATTTTCACTGACATTTCTGGTTAGCAAAAAGAAGTCTTGAGGCAAAAAAAAAGCACACTCACAGGAACATCAGTTAGAAGAAGCATGTGGCCTTTTTCCCTGAAGACCTCGCGCTATCTAACCATTATATTTGTTCATGGCATCTTTTCTCTGAATTTGCTTCAAGAAAAAAACCTTGATCTTCATAGTGACTTCTCCAATCAGGTTGTATCCAGATGACTTTTCTATGATGTGCAGCCATTAATTTTACTGGATTATTCAATAGCTGTTTTCAGGAAATTTCTTTATATACAAAAGCAAATACATTTAGCTGAAACATACCCAACAGCATTTTGACTGTCCATTGCAATGCTTAGTAGCAGTAAGATTTAGCACTATCAGAATAACAATACTTCAGCTGTAAAGCAACCACAACTGGACTGGGCTCACCATAAACATGCAGGTTCTTTCAATTACCATAAAAATATTAGTATTTTGAAGTACTACTGGGAAAAAAAAAAGGCACTTAAGTATAAAATTTGAGATCAAGTCTCTCCTCTGCACCCAAGCCATAGAAGAGTAGCAGCAGTGAAATCTGAGCCTGTAAAGCATTACTCACATAAAGCATTTCATGTGGATTCTATGCTTGGAAATCAGTGGGGCTTCCACATGCCCATAAGGTTTCATAGGAGTGAAGTAGTCTCCAGGGAACATAAAGTGTGTTTCCCAACATATATGTCATAGCACAGGGATCAGCCATCAGACTTGCTCACTCAGGCTTCCTGCTCTTTCATTGCCAAATCCACATTTAACTCACCTGCACAGCAGAGCACAGGGCTGACAGAGCAGCAGAGAGGCTCTGCATGGGTTTCCCTCCAGAACACACCCTTCCCTTTAGCCCCACACTCACGCATTCTCACAGCAGGAAAATAAAAAGAGAGAGGTTCAAGAGGAAAAGAGAGGTCAGAGAAAAGTCCCATCCAGCTAAGGAGCCAGCCAGCTCAACAAAATACAGGACAGAAGCTCTATATCTCATGTTCAGAGGTTTCTATCACACTTATGATCCCCCAAAATAAGACCTGGAGTCTGGTGACAACCAATTGACAGGCAAACAGGGGTCTAAAAATCAAAGCATTTCACAGCTACTTGAGGACTATGAGAACTCTAGTGAATTATATCATTCTCTCAAGACAGTATGTCATTTCATTCTGCTGCTGCTGTTCAGCCTTAACTGACGGATGTCTTATTAATGCAGGTTCTTAAGGTG
Organism: Pachyramphus minor; assembly: GCA_013397135.1. Taxonomy (NCBI): domain Eukaryota; kingdom Metazoa; phylum Chordata; class Aves; order Passeriformes; family Tyrannidae; genus Pachyramphus; species Pachyramphus minor. Next base: position 457,739 of record VYXB01003362.1, on the reverse strand, counting down.
TGAGTTTTGTGTAGTTGGGTCTTCTGTATTTTTTAAAAACGGAAAGGGAAAAGTATTTTGTGTATGCACATATCACCATTTTTCAGCTTGTGGTTCCCAAAACCCAAACCATTTCTAAGGTGGCAGAGAAAAAAGAAAGCACAATCTCCCTACAGGGTACTCTTAGTGACAGGATAGGGTATAAATTAAGAATCTGATTCACCCCTCTGGTAAAATAATTGCATAAAATAAGAGAATGCAGAACTTCTCTATTATGTTTCAAGTAGCCTAATTCCCATTGCTATAAAACCCTTATCTTTAGGGTTTGGTTCTCTTACAAAGCAAGATATGTACTCTTTTTCCAGAACAATCTATGATGAAGCATTTTCAATGTTGTTCCACTTAAGTGAGGTAAGACATTACTGCACAACAAAACCAGTCTGTACTCCAGTGACTGACTCCAGTCAGCCATACTGAGTAGGACATATTGTCCCCTTAAAAAGGTGCCTGGATAGAGAGAGAAGGCAGAAGCATGGTGCCCAACATCTGCAGTTCAAGCTTCCCCTTTGCAAATCAAATACCAGTTCGAAATGAACAGAGCTGCCAATCTTTTTTTTCCCATATCTAAACATTCCTTATCTTGGAAAATAAAGCCTGATCTGGTTTCCTTGAGAAAGAAGCCAAACACAGCCCTGCAGTGACTCAGTTGGTGCCCTGTGCAGTACCAATAAGGACACTTGGGCAGAAGTGGTGGACAATCACTGGGAAGTTGAGCCTAACAAAAACAAGTTCCAAGACAACACAGAAGCACCCTGTCCCACCTCTTACCAACAATACAATTTTATTTTCCTTCCATAAAATCCATCAATATTTTCCTAAACAAGTAATGACACTTGCACCCAGTACTCAACATTTCTTTGCTTAATCAGAAACAACTGGTACAGAGGAAAAATAACGTTTGAGGCCACTACAATACATTGGGTTGGTTTGCTCAGTCTTCTCTGTGCAACTGTTGAAATGTATCAAACTGGGGAACATTTTGCCACCTGGACATGCTGAATTAAAGCAATAAATTACAGAAATTATGTCTACACACCTCCACAGATATCCAGTGATACCCTGATATTCCTATCCAACTTGGTGCCCACTTGGTTTCTTCGTTTAAAGGCATCACAGGATGTGCCATGGAAAATACCAGACATGCAAGACCAAGCAGGTTTGAATTCCAGTCAATCTTCCCTCAGTAAACATTAATTTTGCCAGCATCATTTTCCAGGTCACATTTGGCACCGCAATGTCCATGGAAGAAATTAATGGGAGCGAGATAAAACACCTACATTTGCAGTGGTCAAGACAGCTGGATTCAGCTTTGCCACTTGAATGAGCAGCCAGTGCCATGTACCAGTAATGGAAGAAGGGGTCCAGAGAGTTTATCTCAACAGCATGATGAGGTACAGCACTGGTGCTGGGCTTAAACACCCAAACACATCATAGAGGGGGATCAGTGGTATCAATGAGATTTAAAGTTTATGTTTCTCTGAGTTGTTTACTTAACTATGACTTAGTTAAATAATTTCCACAGCACAGCCGCCTCAGTGCTCTGAATACAACAGGTTAGCAGAAAAGTCAACATGATTAAAAAAACACTGAACAGTGATGCTCAAAAACTGTTCACAAATAAATACCTCAACTGCTTCAAATTCACATCTTATAATCACAGACTGGCAGAATGGGCTCATTTAATGTACTTTTGCTTTGCTAAACACAGTTCAAGAACACCTAAGAAACAATTCCTACATGACACATTTTGAAGCAGAAGATTCAAATATGATTAAACAGACTTAGACTAGGTATGTTAACAAATTGCTTCTGTGCAATTTATTAAGTGAAGTTACAGGTAAAAGAAAAAAAAAAGGCAGAAATAAACTACCTTGGACTAGAACAGAAGTAAATGCATTTTCAGCAGCTCACTAAAAGGAGATATCACCTTCCTATTCGGGAACAACAAAAGATTCCATGTGTGCTAACACTGCACAAGTTCATGAGTAATTTACAGGACATTTTTACAGGGTCCTTTCTACAGGGAGAGTTGACTCTACAAAGCCATTTTTATGAAAACAGAGAAGCCACTATAAGGAGCAGGAATATATAAACTAAGGTCAATACCAGAGAGTTGTTTTGAAGTCGTCATGTAGGGAAGGTTGTTTTGCTTAAAAGCTGCAAGGAGGAGGTGCATGTGGATATAAGTGTGATTTAATATATATTTACAGACATTAAACATTATACATTATAAATATTATACATTTACTCCTTTTACATAGATACATTCATCTGTATCCCTTTTAAAAAATTTGTGCTTATTTTACAGTCACTACATCTTTTTCATATATGAGCTTTTGAAGACAGATGGCATTTACTAAATAGATACATAATGGAAGCCAAATATTGCATATGACAGTAAATTTATTAACCCTAACTCACAGATAATGCTATATACATCATACATGACACCTCTTCGATAGTTACAGGTCTCCAGTATTTCTTTAACAATATTGTGGCTTATCCGTATATTCAGAATGTGTAAGTGTTAAGGGTAGGAAAAATATAATCTAAGAGCTTCATACATTTTCATTATTAATGCTGTTTTATATTGGGGTTGGTGCTACTACATTACTTGATAGCTTAAGACATTGTTAACAGCTATCATCTTTTCCAGGAGAAAGAATCATTCTGATGCTCTTCCATTGCCTTTGACTGGGGTTGGCCCAGAAATCCTACTGGCAAATCACCTCTAACAAGCTTTGTGAAGCAATTTGAAATTCTGGGTCTAGTACATTGCACATATCATAACTGTGTCACACTGACTGCAGCGGGCTGCAGTATGAAGCTGTCACTTAGGAAGCTCCAAAGGAAAAATCTAAAAGGAACTCACTAGATTTCACTGTCAGGAAAGAAGAAAGAATGATGATGAGGTGTCACAAATATTCTCAATTTGCCTGAAAATTAGTTGCCCTCCATGCTCCCCTCCTATCCTCCAAAAAAGGAAACAAGGGGTTTTGCCCTCATTCCTACCCTCTATTCCCAGCCTGAGGTGTGCACTGAGAGGGAACAGTAAATCGATCAAATGAAAATTAAGCAGAAAAAAGTAATCTTACCACCTGATCATTTCCTTCACATAAGCCAATCAATACACAAACAGTAGTAACACCATAAGAAAGGCAGGAGTAAGGAACTGGAAACTGGAAGAGTAAGGGCAGAACTGCCTTTTCCAGCCAAATCCAATTAAAACGATGGTGAAACTCCAACCTGAGCACACCTGAAGGCAGAATAAGGCTGAAGGTTCTGTACCTGAGATAGCTGCAAGGAAGAAATGCACAGTCACATGGAGCTACGGGAGAAGACAATTTTCTTCCATGGGGATGTGCCAATCTCAGCCATGGACATTTTCCCCCTCACTAAGTCTCTGGGTTTAACAGTGGCAATTGCTGAGAGTAGATCTCACAGTCCCGCCCCCAGAAGCTGAATGCCATTCACAAAACCTCGAGGCAAAGCATAATATTCCCTCAGCAGATGTCAAACAGTACCTCCCACAATATCCTACATACATCAGCTCCTCTACATTTTAAAGCTTATTACAAAGTAGGCTTCAACAGACAGAACACCCGGGAATTGCTTCATCATTGACTGTGCAACTTTATTTTCTGACCTTCTCTGCAGCCAAAATATTAGGCAAAAATCAAGGAAACTCTTCCCTGACACACAGTCAAGCGCTCTGTAGCGTGTAAGATGTCCTAACTGCTTGTTAGCACAGACTCAGTTCTCCCAAATACATGTTCATTATAACGCAACCTGTTTCCTTGAAGTTCCTGGACTGGATCAGATAGAAGGAATATGGGACCTCATGAGTTCTCAGAATCATCATGGGGAAAGTGAAAAGGTGGGCTGGCTGGTGTTAAGGAACACAGAAAATAATCCAATACAACAACCTATCTTTGTATTATTTAAATCTTTGACTTATTTTTCTCTTCCTCAGCAAATTTTAATGAATTCTCACCCAAGTTAAAAGACGAAAACTCCTCTATTTTATTTGCACAGAGAGCAGATCCACAAAGTTTCCCAAGTCCTGAGTAATTTCCAAAGAGGAAAAACATATTTACCAGCCCCTGAAAATCATTCTTTCCAGCTCCGTCACCGCAGAAGAGAAAGTATGAACATTATAAGCAGAGGCTTAAAACCTCCAGACAAAAGGAACTAGAAAAGGGCAAACAGAAGGCATAAAACACGTGATATGCATTTGTGAAAACAACTCTGATGTAGAACATTAGACATCTGGGAAATAAACCTTGATAAAGAAAGAGAACAAAAGGAAAGACAAATACTGCAAAGAAGGAAAAAGAAGTCCTAAGGGTTTTGCATCTAGAAAGGAGAACAAGAGAGAGGCCTGAGGCTGTTACAAAACAGAGAGAAAGCAGAGTGGAGCTTACCTAAACCACAGCAAGGAAGAAATGATAACTGAATTTAAGCAGAAAAGAAAAAAAAAAAATCCACCAGGTCTTCCAAAACAGACCTGGATTTTGTAGGGCACAGCCAGGAAAGAAGAGAACTATAAGCAAGTGATATGGGAGGATTTTCCAAAATTGCACATAAATTGGGATCAAAGGCAAGGCAAGTAGTCAGTACTGAAGCATGAGACAAGAAACAGTTAGGCATCCAGGTAATACTTCTTCCTTTAAGGATACAATCTTTTCTTACTGAACACTCCCCATCTTTCAAGATTCTAGATATTAATCTCTCCATATATATCCTGCTGTGTCCTCCATTATGAAGCTATCTATTATATTGTCCCTTCAGTCGTATTTAATTGAGTTAGTGAAATTAATCATGAAAAGCATAATATTCTTACACATTTAATATTCTGTTATACAATCTTCAAGTATCAATCATCATTATATATACATAAATAAAAGTTACAAATTTTAAAACGAGAACTTGAATCTTTTCCTTTGAGTTGGAGAAACCTGCTTTGACCTGTTTCCCCCCCCCCCCTTTCTGTTTCACAAAATAACATGTATGTATTTTGGTTTACTTCTGGTTTACTTCAAAAGCAAATGTTTACTTGTGAAAAGGACATGGCTACATGCTACTGGTTCTGGGTATGAAAATTTTGTGTGTGGCGGTTTTTTTTAGATCTTTCACTGATTCCTATAAGTTTCTTATCACCAGATATTCAGGTTTTCTGATTACCACATTCAGCAGAGAGAAAGTTTCATAAAACCAAGACAACTTTGTCACACTTCCACATATTTCACCTGTGACTCTGTATCAGGTAGATGTAGTGAGTGCAACTACCTAAAGTTGTCTAAAATTACCTAAGATTTACTTGTTAAACATATAAGACTTCCTTCTATATCACATTTAGAAGTAACAATGTGATACAAACAGTACCTCTTGGGTGTCATCTGGAAAGATAAAAAGTTTCCTGAGGGTAGCCAACTTAAGTTTTGGCAATCAATCACCCTCAGTTGCCAGAGGTAGAATCTTAGCTCTTTATGCACATGAAGTGTTCCCTGCAGCATTATTCACAAAAATTTCCAAGGGAGTTTTTGATGAACTGGTTGCAATGGAGTTTTGCTGCTTTTTGAAGATTTCTTGAGGAAGACCATGGAACTATATTAATAGTTACTTAACAGTTTGACTGGTCATGGCAAGATGATGTTGCAACATGCCCAAATTCCTGTTCACAGACCACCTTCCTGTCAGAAAATTAGAGTTCACTACCTATCTAGAGAGCCTGCCTGCCAATTCACTCGTCTGCCCAGTCCATAGTGTTCACAGTGTCACTGTCTGACAATGTTTCCCAGAAGTCCCTGTGAGTCATAGTCCATCTATAGGTACAGCCCAGGCGACTTGAAGACAAGTGCTTGGCTACCTCAGCATTCAGGGTACAAGCAATGGCTTCCAACATCTGCTATTTTCTCCTCTTTTTTGGCAGAATCTCTACCCTTCATTTTCAGGCACACACACCATTTTCCATTCAGAGGTGTCTGTTCCACTGTTCTGCCAGGGCTGCAAGCACTGCTCCTGGCCACTGCCAGGAAGGAAGCCATCACATTTTTAATTGGCCTGATTTTGACTGCAATTTTGCTTTCTTTTCTCACCCACTGCTGAGGAAGACTCTGTAGCCCAGCAAAGTCACGGCTGCCCTACCACATCTTTGGCATTCAGTTTCCTGGTTGCTTGTTTGTCACTGACTTATCATTGCATCTGATGCTAATCTGAGCTTGACAAGTAATTTAATTTTGCTGTTTTGAACTGCTTTCATGTCACATATATGCTATCTCATCCTCATGAGTCACCATGCCTTGCCTCCTGAAATAATTCACTCCTCAGTGTAATGATTTCTTCTGCTACAATTACTCTACCCTGCTACTCTGAGGGCTTTCTTCAACTATGATATTTTTCTCTGTTGGACCCAAGTTTAATGCATTCTTTGTCTGCTTTTCTCTGTACTTGTACTTTTACAAAGAAAATAAAGTCACGCAGCAGCATTTTCATCCTCATCCTGCAGCATCTTGTGAAATTCCTGTTTGCCATCCCCGTTGTCTTTGGCTACAGGTTAAATCCACAGATTTACTCTGGTCTTTCTCAGGGCCCTCAGCATGATTTTTGTTTGCTTTCTCAGCTCAGATCCTGAATTTTCCATCCTTATTACAACTTTTCATGAATTAGTTTAACTTTCACAAAGACATAGATTCTTGAAGCAGCTCAAAGCAGGCAATACACTGATCTGTTTTTCAGTTGGGAATTAAAACGGTTCAAAAGGTGCCTCTTGTATACATTTACATAAAAGTGAATATTTTGCCACATTTTTTCTACTATGAGTCTATTTAAACATAGTATCTTTCTAATACTAAGATGTTTGCAGAAAGCTTCTTAAATTTTGTAAAGCTTTCCCCAGCCTACTGCTTGTGAATCATGCACTGACTTCAAACTGGCTCAACTAGCAACCTATTGTTATTCCTTCTCCCAATCCACCAGCATTTCATAGTCCTTGTGGTTTGTACTGCCCACTCAGCTATCTGGTTCTGACCTATCACGTGCTACCTGTATCAATTTAATTGATATGTTTTGCAAAATTATCCTTTTTTAATTTCACAAATCCCTTTTGGGAGCCAAATAACAGCTGAAAAGAGCTGTGCTGTAGCAGAGAGTTTGTTACATGAGAAGTAAAGCATTCCTTGGCATATTGTTAAAAACCTTTCTTCTGCTGTTTGTTATAAAAACCCCTGAAGTGGCAACAAATGCAGAAGTAGTAGTACACAAGCATAAATTCAAATGTTTTCAAATCACAGCAAAAACAACATTAGCCAGAAGTTTGAGCAGTTGCACCCATAATCCAAATGATTACGTTTCTAAGCAAATGTAATTCCCACTGCTAAACCAATTATTTATAAGGGCCGTAAATTGCAATTTTAGGGAGTATCTCCACGTGAGAGCTCTTTCTGCTGTCAGTAGGTGCTCTGTGAGTGCTGTGGCACTGTGAGAGCAAACACTGCTCAGAGCAGTGATTGGCAGCCCCGAGGACAGCGCTGAGGATCCGTGGATACCCCACCGCCCACGGGAGGCAAGAGCTTTGGATTCACAGTCACCGTTCTCTGAGTACAACTCATGCACTTGTTGAGATAAACAAAAATGTATTCTTAGCTCCATGCATAAGTTATCAGCTTCTGTACAAACCCTCCCAACGTCTCAGCAGTTAGGGATTCACAGCTCATCTCTGCATCCATCAAAGTTCATGAGGATGCTGAAAATGTGAATGAAAGCAGAACCAGATCAAGCAGGGAGGCATATTAATCTAACATGTACATTAGTCTTCAGGGAACAAGTATCTGAAAATTAAGAATGTGGCACTGAACCATCACAAAATCTGAGCTATAATGCTTTGTATCTAAGTGTGTGTTGCCTTTTCAACGTGCCCTCCCCAAATCATATTTGGTTGTGACTCAGATACAAGGAGGTAACATACACATTTCAACACAAAAGGAGATGGCCTAAACCTCATGTAACAGTACTTCAGAAAATCCAGTACCATTTACCCTCTACAGACTAATGGAGACATGAAGACTTAAATCTGAACCTATTTTTGAAGAAGCAAATGTGCCACACTGATAAGCACATTCATTGACTGTAATCCTTATCGCCCAAATACATATGGTGCGAGCTGAGACAAGACCACTCTCCTGCACTTGTGTATAATTTCGTGTTGAAAAAAATAAAATCACATCACACGGTAGCCATGGTTACCCATAGAAGATAAGAGCAGCATTTTTCATCCAACAATGTCAGAAATGTGCATAAATTCAGGATCTGCACTTGATGTTTTTTTCAGGCCTCTCCATCTGCACATTTATTTTCTGCTGCCTGTGTATATCCTTTGACATACTAGGATTCTAGATATTTCAAGGAACAGTTCTTTTTTGCTCTCCTTAATCTAAAAAGCAGTTTTATCCCTAAAGGACAAATTAATTCAAATCTATTCTGAAAATCAGAATTGAAAGCTTACAGAAAAGCTTTTAAAACAATTGCTGTGCTGATAGTAAGTGAAATGTTAAATGGAGCTGGCTTATTTACTGAAAAAAACTATGCTGTCACTTTATTGACTGGTACAACACTGTTTTCTTTTGTCTTCATTTAAAAAAAAAAACAACAACCAAAAAACCCCCCAAAACCAAACAAAACACACACACACACACACAAAACAACCCCACAGACAATGCTAAAAGAAGATATTAACTTACTTCTTCTGCCAAAATCATGTTGTTTTATGTCATGCTATTTAGTGAAACTCTTAACATTGTTTCATGGCCTAACTCTTCATACAAGTAAAACAGACAAAAAATAACTTGTGAGAGATTAAAACCAGATTAGCCCCACTGCAAATCTTACAAAGACAGAGAGTGTGAGCATCAAGTCCAGAGCAATTCTGCCTTAATTTTGGGTGCCATTGCAAACCTGGGACACAGGTCATATGCTACTCACAGAAATGCTGCGTCCGCTCTTTAGGGCTCTTCCCTTCAGAAAAAAAAAAAAGAGAATAATCTAATTCACCAAAATCAAAAACATCTTGCAGAAATGGAGAAGCTGCAATTCCCACTCTGAAGACAGATAGATTAGAGACTGTCCACCAAAGATATGTTAAAAAGGCCCCCTCACCTGCCAGGGAGATCCGTTACCAGCTCATCCCATACAGCTCTTTGATTAAATCACTGGGAGGATCACCTTCAAATTTAGCTCCCAGTGTTTCTAAGGATCTCTCATGGAAACAGGATTCTCAGGATCAAAAAAAAGAAGATATACTGGCAGTCCTATCTCCATGTGTATCAGCATGCCAGGGACACACACACATGGAAAGGGATACAACACACAGAACAGACTACTTTGCCGACTGCAGGAAGAATCCCCTGCTCCCAATTTCAGGTTGGCCATATACTAGCACAGGTGATTATGTCCTAGGATCCCTGGTGAAAATAAACATAATACATTTAGCAGCGTAGTACCATGCAGCTGAAGGATTTCAAGGTATTTGAAAGACATGGTAATTTAAATTCAAATCCAAACCATTCATCTTCAAAGGGATCCTTATTTGTATGCACAATATCCCATGCCTGGATCAGACAGCAGCAGCAGCAGAGAACCAAAGCAAGTCCTTGCCTGAATGAAGAATTTTTAGGAGTGAAAAACCAGATGAATTTCATACCTTATCTAAACTTGACTGAATAATTATTACTATTGGTGGGATTTAGAGGGGGGGAAAAAAACCCCCACACAAACAAAGCAAAGCTATGTCAGTGAGATATACAGACATGGAGTAGTCCATGACTTGTACCAGGGTGGCAGGGTGCAGTGAAGAGAGAAAGTCTACAGCCAGATAAAAAGTGAGACAGTCCAATAGGGCAAAATCTATCAGTGAGATGCATCACACAGCTCTGAGAGCCCAGCATGCAAGAGTGGCTCAAAGGAGATCCCACTGCCATGCTTTCAAAAGGAGAAAGACACTGTTCTCACTTGTGTAGGGCTGAAGATGTAAGCTGTGGATGTTTTGGGAAAGGTTGGAATGCTGGCTTGGATAGGATTTCACAACAGCATTTCACCTTCAGGATAATGATGTATGTAGTATATATATATGTAATATAAAGCTCCATCTAGATGTGGTGATATTTTCACAAAATAATAATTTCTATATCCTTTTTTTGTGGTGCTTTGTTTGTAAAAGATTCTGAATTCTTCCTACACTAACATTCAAGTATATATTGTTTTATTAGGCCTACTGAAGAAAAATGATGTTTTAAGAAGTCAAAATAAAGAATATTACAAAAGAAATAATTTCCATATTTTAGACCTGCTGCAAAAAGCATGTGTTTTAAGCATAACTACTTATGTTTTAAATTGGAATCACCATTGCTAGAAGAGAAATCCACTGGACCTATAAAAATTCCTGCACAATATTAATCCTCCATCTTAACAATTGGTGAGAGTAAGGCTCACTTATCCTATGGGATTTGTTTTACCTGAGCAGATCTCAGTGAGAGACAAAGTTTTGTAAGAGATATATATAATCAAGATATTTGTAGGTCTAAGTTTAAGCTCAGACATAGCTGCACTCATATCTAGCAATAAAAAAAGATGCAGATAAAGACAGGATGAATAAATACGTTAACATACCTACTTTAAATGTACTATTCACATATTTTCTGCAAAAAAAAAAAGAAAACATCAGGATAGGAAACAATTTATGTAGCAATTGCTACATAAAATAGCATGATGTTAAAGATGATGTCAGAATGTGAAGCACAGCATTCACAATAATTTCTCACACACCCTACCAACTGCCTTAGCCTCTCTCCATTCATACTCTGGTTTTAAGCAATATCAATTTAAACATCTGCAAAGATCCCCTGTCTACCTAAGGATGTCAGATATTTATAATTCAATTTACCTTGTGGGATTTTTTTTTTCCCCAATCATTGGCTATGTTTTTTAAAATATTATCTGTATATATTAACCCTTTAGATATTGAAGAACATCACTACTATTTTTATTGTGCTTATCTGTAAAGTGCTATGACAGGCCTGTACTGGAATTATGAAGGAGACAGAAAAGTAGCAGCTTATTGAGGTGTTGGTAGACCAGGGCTCTTTGCAGCCTAAGCACCTCTCTGTAAGATGCCAGAGGGATAACAAAAAAAAAATTTGTAATTCTTGAAAGCTGACTAATTGTATTTATTAATGTAACCATGGCATTATGTTACTGAAATCTAACAAGGATATCTGAAGTGAAACAATGGTGGAACAAATGTTATTTTTCTTTCAGGTATAGTTCTCCAAGGGATGAGTCAAATAATTAGCTGGTCTGTTTTTTTAGAGAACAAAAAGGTTCTTTACTGACTCCCATTAGAACCTGCTGCCTGTCTCACTGGTGTGTACAAATACACAAGGGAAGACTGAAACAGCTGCCAAGGGCTTTGACATGATACACTGCAGAGTAAAATTTCTAAATCTGTAACAATACCTGTATACTAGAACATGATTCTCCCAAAGCCAATCTCTCTGTAAGTCAGTAGTTTACAGCAACAATACCAGCAGAACTACCTGCTCTGGAATCAAATTCTTCTGACTGGAGGAGGAGACAAAGAACTTCTGAAGTCCCACTGCAGTAAGCATATTTCCTTTAGTTTTGTCCTATTGAAACAGGTCTATAACTGCTGAAGCACTTTGAAGATGCCACTTAACGTGTTCTCTAAAGATCTATGGGAACACAGTATAAACCTCTACCTTGATAGCTAATATCAGTTTGTCTGAACAACTATCTAAGCAACTTAGGTTTTCAGCCTCATATTGTTGTGCTGCCTCAATATGTTCAGGTTTTATTTCTTGGGGGTTTTTTTGTACACTTTCCCACTAATATGTTCTACAGTGTTCTTATGAACACAGGTTTTTATGTGTCCAAAGTAAAGGCCAGCACTTACAGGCAGTTATGCTGTATTTTGCATATATATCCATTCTCACAAACCTGTACATACTCTCTGGATACTCACCTAGTCTCTCACGGTTTTAAGTACTACACAGATACTCCTATCACTAAATACTTTACTTAACACGCTCAGTAGCTTCTGTCCCTGCTACAAAGCACATTACAGCCCTTAAAACATACCTTCAGGAGACTTCATCAAAACTCATTCAATAATAATGTAACACTGGTCATGAAAAATACAATCACAGAAGTTTCTTTACATCATTGGCTCGAAGACTGCACTTACCCAAGGGTGTTTCAGACATGCATTGAAAGTATCAGGTGCTTCAACTGTGACTCATTGCTATACATGAGAGTTTACTGCTTGTCAAGCTCTATTTGTCAGAATGTGCAAATACAATAGCCACAGTACAATCAAAATGTTAAGCAGGGATGAGTCATGATAATGTCAGAGAAAATGACCTCAGTTTTTCCGCTCTTCAACAGGTCCTATGGTTTTTTACCAGGAAAAATTATTTTTGGCTGATCTGTTCATTCGTGAAAGCAAAACCATCCTCATCCAGAATGACTGAGTTGGGAGTGGAGTGGCTCAAGATTTAGACACAGAGCAGTACTTGACAGACAAAAATAATGATTGGTCAAATATGCCTAACAGCATACTGCTGTGTGTTGTGATGCTGTTCCCCCTGAACAGGATTATGTTGGGTTGGTACTTTGATGGGGCTTGAAGAAACACCTGGACACTCCGGAAAACAGAGCAAGTCAGTGCTGAACCAGTTCTCCAGAGCAATGTTTGCTATCCTGCTGCACATGTAAACTAAATACAAGACAAGGTCCCGACCATTTATATCCCATGATACCTGAATGTCAGTTTAGGTAACCAAGATAAATTCCAGTTTGGGAAAATTCAACTCGTTTTTATATACATTCACTGCAGTTTCACTAAAGTATAATAATCTTCTTCCCTCCTTGCTGAGATTAACATGTCCAGTGCCACACAGTCAGAGCAGCTCTGTGGTGATGTCACTGCTATCCATCGCTCCCAACAAGGATGCACAGCACCCAGTCCAAGAATAATACAATTAAGAGGTGCTACAATAATTCCATTTTCAAAGCAGTACCACAGAAAACCAGGATGATAATGATTTAGTGATTTTCTTCTTGAGCCTATTCATCACAGAAGAATCATTCTATAATTACATCATTCAGTTTTACAGATCTCTACTTTTCTAGAATTTTTCCTTTTTAAAGTGGATGCCTACAAATAAATCACCCTTTCTCTCAATATCATGCACAAATAATCAACTGTAGGATAGTGTGCAGAGAATTAAGGAGTTTTAGAAGTATGGCGTAGCAATTCCATACAGAACTTGCCACAATAACCTTACAGGATGCAACTAGAGACGTAGAAGTCCCCCTTTTTTTTTTCCATGTAAGAACCGCAAAATGTTTTCCTAATGCATCAGAAGTTACTAACCACCTTGGAGCTCAGAAACACACAGGGCTACAAGGCAAAAGAGAAAGTTTAAAGGTTGCCAAAGGTTTTATAGATCAAGAGTAACACCTCGAAGCCACTCAGACCGAGCCCTGCTGGCACAGAACTGCAGTCACACAGTTCCAGTTGGCACAAAGACATCGGAGTTCAGCCTTTATAAATTGTCAAACCTGATGGAGTGTAGCAGGAAACGCCCAAGGAAGGTAAATACTCTAGACCAGAGCACAACAAAACACGAATGAAACATACATACAGAAACATCTACTTTCACATAAAACTACAAACAAAGCACACGATCTCTGTTAAAATGCCCCGACTTAAATGAAGAATATGATTCATCCCATCTCACAACTCCAGGACACTGTGGGGAAAAGCAACACTAAATTAAACAGGATTTTCATGTATAGTCTAAAGTGTTCACACCTAATCGGTTACATTCAAGTTACACCCAAACAATTTCTACTTTCCAAGGGAAGTAATCAGTAAAATGTTGTTTTACTGCCTTGAATAAATAAGCTACATTCATATGCTCCAACAAATATTGCTTTGTTGATCCTTTTTCAGTTTATGTTTCTGCAATACTTAAGGTGCTTTCTCTAAGCCACTCGGCCCAGGAATTACACGGAGTTATGTTCTACAGGCTAAGTAAAGGACATTGCCTCTGATCTGCTAGCAAATTTTAAGAGTGGATCATCCTGACCCAATTAACATGTCCTGTTAGACTGATTGTTTTTGCTGAGAGACATAGACAAGAATAGCTTAAAGCCAGGCTGCACGAAGCAACATGTGCTGGCACCCTTAGCAGTGGGGATTAAGAAGAAATGCAGAAAGCTTTGCGTATTTTATATGTCCCCTAAGGTCATGAAGAGAATGTATCACTCAGCCACACAAATGGCAGAAATTACAATAGGCAAAGCCCAGGTTGTGTTTTGCAGTTCCGCAGCAAATGAGCTTGTCCATCTTCCCTTCTGCCAACAACAAGCAAGTTAATCATACACAGCAAACTTGTGTTACACGGTGATAGATGTAGCAAAAGGAGCAACTGCACAGCCTGTTGTGTGCAGTACAACACCCTGACATTTCAGGAGAAAAGTACACAGGAATATATAGACTGTAGACATTTGAAAAATATTTACAGGAATACTCACTGGCATGAAAGCAACCCTGGGGTCTTCCTACTCTGTGCGTGCATGGGAGAGAGTGATTTCCTGTATATTGTCAAGGGTTGGTTTATAAGGAGAGTTTTCTCCTGAAGATACATTTCAGGCTAAACTGTGACAGTGTGAGCAAGAGTAGAGTCACAACGAGTGCAGCTGAATGGGCTTAAAATGCAAATTCATGCACTATTAAAGGGAAGAATAAAATTCTGGGACAGCTTCTCAACTCCTATAAAGTTGCCTTTGATCCACCACCTGCACCAATCTTGCACTGATTTTCAACTCAAACATCTCCTGAACCTCCCCCTGTTGCTCTCAGGCAAAGTGCAGTGAGAACAACTGTGGGAAACACTGAGGAAGGAGCCACATACAGGCAGCAGCGCAGCTCAGGTACTGCTCACGTATGACACAGAACCACAGTGCCCAGAGATCCATGATGCTCAGCTACACCAATCAGACCCAAACCAAAGCTGCAGAGTATCACCACGTTGCTGTTACACAGCAAAAAACAGAGATGGATTTGTCTTGCCTCTACCTACTGCTCGCTCTGATCCTGAAGGCAGCTGCCAAAACACGGAGCCACCAGGCTGGCGTGGTCCCACTTGAGGTGCTGCCCTCGCCCACGCTGCACCCTCACAGGTCAGAGCCAAAAATTTAATAAGCCTCACCCCAGGCAGCATTGTGGGGCATCATGCCCAAGGAGATCCGGCTCGTTTTCCAGATGGACAGGGCATCTGTGCCCAGGGGTGGCAGCAGGGTCTCTGTGAGGTGAGGCGAGAGCTGCCAAAGGTGAGGATGGATGGTTCCCGGTGGATTCAGCAGGTTCTGCAGCCCCTCAGCCCTTAAGCCCCACCAGAGGTGCCTCAAGGGAGCAGAGACAGAGGGAGAAAGCCAGGAGGAGCAGGGGGAAGCAGAGGAGCTGGGAGCAAAGGAGCTTTCCCCTGTGAAGTGAGGAAAAGAGGGCATTGCCCACCTGTCCCTGTCATTTCAGGTACTGTCAGGAGAGTCCTTACAGATGGATGACAATAACTTCTGCCTCCATCCATTTTGAAACCATGCTTCTTCAAAGGCAAGCAGCACATGCCATTTGTATCCTACATTTTTCAAATACATTTCTGAACACCAAATGGAGCACACTGGCAACTCTGAGGGAGGAATTTTGCTTTCTGAAATAGAGGACTATTTTTAAGAAGTGAGAAAACCTCTTTATGGATTCATACTCACAGAGGGTTCTCGCGTAGAAGTCCCCCTAGTTTCCTAAAGAAATGAAGCCAGACCTTGCCAGTAAGCACACCTTCTTCATCATGACAAAAAACAGGGAAGGAATTAGCTGAATATTTAAAGCAAAGGCAGATATTTGAGTAAGATAATACCTCCGAGGCGGAGAACATTTAAATTTCCCTTGTTCTTTTTTCCCTGAAGAGCGAAGAAATGAAGACACACACACACAACTTTTGTTTCCAGAGTAAGGCACAAACAACAGTCAAAAGCCTTTGGGTAATTTCCCTTAGTGATACACCTTGTTAATATCTCAATGCAAGTTATACATGCCTGGCATAATTATAACATTGGGGTGTAGTTCATTAACAAAAGTTTACCAAAAAACACAGTGAACTCTGCCATTTGAAACTTCTAATGAAAGTTAACAGACTTTATAACAATTGTGTAGCCATTTAACCAGCATTATATACAGCTGTTATGTTCTGTTTTGCTGGAAAATCAAGACAGGTAGAATACAATGATCTTTGACTGGTTTTCTTAAGGTTAATAGTCTTATGTAAAAATACCAATCTGTTTCCAACATCAGGTGCCACACTTCTAATTTTGCACGGATAATAGATGGTCCTTTTATGGTTCCATTCCTTCTCGCTTTCTGCTGTGAACTGCTGCCCACTTGGTTTATAAGATTAGGTATCTTTCCATGTGAGATTTAAAAGTACAGTGGCCTTCCCTCCATCAGAGGAAAGCTGTGCAATTTGTGATGAAAAGCACAAATCCAACTTCTCAACACCTGGGAAAGCCCAACAGTATTCTTTTGGAAGAATTTAGGCCTCAACATTCATAAAAATTGATCCCTCGGTGCAGATTCACTGCACTTTACCTTTTTGGCAAAAAGGTTTTCACATCCACTGCATTTGCACCTTATTGAGAACGAACCTTTTGCAGTATTTATAACTCATTCCCAAAGCTAAGGGAAATGATTCACAAAACACTGTGTTCCTTCTGGCTCTGTGTCCCGTATGACATCCCTCCAAACCTCTCTGTACATCTTGCCCACTACAGTAACAACAACATTGTCACATTAGTCTAAACACCCTATGGTTTCTTCCTCTAGAATTTCCCCCCATGTTTGACAATGAGATTAATTTTACTAACCCAAAAGAATAGCCACAAACAAGCATGTTTCCAGCATCTTCTTGTAAAGGGCTTACTCTTGGTGAGAAGTCAGTGGGAGCAGTTATGCAATGCTCTTAATGGCTATTGATTCCCATGTTTTGTTACTCTTGCTTTCTAGCAACAATAGAGAAATGGTGCTGTCATGAAAACAATACCTTAAAGGAATGATTCCTGGAACTTATATTTTCTAGCTAAGCTAAAGCACATTACTGAAATAACAACACATACAAAGCACTGTAGTACTAAAAATAAAACATCTGTATGGATATGCCTCCTCCACTTAATTGCAAACAAGATTAGACAGTGTGTAATCAATATAAAATTGTGTTAGCTGCACAAGCCATTTTCTACGAACATGTACCTAAATGTAAATGCACATTTCATTTTAAAATCTCTGTACTTTTATGTCACCACCACAGAAAATGCTATGCCATTATTATAGAAATAAATTCTTCTCACAGTCATAAATGATGGAAGCTTTTTGCTGAGAAGCTGCAGCAAAAAGATACAAAACCAGCTGCAGCCTGTAGTCATGCTAATTAAAAATCAATCCATTGCCAGTGTCTTACACCAAGTTAAAATCACAAAGAAATTAAGATGGTGTGACAAGAACTGCATTAATTAAAAAGTTAAAGGTGAGACAAGAACTAAAAGTGAGAGTCACAGCTCTCTCCAGTACTGGAGCTGAACGCTTCTCATGTATAAAGCATGAATTTACAGGATTTTTCTAAACCTCTGTGAGGCAGTACCTGCCATGCAAGGGATCCACCAGGGAGCCTCCTGAATGCACACCTTGGGACAGAGCTCTAGCCAAGAACAAGTGAACACAGAGAAGCAGAAGTACAGACAGTACACTGCCTTTCCTGCTAAAAGCAAAGATTGGGTGTTAATTCTTCGGCCATGAAGTGCATTTTCAGTCCCATCTGCCATTACACCAAGGAAGCCATTAACACCATGCCTTGGGAATGAGGGGTAAAACATAAATAAGAGTCTCAGTGGCCAAAGATCAGATTATGTGTTTTGCAAGCCTTGCCCTGAACTTCACCTCAATCCCCAACCTACACAGCACTCACCTTATCCGCTCCCCAGTCTCAGGGGGCTAACGGGAAAGACTGGGAGAGTTTTGCCACTTGAGTGGCAAATAGGACAGAACAAAAGAAACACAATGAATAAGGGTAGTCCTATCTCTAAAAGAAATCAACCCTTTTTATATTTACTTTTCTATTTTTATAATTGTCACCCCAAGAAGCAGAATACACACACACAAGTTTCTGTGAATACAGAAGTCATACCATCATTATGGTAAGTTTATAGCTAAGATTTTCTCACCTCAACAACTTTAGCAAACACCCCCGTGATTCACAAACAAGGGCTTGCCAGTATTTTTACTGGAGGGTAGAAGTTTACTGGAAAACATCCTGAATTGGCTACCTCCTGCTTTTATCCTACAGAAAACATGAGGATAGCGTTTTTAATATCTGCATCCCTCTAATGAAATATCAAGGATATGAACTGATAGATATGATCTGATAACAAATAATGGTAATTTTGTAACATAAAACCATTAGTACAGAGGAAAAGAATAACGAAGTAACTGCAGAGACACTTTCAAGGAGAAGATTACAGTGAAATTCAGCTAAATGGAACACTTACAAAATATCTAACCAGCCATTTTCACCTGGAGAGGGCTGGGTGTTATTTTTCACTAAAATGAAATTTAACTAATGATTTATTCATTTACCCTTGAAAGATCAGCCTCTGCGGGGTCTGGTTCTCAGTCGGCAAATTTTGTTCTGGAACTCCAAATTAAAAATAGCAAAAGAGAAAAATAATGAGTCACACCAAATATCAATGTGGCCTTAAAGGACATTCATGACCACACAGCCACAGAAATCCACAAGTTACAACACCAAAAATCTCAGGTAGGAAACAGGTGACCTCACTGGAGTTTCCACTCCTGAGACAGACAGCGTTGACATTCAGCAACAAAGACAACATCAGAAAAACCATTCCACTTTCACTGGAAATTACATATGGAGTTAATAAAAGGTAATATAAATGACCAAATTTGATTTTTTTTTTTTTTGGAGGGGAAGGAACCAACCAAACCAAAAAACCCAAGCACAAATCAGGAGAATACAACCTCTTTTTCTACACCTTTATTGATGACAGCTTCTCAGGGTTTCGTTCTACCAACAACTGTATAGTCAGTGTGTTTGTCTATGTTATCAAATAACTATACTAAAAATAGACTTCTGAATAAATATGTCAGTTCTGATGCACAATTAATGGGTATCTAATATACAGTTATCAGTCACTCACAAATAGATCTCTGAACCCATAAGAATAGAAAATGGACATAAAGAGCAGGTAGAGCCTCAAAAATGTGCTCACTTGTAATCCTTAATGCAAATAGTAGCATCTACAATGCACACTTCGTAAAAATTAAAGCTAAGCTAGTGAATGAATACTTTTCACAAGCAGAATCTAAGTAGTACGTGTGATTGCATATTTAGTACTAAATCAGTGTATTTCATGTGCATTTACAAATACAATCCTAAAGCAAAGCTGCAGGACAAGTTACCATGACTAGAGCCGAATCATTAGCACTGTTCTAGAGGTATCCACCAAATACATCAAGAAAATACCCAGTATATGTATCAATCTTTGTTCCAGTGATTTGCCACTTTGCAATATCCCAATAAGAAAAGCAGGGTGCAGTTCGGACATTGTGACAACCTGCATTTCAAACGTGACAGCCTGACAGGTGAACCAGTGATGCTCACCAGGGCAAGTTCCTGAAAAAGCCTAAGGCACAAATCCCTGCACCTTGTAAACCAGCCATGTCACCTTGAGCAGACAGGCACAGACGGTGGTACCCAAGTTACAAAGGCTGGACCACATCACAGTCTCCACCACCTTTCTCCAGCTGCTCTCTCCCTCTCAGTACCACCTCGGTCTTGTTTCTGTTAATCAAGTCGACTAATTTTCTTCTCACACACCCTCTCAAACTGTATTAGTCATGTGTTTCCAGCTGGATAGTCCTAACACACCTGACAGCCTCATATAGCCCATGTTTCAGTACAAACCCTCCCCTTTGCCTGATGTCATGTTAAATGACAATTAAACAGTTTCCTGACACATCATAGAAGGGGGCAGAGAGTAATTGTCTCTACCTATGTTTGAGGCCTCATGTTCCTTTTCTCCTCCCTTTCACTCTCCCCCTCAAAATAAGTGAGAACAATCCAAGCTTCAGGAAACAACAACAAAAAATGAAGATCAAAGTAGCTTTACAAAAGTGAAAAAATTAGTTTTTATGATCAGTATCCAAATCTTAACTGTTTTCATAATCTTGTCACAGACGTTACTTGTGCATGTAAGCAATACTAAAAACAAAACTCCAGACATTTTATAGCATTTTGTGAATCATCCTAGCTTTAAACAAGGGGAGATCATAGCAGTGAATACCACATGAAGAAACCCCACCTATTCAACAGATGCAGATGATATGCTTAAATATTCTGGAACTATAAATATTATTTCATTTATATCCCAGAGGATAGTTTTAAACCCACATTTGTACAGAAAAGACTATATTATGCAAATATATTCACACATACATATAGATGTACACTGACAGAAGAAAAGATTCTGCAAAACAAAAGAGTTATGAACAAATAATTATCCCATGAGAATTGCAGGAGGGCATTCAGGGACAACTAACACAGGTATTTAGTGCCTCTACTTTTTTCTTTACAATCTATTGTCGATTGCATTGGATATTCTGGAATTTTATGTCCCATAAAGACTCTGGAAAACGGTTATGTAAGTAGTTTTAACTAATGCTGTAAACAGGTTTTCAGCCTTTTTACCATATGTTAAAGATGACAGAAGATGTTACAACAAGCAGTGAAATTCATTCACAAAGAACAAGCCCAAGAATTCATGAGGTTTTATGCTCTAAGGGTAGGAAATCATTTTGGCTGTCTCCCAGAATGAACTGTTTAATCAGAAAACAGTTGCACTGAATTAACTAGTAGCTCCATGAAGCAAATCTCACTGACTCTTCCCATCATCAAAATTCTCATTTAAGGGATAAATCTCTTCTTACTTAATTTGCAGAAATAAGGGTTTGTGCCGTTGTGATTGCTGAGGCCAAGCAATATTGACAGACACTATTGTATCAACATTGCAGGAGTTTCTTTTAACCTTCTGAACATACCAGGAAAACTCCCCGTTTTGCCACTGCCACCAGACTGTGGAGGAAGCATCACAGGAGTGGGTAGAGTGACTTTTGGGTCCTCTACAAGTGTGAAAGGCAATGAGGAACTAGGAATTTTTATCCCTAGAGGAGGAGGAGTAATTTGTCCTTTGAAAGCATTTTGAAACACCTTAGAATACCTCTGAGCAAAACAGGGGCATTTAAAGGGGACATAACCTCTTAAGGGCACTCACTTGGTATTACTGCTTCTGGAGATATGTAATGTAAAACATGGCATTTAAAAAACCATCCTGCTAACAGCCCTGGTTTATAAGGATTTAAGTAGACCTGCTCAAAGGCATTCATATGTCAGGCTATGAATAGGTGCTGCTGTAGATAGCAAAATACATGATTGCCTTCTCTGAAAATGCAGCAAATACTGAGCTCACTTGGAACTCCATCTGCCTTAACACTGAGATGAACAGCTCATTCTTTTATTTTTCCCTTTAAACACCACTTCACATTGGTACATTTCCATTCCACCAAAAATCTCCCTGGCATTTTGCATCTCCTGGAGCACAATTAAAGTATCTGTAAAACCTGACTGACTAATTTCCAATTTATAAAAAGTAGTGCAATTATCCTGTTCAAATTAGATTTAATTACAAAGCCTCAGAGTTGTCTAAGAATACTTTTTGATACATGCTCAGCTGAAAACTCCCATCATTTTCAGGGAATACAACATCCATTTCTGGTTGTGTGGCTCTCCTAGTTTGGTCATTTATGGTTAATTGCAGCACCCTGGAACATCTCTTCCTAGTTTGCCAGCTAACATTTAATTACACCACCCTGGCACATTTCTTCATATGGTATCTGGTTTCCAAGCTGAAACATCCAAGCATAAAGGAAAATGCTAAGAACCTTTCCAAGAAAGCACAGGCAAACCCCTCTGCAACCCTAGAAAAAATACAAATCTGCAGAAAACTAGTATCCACCAATCCAACAAGGTAGCTCCCATTTTATCCTCCTTTCAGCAATGCCACGAAGAGCTGGTTTCCAAGAGCACAATGGGCTGCTGCTACATGTCATCAGCAAATTAACAAAAATGCTATCATGATGAATGTGAAGATGGAAAACATCCCACTTACCATCTCTCTCAGAATATACACTCCGATAGCATCCACAGTACCTGCATGTCAGTATTCTCCTATTGCCTTTATTGTTTTCACTCCATAAATTGGCATCAGAAATAAGAGCCAACGAAAGTGATAATAATGTAGATAGGGATGCTCAGTGCCACATTCACTTACCTGCAAAAGGAAAACGACAGGGTTTGAGCTCACTAATCACACGAGTTAGCTAATCTTATTAGGTGGCTGCTAATTATCTCTGACACAAAGAAGGATTACAGGAGGCAAGCAGAGAAATGTTTTTTGGTTTTTTTTAATAGATATAGAAATGTTTTTAATAGACAATGATTAGTTATATTGGGGAAAGAAACAAGCATTATATTTATCTAGAGATCATAAACATTTCCCTTTCTGTTTGCTGAAGAGCAGATGTGACAATGAAACAGGTGGTGGAAATATAAACCCTTCTAAAACCTCCAGGGTGTTTTCTCAGGAAGTGTCTAATGATTGTCACTGGATCTGTTGCAGCTCTTGCTTTATAGGCTAACGTGGTACAAGTAGTTGCTGGGGTTTTGCCAGTGATCTCCTAGGCAACTGGCTGCTCAAAGGAGCCACAAATAGAAGCAGTAAACCCCACTCCTGATTTCAGTCTCAAAGCAGTTTGCACTTCTAACATCCACCGCGCAAGAAAATATACATCCTACAAAGGTATGGGTGATCAAAAGCACATGCATTCCCTTTCTTAGCGTTACTACAGCCACAGATGTGGCAACAACAATCAGATTTGTGTATTAGTTACGAGAAAATAACTGAATAAATTATTGAAAAAGGTTCCCAAGACTACAGATTTTACAAAGAAAACCTCAATTAACAACAGTGCAGTGCAGTGTTCACACAGGTTTCTCAGTAATACAAGGTACTCATTTGGGCTCCTCAAGCATCAGGGAAAATGAGAATTTATTCTCATCTATTTTAAAGATTTATTACAGTGACTTGATACGGTTACTTATTTCTGTTTAGCCTACAATACAAACATAAATTTATTAAATGTAGGTTACTCATGTATTTTATTAAGACAATAAATAGCAAAAGAAAACCTAGACAGAGTAATCTGCTGTCAGCTGTTCTGAAAAACCACTTCATATATTATTTAACTACCTCTCTCCAAGAATAACAATTAATCATTTATGCTTTCTCATTAAATATAAGTTTTAATTTCTTCAGCAATTCTCTTTATAACTCATTGGTTAAAAAAAAGAAGGTATTTTATTAAAAAAAGGATTATTAAAAAAAATTAGTGTATCTACACAGCAATCTTATTTATATAAATGAAGAGGAAACTAAGATTTAACATCATAATATTTAACAGAGAAAATAAGCCATTCTCCAGGAAAGAGCTTGGAAAGAATAAGGATTTATGCTGAAAAATCCAACGGATTCTAGTTTTAAAATATATTTCAATATACAGTGTGGATGCTTGCAGAGAAAGGTATTCCCCAAGTTATTCAAACACAGAGTACAGGTGTTAGATAACAGCAGGGACAGATTCCCCAACAAAGTAAACACAACCAAAACATAAGAAAATCTCACGCTGCTAACTAATATCGCTGTCGTGCTGATAAGGTCAAAACTAATTTTAAAGCCTCCTGCAATCTCTCTTAACAGAGAAAATATCAAGGAAATACCCAAGTAAACACATCAGTCGCATAGACACCTTTATAAACAGACACAAAATATGTGCTTTGGCCAAGAAAGGTTGGACCAAATGATCCTTGAGGTCCCCTTCCAACCCTGGTACTCTACGAATCTATGAAATACGTGTCACAATTGTACACAATTATATAGTTCTTATTTGAATAAATGCATAGTTCAATTTTAAAACTGGAAGCAGCTTTGCAAGTGTGTAAAGGTTTCACCATAGGAAAAACATGCCATGTTTAGGCTAAGTACAGACTTTTACCAGAACTTCGAACATATTATTGACATGGTTTTATACAGAGCTACAAAGATGTCTGGTTCAAAAGGGACTCATCATATACACTTCATACTCGCAGAGATACCTCTGATATGTCTGCACAGTGCTGGACTGTGTCACACAGAGACAGCCAAAGCGACCCAGCAGATGATCTCCTTCAAGCTCCACCGACACAGGGTACGGAGCCTCCCGATATGCAGCACACCCAGAATCAAACTGCTGTATCATGCTGGGCTGCCAAGTTCTGGGTAGATATGTTCTTTTAGCTGTTCCTCAGCTGCAAATGTCAAGCATTAGGAGGCTCATCTTGTGTGAGCACATTAGTTACCAACTGGTTAGTGTACAAGCAGCAACTCAGCTGATGAGGCAACCAGCTTCTCATGAGGGGATTTCCTCCCTTTTCATGAAAACTACTTTCTGTTTTGAGTCTGGTGGCAATACATAGAGTTCATCTCTGTTTGACAACTCATCTGAAAGCTTCCACAGCTGCTGATCACATAGGTTGAGAGGAATAGGGGTAACCACTGTCTACCAACCTTAGAAAGATCATACAAAAGGTCTCAGCTGGACAAAAGCAATGACTAATGGGTTTATAAGCATGGCCTCAGGTGCACAAGGTGGTTGATAGCAATTTTTCAGGTATTTCTGTAAAAGAATGACAGACTTGATGTAAGACCTCAAAATCAATGGCAGTAGCTAAGAAAAGGACAAGATGAACATCTATTCCCTATGCCCTTTTGAGGGGGCAGTGACAGTAAGGAAGACTGGAGCACAAAAAAGAATAACAACAGCGGCAGCTATGCTGAAGAATATAGGGCCATTAGATGTGGGCAAATGGTCTTCTTCAGTATTGATTTTATCCAGAGAGTAACAAACAATAAATGCGAATCAAGACCTCCTGCATCGGGTTTCTTCCTTGCATGGATAATTTCCACAATATGACATTAGACTGGAGAGAAGAACAGCCACCCAGACAACTTAGAGCACAACATTACTTCAGTGTTTAAATCCAAGTGTCTGTGTCATGCCTAATAAGAGTTATGAATGGGAAGTTGTTCTTTGCTATCAAATTTCTGCTGAGAAAACCAGAAGCAATATTTAGGGGAAAAAAATCCAAACAAACAAAACCCCACAAAACAAACACTCAAACAAACAGACCATTGTCAAAAGATGTTCTGAAGAACAGAAGAAAACTTACTCATTAATTCAAAGAGTAATTTATGAAGAGGCCTTACATTTCTCACTGAAGAGACTAGTAATGAAGTTATTTGCAACTGCTGCAATTCCAGGGAACAAACTTAATTGAAAGTCTGGTAAGGAATTATAAAAACTAAGGGGCTCAGGTTTATTTCTTCAGCTGCAAACAGGTTACTACAGGATAAATGAGCACGCTTCCCACAAGAGACAAACCAAGAATTTTCATTTGCTTTTCAATGCCCAGTGTTCCACAGAAAGATGATAGTGAAAAATTATACCAAGTTTGTCATATGCTCTCACCTGCCTGAATGTTCTGTAATGGAGATGAGAGAATCAGTAGAGCTGGCCCCTGTTCTGAACCACAGCCAGGCAGGATTAAGAGAAAAAAAGTAAAACCTAATCAGCTAAAAATTATGCAGGAGACCTCTGCTAAGATCTCTGAAAGTGTGAAAAGCAGAACAGAAGATATTGCATTATCTGAAAAGACAGAGAATGGGATGGAATCAGAGTCTGAGGTGGTCAAAAGTCTTAGAAATCAGGATACAGAATATTAAGTTCATGCAGAAAGACAGAGATGAAAAGAGCAGCATGACAAAAGCACATGCCAAATACACACAAGTCTGAGGGAAATAGGATAGTTGGAGCTGACAGAAGAGGGATGAGCTTACAACAAACCTAGCCAAGAGAAAACCATGGCATAAGCCAACTTTACATCAGTGGAAGCGAACAGAAAGTGACAGATTTTAGAACTCCGCAGTATGAAAAGCCAAGCCAAGAGACGACAGGAGAAGGAAAGGAAGACTTCCCCAGAGCACACGCAAGGTTAGCAGAGGATTGGTATGAAATAGGAAAACAGTTTTTTCCCCCCATTTAAGACCAAACAACTATTTTACAGTGAGGTAGTATTAAGAAGGATAGGGATAGGGAAAGGTGAAGGATAGGGAAAGCACAGCTATTTAAGGTGTAGAAAAAAGAAGAGCACTACTCAAGACATAAGTAAGATAAAAAAAGAAAAAGCATCAGGCTAGGAGGAAATCTGGGAGAACAAGGATGAACATGAACAAAACTCAGGATTTGAAACAGGAGTAAGCAATTTTTATAGACTAGCATAAGGTATGCAGTAGGAAGGATGCAATTTAACAAGATTTTGAGTGTAACATAAAGGTAGTATGAAAAAGTCTGGTCAAGTGACAAAGTGTTGTATCACTGTCCAGCAAAGGACGAGCACAACTTCAAGTACCATTTAGGTGTTGCATCCCGAAGTCAAAATTATGCCAATGGCATGTTAGCTTCTCTGAAAGTGTGTAGGATTCTGAAAATTGGGACTTTTGGCAAGACAAACAGATGCTGGCAGAGATAGAGGTGTTGTCCCCTGAAATAAGGAAAAAAAAATCCAAACCAACAAAACCAGATTCAGTTCAGGGAAACACATCATCAGTCCCCACTCCATAAACGTGCAGTCAAACTATGCATAACTTTTACTCAGCTCTTACATTATATCCCCGTTGTCCTGAGTTCTGTTTTCCAGATAGTTACTCTTTGCTGGTAAAAAAGTTATCTAAATTTAAAAAAATTGATTTTTCTATTGCATACAATAAACAGGAAACTGAAAAAAATTGTCACCCTAATCACAGTAAAACAATCTCATCAGTAAACCAATAATTCCACACGTTCCACACAAACCAAACAGTATGAAAAATACTCTGATGATCTCTGGTGTGCAGGGAAGGAGCTGTCAACAAAGGCATCAGCAGTTCAGCTGAGGCTCCAGACACCTCAGAAGAGTCATGAGCTATTTCATCAACAGTCACTGAAATGAGGTCTCTGTGCACCAACTCCTCTTGTCCCACAGCTCACAAGCTGAGCAGCAGCCTGGGCTTTGCTCTGGCAAAGCAAACTGTAAGAATGCCTTGACTCTTGCATAAAACTTGTCACAGGCTTTAATAAAAATGAACAGAACTTTTGATTCATTAAGTGGATCTGCAATCTGATCTCTACAAAATAATTTAGGTGTCCTTTTGTTCACTCCTGATTTTACGGCATCAAGACACAGTATGACTCCAGTTTTTACTGTCTGCAGTCAGTGAAGGAACATAAATCTGGGAAGTTTTTGTCTATACAAAGGTGAATACTAATATTGTGATTTGCCCTTTTGCTCCATTTACATTTCAAAATTTATAAAAGGATCTACTAAACCTTTCAGGCATCATTTTCCATGCCCTGCAATTCACTATTAAGAAACAAGGGCTTATTGAGAAATAACGGATGTCTAGAAAACTTATAGGCACAAAACCCCCAAACCTTTAACCTTTAAAATGGCACATGACTTTTTTTTTTTAAACAACTTTTGTCAGTAGAGGAAGACTTGCATTTGCCTGAAAAGAAAATTCTATTCTACTTTAAGGAGCAAAGTTATCTATAGAACATGATCACTATTCACCTCATGAAAGTAACTTGGGGGTCACATAAGTTACTCCTGACCACAGCTGTTGGATGAAAAAAAAAAAACCAAAAAAAAAACCTCTAAACCACTGTGTAGCAGTCAGATAAAACCAACTAAAACTGGAAATGACTGAGGCAGCTGCTTAAAAAAAAAAAAAGAAAGAAAATTCCATCCATAGTTAACTGGTCTCATGCTGTTTAACAGTTAAGATAAGCTGCAGTTAAAACACATATCCACCCTATACATTCTTTTTAATCACACACAAACATGTTCACACAGAGACAAGGAAAAACTCAAAGGCTCCATTAACAAAACCTGACATGACATTTTATCCTCCTAGAAGAAGGGCTGGCAGCTCATGAGTGCTGTAGCCAGGGTAAAAGCAAAAAAAGCCCCATAAAAAGTCGAACAAAAACCCCCTAACAAAGCAAAGCAAAAAAAATCTCAGCCAAAGAAAACCCCAAATAATTCCTGAAAACAGAAACTCACTCCATATATAACTACTTTGTCAGGGGAAAAAAAAAAGTCAGCAAATGCTTTTCTAGAGGAAAATGCATTAATTCCAATTCACAGTGAGCAACAAGGACTGAAAAGTGTCTGTCCTTACTGTTTGGCTAAAATGAAATACTTTTTCTGCCCAATAATCCTGTGAAGGCCTATAGCAATAACAGATGTACAAACAAAAACACAATGTAGTGCTTATCTCCTGGAGTCTAATTTTTCAGCAATTGCAGGTGGCTCCAACTTTAGTTTATGCAAGGCTTTGACAAGCTGGTACTATGAGAAACTGGGAAAGAAGAAAATTTCACAATGAAATCCCTGATACAGTAAGCATTAATTTGCATTTTAGCAGAAATTCATCTAACCATGTCCCAGATATCCCCCACCCACAGCTTATCTCCTCTCTTCATTCTTAGCCAGGTACCTCTGGTCAGGACTCTGGGAAAAAAAATTAAAAAATCCAAAAACAACAACAACAAAAAACCCAACCACATTGGAGGCAGTTGCTATGGTTGTATTGAAGTGGAAAGAGTGAAGATAAAGCTATAGCTGGGATCAGTTTTTCCACATGATCACTGCATTTATGGTCTGAGTCCCAAAAGGTTCCTGAGCAAACCTGATGTCTTATTAACAAGCATCTCTTAAGGACAGTTTGTAAAGGTAAAAACTGAAAATGTAGTGCGAGGGTTAGAAAGGGCTCTCCAAAACTCACAGGAGGTATGTGCTGCACATACTGACAGCAACACTTACATGAGAAGATTGATAGAAAACACACTTCAAAACTTGATGAAAAGAATAATTTTTGCACATTTGTCAAAGTTTTCCCTCCTACACTTTCTCTCTTAGTAATTTTTTTTTCAGGGAAACAGTGGTTCTATAGTAGTTTTAATACTTTCATCACTAAAATAATTTCTATTGCTTTTGTTACAGTTCCAGCAAATTCCACAGCTGAGAAAAAAAAAAATAAATCAAAGAGATCACTTTTGATCCACTACTTATTTCATGAAAGGAAGTATGCCTTCATCACAACACAGACATGGTTTTCTATGAAGTACTGTACCTTACTTGGCATCAAGACAACTCTTGGCACTTTATCCAGAAGTACCAGAATTTACCTCATGGAACTGGCATTCACAAGTCTTATATATCCCAGAATTATTTCAATAAATACCACGTCAATCTCATTAAACAGCAAGCACAAACACATCATAATGAGTTACAGTGATGCCAAGACACAAAACAAGCCACCCCCAATGGACACTTAAGGGAGTTATTTAGTAGGAGAGAATGATTAAGAAGTATATTACACACTTTGAGAATTTTAAAATAAAAAAAATCAAATACCTTTATAAAAAAAACATACTTCTGTTGAACTACAAATTATGGAGCTAGCTAAAGAAATCACAGTGAAATTCTCTGCCTCATGCTGTGGAAGAGTTTAATCACCATGGTTCTTCCTAGCTCTGTGTGCTATGAATTTATGAATTTCAGATAACTTAAGCAGATCCTGGAAGAGCCTGAAATGCTTGCCAGGTATTGTCCTTAATATCTGAAGCCAACTGGAGCCCTGGCAGCTGCTGTACCCATCTCAGAAGTTTTGATCATGAAGGCATCAGACAGAAAGAGTGGGTTCATTTCAGACAGACAACAGTATAAGAATAATACAAAAATTAGATTTAGACATCCCTATACCTGAGTTTACAACAATCTTCATGCTAAACACTCCCCAAAAGAAGAATTCAGCTCAGAACATTTATCCACATCAACAGTCCTGCTGAGATGTTATGAAATATGAAGCACCTGTGCTTTTGTGCTATTCCGAAATGCACAATTGTGCAGCACACTAAGAGTGGGACCTCTAATTTCTTGATTTTATTTTGCCATGGTTACCTGGATTCATAAACTATAGGAAAGGAAGTGTTTATTTTTACACTGTAGGAAACCTAGAAGGGTAATATTCAATATTGATGAGCTAGACTGAATAGGAGTATTATATGAGGACACTGGAAGTTGCTTTGGGAAGTTGCAGGTGGGGGAAGCTAAAAAAAAACCCAAAAAAAAATCTGCTAAAGAGTTTTTCAAAGAACTGACCTTTAGTATTAATGAAAGCAGAACACACAGCAATGAAAAATGCTATTCTGGAAGAGTCCTGCAATTTACTTGGACTTGAATTTCTGTCACTTGGAGCACCTTCACCCTAACTTTGCTAGCAAAGTCCTCTGAAAATAAACTAGTGTTTGCAATCCACTAGGAAAACCAGCTTAATCTAGGTCTTATATTTTCAACATAATGTACATTCCCACATGCGAGAAAAATGGATTTTGTTTTTATTTCCTGTACTTCATGTCTCAGTTTCATGTTATTGATTCTGTGTAGATCAATAGGCAATTACATGTTGCCATTTCTCGGTTCTCTATGAGGTTATCGAGTTTGTTTCTCTGAGTTACTTAGACTGTTACTCACACTTACTTTTATACAATAGCAGCAAGTCAAGTTCAGCAATACAAGTATTCTTCAGGTGAGGTTCATACTACTGGCACTACAAATAAACAGTGGCCCATTATTCACTGTGCGGTGTCACTGGCAAATATTTTTTGAGCGAGCCAATTAAGAATTCTGTATAAATCAAGTGAACCTCACCTGAAGAAAGAACACACCCCCTTCACCTGCCAGGCACCTTTGCAAAAGGATTTTGCCAAAAGTATGGTTTGAAGCCAGAGGTAGAAAGTATGCTGACACAGAAAGCTTACTCAAAAGTTACATCAGATTTCCAGGTGCAGCACTTTATTAACACAGCCACAGACCTTGCACACTACAACTGGTTATCATCAGCCAGCTCAGACTGAACACACAGTTGCTTGCTCCACTCTGTGCAGACATACACATGGAGTTCCCAAAAATTAATTATTTGAGAACAGAAGAATGGGAAGACAGTGAAAGTTGAGAAAAGTCACTAAACCACATAGATTCAGCTCCCCACATCACACTGTTCTGAAAGCTGCAAAGAGTATTTGGGAAACCACAGCATGCCCAACAAGTAAGGTTATATATATATATCAAACCCAGCCTGTGCTACTTCTAGAGAGACCTGGCAAAAACACAAGGACACCAGTGCAGCAGTCAACTCCAATTTATTTACAGAAAGGAAGAAAGTGCCATTGCTTTAAGAACTTACTTCCATTCTCCTAATAGCTACTGGTTCACTGGTCACAGCTTGGGAAACAGCTTGCTTTTCAGTTTATAGCCAGAAAGCAATTCAAGTAGGGGTAATGTAAGATTTCATATGAAAAGCTACAGTAATGACAATATGGGCAAAGTTTCTGTCTACCATCTATTTCCAACCTCACTGCTGACAGGAAAGATAGAGCTTCCCCAGGGGCTCCGGAGATCAGGTCAAGGTCTGCTGGGTCAGCAGGAGCAGGGATTTGCCTAGACACTGCATAAAAGATCAGAAAAAAAAAATAAAATCTAGCAAGCCTCTTCATCCTACAGACTCCCTTCAAAGGCCCTGACAAAACCCTGTGCCTTTTGGAGGAAACAGAGCTGCTCTCAAGCCTTTCAGAACACCAGCATAGCCCAGTGCCACCAGGGCCAGTTTATGCTGAACTGCAAGCCCTTCCAGCTGCTGGCCGACCATTTGCCCCTCCTGACCCCCTGGTCATTCCACAAACAGGTTTTCTCCCTCCTTTCCCTTTGTGTTACTATTACTAATGCCTCCAGCCCAACAGGCCTTCCAAACTTGTGTCTTCTATGCAAAAGAAAAAATAAACAGTAAAATTTAGAGACACGTAGAACCACCACAGTTGTTCTGCTCTCCTTGATCACACAATTTGCTTCCCAATTTCTTATCATTTAGATGGTGAAAAGTTTGAAGGCAAGGACCAGGTCCTTACCTCATGCAGACTGCAGAATAAAAGGGCTCTGATTATAACTGTGGATTCTGTACTAATATTAAGAAACAATTTCTAATTATACTTCATTTAAAAGGAATTTCTCATCTTAGACACTTGTACATCTCAAAACAGCAACTCAAACTGAGGGCTGTTATTTGTCAAACTGCCTCTCCTTTCTTGACTGCTTTCTCACTGTAAACACACAGCCCCTTCCTCTGCAAAACATCCTAGGACTATCCTGCATTGCCATTTAGCATTTCATGATGACTGTCCAGTGAATGGCACGTATGCAAAAGATAACCAAGACAACAAATAACTACAGCTTTTGGCTGGCTGAATGCCTCCTGTGAAGAAAAGAGCAATTCATCTCCTCACAAGAGATAAAGGAAAAGGCTGAAGGAGCTCCAAGACATCTTGCATTAAACCATTATATTCCTTCCCTACAGTGTAATTGCTTATTTAAACACATTAAGAGAACTAAGAGTTTCTGTGCAGTAAACAGAGACAGTGCCCCCGCACTCCCTCCCCTTTCCCTTAGCTTTAAAATGAACTGAAATAATGCAAAAGTAATTGGAGTGATAAGACAGAGCTATGTTTTATTTCTTTTTCAAATTAAACAGTTTTGGCTTTAACTGGTATCAAAAACTGAATTGGATTTTTCAATTTCTTAGATTGTCATCAATTGCTTTTTCACTGTTGGACTCTGACCTTCCTTCATTTTGCTTGGATATGATTGAAAATTAACTGGAACACAAAATGGAAATGTTCCTCTACTCTATTAGGAACACTTGCCTGTGTTAGTTGGAAGTCTGCATTCCATCTCTGCCTGTTATCCCCTCCTACTGAAAATGGGGACAAAACCAGGCAGGAACACAGCCCTTCTTCTATGCAGCTGCCAATCTCTCATCTCACTTTACTACGTAGCAAAAGTGGAGAAACCCATTCCCAAATCCTACTTGTGTGACTGACTGAGGGAGAGGATCCTTGCAGCAACACCCTGCATGTACATCAATGTTATTCCTACAGTTTATTCTGTCATGGCCAAACCCAAAGACGTTCCTGCAAAACTAAAAAAAAAAAGTTGAGCTTTTACGTCACAAACCGCTACAGAAAAACACATACCTGACTAAATACTACAGGACCTCCTATCTTCTTCCCATTCTGGAGCCCCACACCCAGTAAGACCACAGAGGGACATAGTGGGATTGAGTTAGGGGGGAAACATCTCTAACACTGAATATTCCTGAAATTCTGCCTGTACGGCCCAGCTCAAGTTCATGGAACAAGTGGTTGGAAGTAGCTGGGCTCTTGCAAAGCTAATGCACATAACATCAAGAACCACCTTTGCCCAGAGAGCAAGGCAGCCTCTCCTCCACACTGACAGCGTGCATCAGCTCTCTCCACCTCATACCTCAGTGTCTCAGAGAGGGAGGTCTGCAACTCAGAGTTGGCAATTCCAGTTCCTCAGCAGCCATCACACCTACAGCACCATGAGCTTTTAATTTCTGGCACATCAGCCACTTGGGGACTGCTCACAAGCCATGTGTGGCTCCAGAGAGAAGCCACTTTCCCCAAAGGAAGGCTAAGATTAGCTTCCTGCACCTAAAATGCCTCTCAGATTAAATGGCATGCTTTAAGATGTGTAAACGAGAAAAGAGGCCAAGTTACTATTTCAGCTCTCAAACCTCTTCTAGGAACTGTACTGAAAAACATTACCTTTACACTGAGGAAAGAGAGGTGTTACATGAAGACTGTATTGAATTATGTGCAATACTGAAGAGCCACATGCAGAAGAAGCAAGGCAGAGGAGTAAGAGGATGGGCAAATTGTTCCTGAATACACAAACACTGCAAAGTGTTAATCAAGTATGCTTATCCCTATACCACATTCATGGCATACAGAACAACACGGTGTGGAAGTTTTCACGCTCAGTGCTCTTCAATGTGAAGAGAGAGCAGCAGATTTTGTTTCCAGTGAGCAGGGTCTTCTTTGAAGCCTTTACATCTGACCTGTCAGAGGGAACAAAATTATTCTTTCCATCCTCTCCCGTATTTCCATACTTACACATCACCAAAGGAAGCCAGCCATTTTCAACATGTTTCCAGTGTTAATATACCCAATTCCAGTGTTAATATACCCAATTCTTTTCAATAAGAAAATACATATGTATTAGTCACATAAAAACCTTCAAAACTATACATAAAATCTGCAAAATCTACAGCAACCCATGCTTATTAGCAATCTGTGACAGTTTAAGTAGATGCTATTGATTTAGCCCATCAGATCAACATGTTTACCATCAGCTATGCTTCTCCTATATTTCCAGTGTAAAACTCAACAACAGATACATGATGCAGAGTCTTAAAAAGGACAGAACAAAACAAGCATTGATGACTTGTCATCAGTGATTTCATGCAGAAGCCTCCAGTCCTAAGTCCCTATTTGCATAAATTCAAACTCACGAATACTGGAGTTCTAAGAGTAACTCGCTCAATAATAATTTTTTTCCCCACCACTGCTACTTTTCAGTTGCAAAACAGACCTATCTCACCACAGTCCTGAGGAAAATGTGTTCCTTAACCTAGGTATTCTAAGAGATAAGTATAGATTATCCTAAATTGGTTTAAATATGTTATTTCTCCCCTTGAAAATTCCACTGGGAGATAAAATGCAAAGGGAAGTAGTACACTGAACAAATTGAGGAGTTTCATATTTTTCATTCAACTTTTCTTCCCCTCTGAAAAAAACATCCTCTAGCATTTCCAGATTGACTTTTGAGATGTCAGAGAGGGAAAATAACTAACATCCAGGCTTAATCCCATCAGTGCCACTGCCTCACAAATGGACCCTACAAGAGAAGACAAAAAGGGGGAAGCACCAGGCATCATGAATTAAAGTATTAACCTGCCATAGAAGGGATACAGTAAGGTAACTAAATACACCCTGAACACATGCAGCAGCTTTTTTTGGCTTCTAATCCTGAAATGGTGTCAGTCTTTGATAGCTCATGCTATGAAACACATCAGTGCTTGAAAAGTCTCCCTGGCTGGCCTCATTGCTGCAGTCTGGCTAAATAACAGCCAGAAATTGCCCTGACCAGTTTTCTTTCCACTCTGTTATCCTTTTGGTTACCCAACTCAGTCTGTTTATTGCAGACTTCACAGGATCAACAGTACCTGTCTGACAGTGGTGACATTTAAATTTTAAGGGGCTCGCTACTGTTAAAATTGTATTCTTGCTAGACTACAAATATACAGAATCAACCACTTTCAGAGTGTACTCCTACAACCCTATTCCAGACTAAATGCTTCAGAAAAGCATTTTGTATTTTACCAGTTTACTTGGAGGGCAGTAAACTGCACTAACAGCATTGGATGCAGATCTCAGACACAGGAAACAACTTTGCTGCAAGCTCTGAAATACATCACCTATGATATTCTGTACCACCTTTGAGGCTGCCAGTCATGGAGCACCTCTGCTAGTTGGTTATGCTGTATATGAAAGTAGTTCAGAAGTTACAGCACAAGGCTACAAATTGATCCTTCTTGGGTTTATTCCCAGCAATTTGTGATTGGCAATGAAACAAGTAGTACTATACCTAAACTACTCTACCTAAGGTCTCAAGCACAGGAGACAAAGCAAAGCACCCACAATTTTGAAGCCCTGGGAATTGTAGCAAAACTGGAATTTAGATATTCTGGCTATTGGTTACTGTATAAACCTCAGTCCAGCACTGTAAGTTGAAATCAAACACATTGAAACTACACCTTGTAGCAGCAGTACAGAGACATTTATCGGTGGCCATTTCAAAACGCTGTGGTAGAGAATTAGTAAAATCCTATGTATGATGTGTACTATTCAGATGTAAGACAGAGCAAGCAGCATCCTACCTTTCACATCAGTGTAGATAGGATGCAAATTTGTTCATAATTTTAACCTTTTTTTTGTATTGCCCAGTGCTTTGCCCCTCTGTTTTGATTGCAAGCTGGAGTGTTTTTATTGCTACCACATCATCTCTAAGCTTCCTTTTACTGATCAGAGTCCTTCTCGTCACTCGTGTACTCCCCTGATCCTCAAACCCTAGTCTACTGCCTATGCCCTGTTACTTTAGGCTTCCTGTCTTCTCTTGTCATTTTTCCTTCCTCTGTTCTCCTCGGAGATCTGCCCTATTTCCATTTCTGTGCCCTATCACCTCTATTTCAAAGTCCAATCTTGCAAACACAGATTTGTGCTAGTAGACTCAAGATGGCAAGCTACCTCGGTCAAAACTGTGACATCTGAGCCTGGGTCAGAGTTGAGAAGAGCAATCTCTTGTTTAACAAATAACCAAGTAATACCTATTTTTCAGTTTGGTGTTAGTTGACTTTGCTATCATTATTGCATTTGGCAACTAAAGCAAAATGCTCATTTTTTTGTAAATTTGCTTTAAAAAAAAAGAAATAAATGAAGGCAGTAGTGCCATGGATGCATTCAGATGAACAGATTTTGGTAATATTAATTCAGTAATATTAAATATGCTTATGCCCTAAAGGCAATAATGCCATATATACCATGTCATCAGAAATAATATATACATCTATTTATCCAATATACAGAAACATCATTTGAAAAAGCTGTTTCAACCTGATTACAGATTTATTTTGAACTTGACAAGTAATTCAGCTGGAAGAATAATCATTATGCTATACTGACATGCTCTTCTTGCCTTTCCTCCCTTTGGCCTTATAATTCCATGTCCTACTTCTGAGGATTTGAGAAAGACAAATACTCGGTTTCCTCTCTGGGAAGGGATTTGAACCCTACATGTCCCAGTCACCAGCCAAGAGCTTCTCAAATCTCTGTCCTGAGCAGACAGTGGTTTAAGTACAGAATTTGCGACTGCCTTGAGGTGGGTGCCTTATTAGATCTATCACAGGGATTATTCTGTTTTGTGAAAAAAACACTTCTACGTGGGGGGAAGGGGAAATGTCATTTGACCTCAGGAACCCAGAATAGAATGGAGAATCCCTATCATGTTATGTGGAAGGAATTATCATGTGCTCATACCAATAAGTAACCAAAACATTGATGAGTACGTGCTCAGTTTTTTTTTTTTTTCTTCTGTGCGTGTTTCTATGGTCATCTCTACAAGAAAAGCAAAGGTTCCTGAGCAGATTTATAATACCCCAGTCACACCCTGCAGTGGCATCTCTCAAGGCAGACTAATCAGCTCTGCTTCCTGCCTGCGGCATATTAGGTCATCCTTCCCCAGAGAGCCCGGCTCTCCAGCCACACAGGGCACTCCAGACAGGCAGCAAGGAGGGCAAATCTGTCCTTCCCCAGTCAATCTATATTAAGGGGCTTACACTGCAAAGCAAAGGAAGTGCTGAAAGAGGATACAAATAGATTAATATTACAGCTCGTAAACAATCCTAGGAAATTAAAAACAGTCTGCCTGAACAACATGGAGACTTGATGTGCTACAGGCACCCTCCCCAGCTCTCACCATAGTAACCAGAACAGCCAAACCGTCTGTGCCTGTTAGGTAATGGCATTTATACTTGAAAGTATTTTCCTCCATTGCTGTAACATATCATTGTGCAATTGGTTGAAGGACTTCAAACAGCTGAAAAATAATAATCAAAACCTGAAGGAAAAGTCTTTTCTTTTATATACATATACAGAGCAAAGAGAGAGGGAGAGAAAAAGATAAAAGTCCTCTAACATGATTTCTTCACACATTAAGGTTGCCTCACTACAGAGGTATCCTAATAGATAAAATAGCTACTACTTAGAACAATATACATCTTGCATTCCATCACAGATCATAGATATTTCTCTGTCTGTGTGCAATGAGATCATTTATTTTGGTAGATCATCATTCTAGCAAAAACACTTGTCTATATTTAGATATTCTACTGAAATACTGTTTCCCCAAAGTTCTTGTACTTGAAATGTACATAATCAACAGCCACTAGCCAAAACAAACAAATTACAATGAATACACAAGTAAATAAGGGTCTGATTTTTTTTCCCCTACTATTATTTCTTCTTTTCAAGCTTTATAAGCTTTCATTATGGAGCAAGTTGAGCAGATAAGAATGGTAACTGCTGTGTTTGTACTCTCTGCTGAACACACTCCTTTAAGCTCACTCTGGAAGGTCAGGCTTCAATCACACCCTCCAGCTTGCATCTTTCCGGCAGCTCACACGGATTATTTTGCTGATACCACCATGTCAGAGGGACCAGGCTTCCATCTGTACGTTCCCCTAATATACTTGGAATTCCTAAAAAAAAAAACCCCTTGCTCTATTTTTTATTTACAGTTCTTGGGCTGTACTAAAGTTAGCAAGTGTGAGGACATGCACTACTAGCTGTACAACAATCCTGTGCTACAAAGCACAGAAAAGATCATTCAGGATCAGCCTC
Source organism: Pachyramphus minor (assembly GCA_013397135.1). NCBI lineage: Eukaryota > Metazoa > Chordata > Aves > Passeriformes > Tyrannidae > Pachyramphus > Pachyramphus minor. The sequence goes on along the minus strand of VYXB01003362.1, from coordinate 418,933 downwards.
TTGGTGTCATGTCAGAGGAGGGAAACAAACCCCAGGGAACATCGTCAGACTTCCTGGCTGTTACAGGAGATGAGAACATTTGCACACTAGAAATACCATGCTGAGGGCTGAGATCACTGCCAAGCCCTCCCAGCCACATCTTGCCTCCAGCACTGTGGCTTTACATAGGTGTGCGACTCAAAACCAGCAAATTTGCATGGGAGATGAAAATAGTGCAGCTAATACATGTCACAGTTTGAAGGGGGGGTTTATACACCTGAGGTTTGGCTCCTAAATTTCAACTGAAATGGAACATACCTTTCTTGCTCCTCCATGAGGACACATTTTTCACAACATAATTCATCATAAAGAAGGCTGCCAGCACTGCCATTTTGTGCTACCACACAAGATTTTGCTGAGATAGCCATTAGTGCTAATGCTTATCCTGGCAGTGGATCACGCTACTGAATAAATTTGCTTGCTGTAATTATTTGAATTACTTAAAATTAGTGAAGTGCCAATCATCTGTTCAGCAGGGAGATGCATACATTTTCTAGCAAAAAAAAAAAATCAAAGCTAAGTTGTCATAGTCAACCAAAATGGATTCCTGTCTTTAAATTCCTCATAGAGTTACAAAACATTTTAAATTAAAAGCCACTTGAGCGTCAGCAATTTGTCATTTAAGAAAAGTTCTATGGGGTTTGGTTTTAAAATAAAGATTATGAAGAACGCTCATGAGGAAGAATCAATATATAGCAATTCTTAACACAGATGTCCAAGTATATAACTCACATAATTTCCCAAAACTACTGTAATTCACTCAGCACTAGTTAGATATTCAACAAACCACTGGTGTATACTAAAAATACAACACCTGGAAAGAGTGGCTAAGTCATGCACTTTGGTTACCACTTTCACCACAGCCTGCATTGCCTCAGAATCACACCCTGTCCCTATGAAGCAACGGAAGTGCTGGAGATAAGTCAAAAATGTAAATCCTCACCGGATGAACTACCAGCTGAGTTTAAACCCACTGTTGTTAAACACCCTCATATCATGTTTACAGGTCATAAGAGGTCCTGACTGTAAGTAAACTATTACTTCCTGGGTGTTTATAGAATCAAAAAAGTGCAAGGGAAACCCCAGATTTCTCAGCATACAGTGAGTGGTTGTTTCTCTAGTCATTGCTGAGTTCTCACTTTTAGCTTTAATGGAAAACTCAGATATGAGGGTACATTGATACTGCAGCAAAATAGTTGTAAATAGTTTTACTGACTCTACTAATTTCCAGTGAACACAACTATAAAAAGGAAGGTATAATTACAGTGATTGTTGAATGGATACCTCCCCCCATATCTGAATTTCCAGATATTTATACTTCACAAACAACTACACCTTGCCTTGAAAAGCTGTGCTTCCTCACAGGACCTTGCCTCTGCTTTTATGACTACTTGTTTCCAGATAACCCCCCCAACTGGGGCAGCAAACACCAGCACTGAGGTGCCAACTCTGTGTGTTCATTGTAGATTTGGTAACTGTTTATACCCATTCAGAACAAGTACAAAGGAAGTGAATGGCAAATTTGGGTTTGGAAGCAGCATGTCTCCACTTTTCACTGCAATAAATATAGATGACAGAAGGCAATGACATGTCAGGTTTAGATGATAACCCACTTTCAAGGCAGATGCCCCAAATCTCCTCTTTTTCCCTTCCCTTCTGTTCCCTCCTCAAATCACCAATAAGATTCTTATCAACTTTGATTTTTTGCAAGCACAGACTTGTAACAGCTTCTATTCAATTCAGGTGAAGTGTGAAGGTTCCACAAAACCTCAAAACCCCCCCAAACCAGAAGAGCTTCGAATACTAACACTGAAGCTAGAAGAACAAACACAAAACATTGCATCTCAGGTTACACATCATACATCTTACCAAAAGCTATTTTACTTTTACCTCAGTGCCACACATGTAAAGCTATTGTAGACAACAATCACTTAAACTCATTCTGTAAACTATGGATATCACAATCATTTTCTGCAATGAAAGTAAGACAGTCACCTGAGATTTGGATTTGGTAACGCTTTAGTACAGGGAACAATGTAGTCAGACGCAGGTAAGGACTCAGTTCCTCCATACTTTCTTCACAATTCATTGATTTCCATGAGCAATATTCTTCTGAGCAAAGACTGAAGCAAAGATGGAAATCCACATGTCTACTCCATCCCATCCTTGTTGTATTCAGTTTTTTGGTGTGGGGGTATTTTGTTTATTTTGCTTCTTTTTTCCAGGAAGCAAAAGAAGACCAGATTGCCTCTGTCTCATGTTGAATCACACCTAGAATAGCAGCTCTCTATTTCTTTTATTCTTGATGGTGTAATATTCTAGAGATGTTTCCTGGTTAGGGATAAAGACTCATTTTTCTTTCAAATTTTTTTTAAAGGACTGAAAATGATGTGTATATTTGCATCACACTGTCATTATATGAAAACCTGACCTTAGAAGAAATTTATAACAATAATATTGAATAAGATGACATTTGCTTATTTTTTGGACCGCTTCAATTCCTGCATTAGTGACTAAATCCAAGCAGTGTACAATATGAATCAAGATATGATTCATTCTGCCATGAATTAATATGCATTAACTTAATGAAAAAAATCTAAAGGTTATTCAAAAATCCCACCAGGGTGTATATGTTCCAAAGATAAAATTAATCAGACTACACAGTTTCAAGACAGTCTCAATCCTGCAACACGACTGTTTTCATCTCTTCACGACTTCAGTTTAGACACGAGAGTTGAGTGCCTGCTAACACTTCACATGGCTATTCTGCACACTGGCTGTAAGGAAACACGGTAATTCCGACCAGGAAAGAAGTCAGGATTTCTCTATCTGATCCCCACAAGGTTTGGTCCAGGTCAGAAGTCAACCCTTCTATGCTGTCAGTCTCAAAAGCACTGGAAATACTTCTCAAACACTCTGATCCAACATCACATTTGTAGTTTATCAGTTGTAACTAACTCAGCACAAGGTGGCATCACTTTAAATTCCAACACTAGGGTAAAGACTGCAGTGCAACCACAGAACTTGCACTGTACCAATCACTAACAGCCCTCAGTTTGAGTATGAACTACAGACTCATTTACAATTGTCATTAATGCAGCATCAGGAAGTTATTTAGTTAGGAAATATTTGAAAATAATGCAAAAAGCTACTCACTTCTGTACAGTCCTCAATGCCGTGGCCACTTACATCCTTATCCCTAATTAACCTGCAGAATCAATTGATTTTTTTTTCCAGTTTAATTTCATTATACATTAGGCATCATGATGGTAAAGTGGCAACACTTCAGATATTCAATCCTTAGGGTAGATTTTTTAAAATACACTTCGTATGCTAAATACCCAGGCCTTTAAGACACTATACTTTTCTGCAGAAATGCACAGCCCAGTAATGAGATGAAAAGTAAAACACGTATAAAACCACATGTAATAGTGGTTTTAAAAAAATAAATTGCTAAAATTCCTGAAAAGAAAAACTCAGCCAGCACTCTGACTGATTATTTCAGCCTCTATCCTGTGCATGACCATCTCTTAACTGCAACTGAGATCTTGATTCAGCTCATGAGACGGTGACTGGTACAACCAAACAAAGGGAGAGCTCCTCCAGGGATGGAAGCTGCTGTGAGAAGAGGACTTGTCAGAACATTCCATCATGCTCTTCCCAACAAACTGAGCACAGATACTGCTTAGCTCCAGATGGACATATCACACGTTTTCAGAAATAAAGACATAAAGTGAAAATATGTTCCAAATAACAACTTTCTCTCCTCCCTTCCCCCCATGCTCTAATTATAAACCTGTTCCTAGTTTTGTGGGATTTATCTCGGCATGCCCTCTGCAGTGTGCCTATCATTGTGAATGGCAGAGAATTGCATAATGGCATTGTTAATAGTCATTCACAGAAGTGTGCTGTAATGCATTTAAAAACCCTCACAGGCTAAGCTGGGCTAAACAAGTAGCCCAATTTTAAAACTGCTGAACAGACAAGCAACTCCCACTCTCCAGTGAAGCTGCTGAGTGCTCAGCACTTGAGAACTGGAGCACTCTGTAATCTTTGCTCCTAGTTTGCCTTCTGAAAGTTTTGGCTCTAGACAAAGATCTATTGAATACTAATCCTTGCCATAGGAGTAAAGTAAAAAAAAACAAACAAACAAATTTTTAGTGAGAGTCTGGAGTACTCTAGTTTTTGTGCTAATTATGGAGAACAAACTAGAAATGTGATGGCACGTGTAAGGGGCTAAGATTTGGGTGCTCACTTTCAACAACCTTTGTTACAGACCTGGATTCTGCCCACCATCTCCTACATCACACAAAGGAAACCTTTGGAAAAATTATTGTATGCTCTTGTTTCATCAGTCTTCTTGACAGTATCCCTTTAGAGGTCCAAATATAAAACAGTAGTTAATAGTCTTTTTTAATATTTTGCACAACAATCCAGCCCCACGTAGATTAATATTTTGTTGCCTTTTTTAGAAGGAGCCCTGTCCCCTCCAGCTGTGAATAGCTTCAAGCAGAAGTAGCAAACATCAGAAGACAAAACAGTAACTGAGTTTGACAAAGCCCTCAAACTGTCTTTTACAATCTCACAGGCAAAGTGTTATTGTGTATTTATTGTGTGGATTTTGAGGTGCAATTAAAGAGCTGATATCCTGGATAACAGGAAAATGCCTAAGTTCAAGTATTGGGGGCTTTTTCCCCCTTCATCTTTCCAGCACTCTCCTTTGGACTGACTGTACAAACACCCCAAAGTATTTTATGAGTCTATCTCAATCCCTTTTCTTATTTCCAAACTTAGGACTTCTGAAAAATGAACAAACAGAAAAGATGACAGCCCCTGTTTCAGACAAGAGCATGAACTCCTGTTTCTATGTAGTTTTACTCAATAAAAATCAGCAGTACTGTCAAAATTAAAAGAAAAAAGCAACATGCCAACCCTACATAAAGCTCAAATGACTCCAAAGAAGAGATGCTGACATTAGTAACTCAATGTACTCATGCTCTCTACTGAAATTTGCTGTCCTTTCAGGTTACCCCACAGAGACTTGGACAAGATGAGAAAAGGACATTATTCCAGGACCACTAAGATTGGGATCAATTGCAACCTTGTCATTTTGCTTTCTCAGTGTGCTCACAGGAGATTCAGAAGGTGAGAAAGACCCAAGATACAACATACAAATTTATTCCCAAACTTGGAATTCTGCTGGAAGTAACCTTACTATTATTGTGAATGTTTTCATATATACTTTAAACCTCAGAGAGTACTATAATGTAGCAGTGTCTGAAATCCATTGGTGTCTAAGATATGACTGAGGACAAAAGGACTGGAAGGGATATGCTGACCATTCTTTACTCACAACCTTTACAAGTAGATTTCCCTTCTATTTTGGGTCATGCTACAAAGCAAATGATAGAATTTAAAGTATATGCAAGACCCAAAAGAAGAGAAAGCACTAACAAAAGCAGTGAGGTGAGCTCTATGAGAACAAATGGCTCTTGTCCATCTGCCCCATCCTACTACCAAACTTCTTCGTAATTTTAATAAATGGTGAAGAACTTAAAAGGCACAAGGACTAGGGGAGTTGACCAGTGCCTATTCCTCCTTCTCTACAATGCCCTTCATAGCAGTTGGAGTCAGCCAGCACCTTACAGGTCAGAAAAGCAGCACTCTTCCTGCACTGCATGGCCTGCCAAAACCCAGAGCAGCATATCTCCTCTTTTTAAAGGCAGCCAGCTTGCCTGCCTCAAACTTTTCTGGAGTGCTAACCTCCTTTTTCTTACTGCCACTGACATTTGTTGGTATGCACTGGAAACAATCTACCAGTATCAAGGCAATAAGCCCCTTTCATTAACTATGATTTCCAGAAAATGAGCCATGTTTAGCCCTAGTTTACAGTTACGTATTGTAAATACCATGCTTTGCAATCTGATGATTAAAACACCCACTCCAAAAATTAGGCAGAATTTTTGCTGTTTTCTTCTCACTCTGAGTTTCCACTACAGGGAACAGTTTGATGCTGCAGCCCATGGGAGCTCTTTTCCTGTCAAGGTCATCACAAAGGGCTGCTGAGTGACCCTCCAAACAGGTCCTGCCTGCTTTGCATTTAATTTGACATTAGGGTCATGTTCTGCCACAATAGATCTTCCTTATAAATACATATGTATGTGTACAGAAGTGAAAAACAAAGTCATGAGCCACATCTTAATTTTGTTTTCAAGATCTTATCGTAGCCAACACCTAAAAGCAGAACTGTGAGCGAATAGAGAAGTCAAAGGCTGGCTCTACAGCTCAGAGTGAAGTATTTCATTGTAAAGACATCTTTTCATTTAGCAGAACCACAGATTTTCACAACTGAAAAGCCTGAGACATGACAAGGAATAGGAAGGACACCATTCTCTGCTAGATACATATGTATGTGTAATACAAAGGAAAGGAGAGGGCATGGAGACAGAGAGAGGAAATCCCTGTAAGTCAAGCTATGGCTATAACAAAGATACCTGGAAAGGGTAAGGTAAGTAGAACACTTGTAGGTGTGGACACCTACTTCATATCCAAGTAAACAAGGAATACAGGGAACAGAAGCATGCAGTTGAACTCATTAAACGACACAGACATTGAATCGGGAATAAATAGAGGGGAGAGAAAAAAAAACTAAGGCAGAAGAAAACAATTTTTTAGTTTCATTGCATTTGAGTTGTTTTGGTGGGGGTTTTTTACTTCTTTTTCAAAGGCAACGCTAGGGGGCAATGCAGAAGGAACCTGCATCCTGCATAATACCCAGCTGGGACTGCTCCACAATCCTCGTGCAGCTCACAGGGGCTCCTATTTCTAGAGCTTGGGAACTTTTAAAAGAAAATTTCAAATCTCTTGCCTGAAAGATAATTTTTAGTGTTTCCAAACACATCACATGATTCCCCCCCACCCCCGAAAATATTAAGTTTCCAAATAATACAATAATGTTAACATGCTCAGCACAAATCTGGTCACACCAGCACTTATGGGGCTGCTCAAACTGAAACACCTGAGAGATGGATAAAAACAACAGTTGTAGTTCTTGAATGTAACTATACTCCTAAATTCAATAAGAAGTTATGTTCCTGTTTAAGACTTACTCTGAAAAGTCAGCCTTGGAATTTTTTTCCCTTCAATTTCTGTTCAATAGCATCATAAATTAGAATGTTTCAGGCCATTATTCCACTTTCAAAGGTTCAGCTTTCAGACAAATCACCCACAGCCCTTGCTGCAAATACAATACTTCATTATTCTGCATAGTTTCATCAATACCTGTGGATGAACAGACATCCTCTGATTTTATTTCAATTGCCAGCAGTTGATCTTCAAATATGTTCATTTACTGGAGTTACTAAGTTGCTAAATTTATTGCATTAGTCAGTATGAGGCTCCATATAAAAATCTGCACATTTTTTAAAACTCCTCATAATTTTCACATTTTTAAAGTATTTCTCTCATACTGTATATCTAAAAAAAGGTGGCTGCTGAAATCTGCTTTAAGAACAAGACTGTGAAAACCATATAAAACATATTTAACACGTTTGCCATAGCTGCTTGGAAACCTTTTCTCTCGAGTAGTTTGCTACTAAGTGATTACAGTATTACCACAGTAAGAATCAGCCCTGAACTACCTTTTATCTTCCTGTTACAATATCAATAAAACAAGCAGGCTTGAATCACCTAACCCCAACTATATTTTGACTCAGATCCATATCTTCCTTGTTATTCACATTAGCTGTCTGGGATTTGTAACTTTAAACAATCACTACATTCATCCTCACAATACTTCTTTCTTTAAAGGACAGCCAATATATCCTTAAATGCTCCATGGATTCATTCTAAAATAACATACAACTTCATTTTCAGCTGGGCCTGAATCATGTATGATAGAATGACTCTTCTGCTTATAAAAGCAAAGCTACTGACTCATTTCACCTGCCTAGGAAATACTTCTTCCTATTTTTACCTTCCAAAACTATTTCAGCTGATGCTCCTAACGAGAGAAAATTATTTCTTACCAGGTGGCAAGGAAATTCCAGGGCATTGCATATAACTGGTGTGGAAGGGGCTCTGAAAAGCAGGGACAAAGTGCAGCCCAGGTAGTAATGAGAGGAAAGAGGTCAATTGCTTCCATTGTCACTTGAACTCATCAGTTCATTCATTCCTTTGAAGGAGCAGTACAAGATTCACATAATGGACACATATGAAGAGCATGAAATGTTCTAAATAAAACTTGTTTGAAAACTGAATTTAGACAATCACTTTGCACCAAACAGGCTTAAATTTGCGGTCCCTGGATGACTGAAATAGCTGGATCCCACCACAGTTTAGGGTGGACTGACATCCCCCTATTTAGGGTTTTTTTGTAATAAAGGGATGTGTCCTTCAGATTCAACAGAATGTGAGTGGAACCAGCTGCCAGAATTACACAGACCATCTTTTTTAATGAATTTTCAACTGGAAAACCATTCCAAGTGACACTACTTTATTTGCTAAGGCTTTCCCCTGTGATAACTCCTCAGTGGCATTCTATTGCAAATATTAATTACTAATTAGTAGCAATACTGCCTCCCAAGCAAGCACACACAACAGTAATTAATGTAAATGAAATTACAGGTCTGTTCAGGGGAGCAGAGAGAAGGGGAAGAGAGCCCTCTGCATCACTTGCACAGCATTAGCCCCATCTGATGAGAGTAGATGTGCATCCACCAGCACTCTGCCTCAGGGCTGTATATTCTGCATTTACACCCTGCACACCCAGGTGAGACTTTGCCTGAAGATGGCCATCTCCATCAGGATAAATTTGATTCTCACCACTTACAGCACCTCCTGTTTCAGAGTAAACATCATTTATTCTCACAGGCTGCAAGACCAGTATATCCATACTATTAACAAGCAAACAAGCCCAGGCACTGCCCCAGCCAAAGGCACCCAGCAAGAAGAAGTTGGAAATGAGCAGAAGAGGGTCAGTGCCCAAGGAAATGCCACCATGGAGGGACCATAGTTCCACTTCCTCCACCACCTCTCTCCTTTCCCAGATTTTCCCATTCGCTCCCCTGATGCAAATTCTAAGATAATTAAAAATTCCCAGCACATTAGAATAATTCAGATTAACCAGGTTTATAAATACTGTGAAGTCCATATATGTTCAAGAGCTTTTCAGAAAGATTCTTGCTTTCCAGTTTAGAAACTAGCTGACAAAAATAACTGAAGTGACCTTGGTTAAAAGCATCAACCACTCCTTGGCTAAGAGGATCTCCTTAAAAACACTACTAGGGAAAATTACACAAATACCAAGTAGTACAGCAAAACTGCTGATGTTCTTTTTAACTTTTGGTTTTCATATTATTTCCTTCAGAAAAAAACCAAGGTTGATAAAATTCTTCACTACAAAGTATTCCATTAGTGACATGTCCAAAAAGACAAGAGGAAGAACACAGCTTGCAGTGACCTGTTTGACATGGATAACCCTCCACCAAACTAGAAGGCCACACACACAAAAGCAATACATAATGGTTATATAGCCATTATAAACCAAAAAATTATCATTCCCATAAACAGAGTTTTAAACAAAACCATGTAATGCTGACCAGAAAGCACCACATTGCTTTATAGTATTCCTGTTCTCAATATAACCATGTTTAAAAAAAAAAAATTATTCAGACAAATCAATCCTTGTTTACATTCATGAACTGTTAATGCACTACAGAGAATTCTCAGCATATGCAATCTCCTGTGAGCACAAACCTGAAATAAGTCTGTGATGATAACACTAAGAGTTTTAAATATACTTAGCTATGCATTTAATTTAGACATAGTAAGACATGGTGTGTATTACATTACAAAGAAATGCTAAAGAAAATATTCCATGTGCGATCTTCCCTGTCCCAATGGTTCATTTTTCTTCTTCACTGCCAAGAGACAAAGGTTTGCCCCATGCTACTTTGGGAATGAAAGGATAGAAAAGTTCAAGCCTGTGTCCATTTATCCAGCAAACGTTCAACTGACTGATAAGCACCTGGGAGTCACTGGAATGCAGTAACCTGCCCCTCCATTAGCAAGTTAGAAAATAACTCTGAGACAATGTGGCAATTACTATTGTTGCTGTAAAAAATATAACAATTGCTCATATTCCAACCTTGAAATCTGAAGTGTTTAGAAGAGTGATCAAGGAGAATTCATTATAATTTTGATCAGATACCAAAAGTTTCATGGCTTGAAATAAGGACCTAGCACCAATTTAATAAAATGCCTGTATACAGCATTAAGATTTAAAACCTGTTTTAGGTTTTATATAGTAGGCATAGTATCCTGGTTTCAGCATTTGAAATTAATAAGGAGCTTCAGAAACATTTATTTTTTCAGTTTAAACCCCTAAATTGCCTTCTTCTGTAATTATCTCTTCCCTGCTAAGATACCTTGGTACTTGCAAGAGAAATACGAGATGGAGACAGTTCCCTCCCAGCAGGGTGTTGGCTCTGTCTCCACCCTGAACTCTGCAAAGCACCATCCCCTACTCCGCCTGGAGTCAGCCAGAGGTGAAGGAAAGCTGCAGGTTCTACCACCACCTCCACAAGCTGGAGATGAGTAAAGAGACTCAGGAACAAGCCCATGCCCAGTGAGGGTTACACAGATATACGGGCTCTTCTTTGGAAGTCAAAGGGGGATGCCCAGATGCATTTAGTTTTCTCAAACTGTGACTGGCAGATTGACCAGAGTATTTTTAATGTAGGAGATAATCATCATATAAATGTGATAAGCATTTTAACACCTACCAGACCTACCTAGGCACTATCACTGAGACCTACTGAATTCCATAGTTGCGTCAGTCACAGGGTTTGGAAAAAGGAAATCCCAAAGACTAAAACAGAGGCCTTTTGGGTTCTATGGAAACTGAAAAGGTCTCCATATGATCCAAAATAAGTTGGAGCAAGTTGAAGTTTATGCAGTGGTTTAAAAACAACACTGCTACAGAAACTTTCAATTGGTCCCTGTCCCATTGATTACTGCAAAAGTGCAGGATGTATCTGAAGCTGATCCACTGCGTCTCTTGCAGCTCATGTCCACCTTCTATAATCAAATTTAACTGTAAGCTAATTGTTCATAAACCAATTTACTGCAAAGGAGACAACCTGACCTGGACAGTAAGTGCCCAGCTCATGGAGTAGGAGACACTGGAAGTCCTCCAGCTGAGGCACCAGGCACCAGCAAGGACCCACATGCAAGTCATGCTGGAAAACTGCCCAGTGCACCCAGCACAGGTTGCCAAGGAAATGGACCCCACGGGGGAACCTTGGTCCTCTGTGTGATAAAATGAGTAAAAACACACAGGCTCTGTTCTGGAGATGGAAATCCACTGTAAAGTGATCAGTGCAATACGAAGAAAGTGTTGAGAGAACAGAAGATCCAACCCATAACCAGACTCAAGGCCATAAACTTCCTGATGGAGGACACCCCATGGCAAGGTCATTCAAGGAAAGGAACAGCTCAGAAAGCCACTGAGGAGATGCTAAAAAAGAAATTAAAAAATAGGAGAAGGCAGCACAGCACCCAGAATGAAGGCAACACTGGGAAATTACTGGTCCTATAGCAGCTGGGAACATGGCTCATTGAAGAATGGGGGAGATTATCCACACGTGCACTTCTGCTTCTTAGACCTTATCCATCAGAAAGACAATAAAACTATTCGCACATGAACTTCCTGGAAAAATCTCAAAGCTGTATGATGAACTTATGTCACAAAACCCAGTAATCTCACTTAGGTTTCATGTTCTCTCATAAACTGCAGGATTTCTCTGTTAAAAAAAAAAAAAGGTATATTAAGAAAAAAAATCATTGTTTGTTCAGCAAGAGTGGTAATTGAGCACCAAGATGGAACAACTGTCACTCAGGTTAAAAGTTCTGTCACTTATCTACAGTGAATTATGTTAAAAATTCAGTAACATAAGACACCAATGCTGTTTCATTTCACATAGACTGTAACAATAACATCTACTTACAATTTCTGAACCATATATACCTAGGGGCTAGGAGTCGATGACTAATACTACTGAAGCTGGATAATGTCGATTATAGTATTTCTTCCTAGGGAAAATAAACCTTTGAAATGGATACTTTAGAAAAATAAGATGCTTAATTTTCCATTATATATGCTTTATTTGGTTCCAGTCTGATAAAAGGAAAACAAAAGTATTACCAGGTACCAAAGTGATTCCAGTCAAGGGGACAGGAATCAATACATTTTAATTTTTCGCTGTGAATTAAGAAAATTAAGATGACAAGAAAATGTAAATGTGTTTGATTCAAGGGAAAACTGTCTTAAAGCCTGAAGTTCTAGAAAACAAGTTAAAAACAGTCATAATGACTGAAAACTTCTCCATTCTACTGTTCTTGGGCATTTACTATGGGGACATGCAAATGAAGAGTATCTTCCAGAAGTTCCAGGGGCTTTTTGTGCTTTGGTTTCTCATTAATACATCCGCTGAAAATGTGAGGCTAAGAATCCATCACATCAATAAAATGGATGCTAAAGCTGAACAAGGAGAAATTTGCAAAGCAAGGCCAACCCAAATCTGTTTATCGTGCTCCAAATTCAATTTTCAGCATAGGATGTATTGACACATTAAGGATTAAGACCATCACCACACAGTCAAATTTAAATCTATAAAAACCATTCCTCATCCATAGAAACTTGAAATTAACAACACAGTGTAAATCTTATTTACCAAGACAAGAGGAGATACAGTTTTCTCACAGAGTCTATTTGCATTTTGTTTCACAAATCTAAGCAGATTTTTATTTCTCAGCCTGTCAAGAACAAACCAAGTTTAGAAATCAATTTACACTCCAAGTAATATCTTAATTTTACAAATAAATTAAAAGCTACAACACTATTTAGAAAAGCCTACCATGAACATTACCATAAGCAATGACTACTTCTCCACTGGGAACAAACAGCAGCGAATATTCTCCCCCCAACAACCATAACGTGCATGAGAACTGGAGCAACCACATCAGTAAATCCTGTGGTAAAAGACAGCTTTGAGGGAAGTGCAGTACCACTGTGAATCTCAGAGACAGAACACCACTGCTATTCTTGTTGGGACAAAAGCTGGTCTTCACAGATGCCAAGTTATGAGCACCAGAAGACCCACTGTCATCACTGACATGTAGATGAATCATTTGACAATATAAAGATGAAATGCCAAGAGCTCAGGCCCCCTGCTCTTGGCTCCACTGAAATCAGTGATGTTATTTCAGGAGAGACAGGCGTTGCTTTTAAATCCAGCTCCACCAGAGTCATGGACAACTCTTCTTCCAGACCACTCCTGATACTGTAGCAGGGAATAGCTCATCACACCCAAGAACCTCTGATCTCTCAGCATCTACCCCCACACAAATTGACATTTCCACCCCTTGAAATTTCTCATCCCAACAAAGACACACTGCTGACCAGATTTCCGACAGTGTGCCACAACGGAAGAGTCCCCTCTGGAGACAGACACTAATGCTGCTGAGTCAAACCTTGGAGTTACGACAGAGCAAATGTCCCTGGCAGAGACTGCAAAGTGTGTTCCCAGTGCAGTGAGCCCAGAGTATTGGCTCAGGAAAAGTGGATTGAGCTAAATTGTCTATTAGTCCGAAAAACAAAGCTGGCTGCTCTAAGCATTCTGACCCCAAATACTGATTTTCAACCTGCTGCATAAGCAGCTTGCTCCTCCCTGCACAGCATATTCATATTTGAGACGAAGCAATGGAACACAATGCTGAAATCATGCTACAATGAACTAAGCAAGGCAGACAGGTGAATTAATAAATGAATTAGAATCACATTAAGAGTTCAGCATGAGCTCTCTTCTGTGCACTTTTAAGAATAAACTCTTTTTACACATTTCTGTTTGGAGTTTCCATGACTGATTTACACTATACGTACACTGACTTACACTATACATACACATCAGCAACAGTAACTGTGCAGACTGTCTAGAGATCTTGGAGGGGGCATGGGAAGAATGGAACAAAAGATTCCCCAAAACAAAAAATACGCATTTCCAGCAAAGTTCTGGTATGAGAGTTTAATGTGAAATTCCCACTACTCAGAAGTAACTGGTGCCCAGCAAATAACCATAAAACTAAATGGAAAAGAAACTTACTACTGAAGTTTTAAGCTTGTCTAATTTATTTCTTACTCCTGCACTTCTGATTTTCATTTAAAGCTCCAGAGGACCACAAGAACATTCATGGCTAATTTCATCCTAGCAGTTTGAAGGAGGAGAGGAAAGAATACTTCTCCTTTGTTAAAAACCAAAACACATCTTACACCTCTAGTGACAGCTGAGTTCAATGCTCTTCTGTAATTGAGATTCCAAAATTTACTGAAAAGTGATGACACAAAGGTACAAGATAAAGCTACTCTGTAACTCCTTGGGATTCAACTTGACAGTTTCAAAACACTGACTCTGTAAAAGTATCTCTGGAAATTGAAGGACAACTGAAGCTCAAAAGGCAAGAGGCACAAGCTGCGAGTAGGGAGGAATCCTGAAGGATGCAACAGAGAAACTAATTAGGCTTCCTGTTCCATCAGAGCTAATCCTGTTCAGTGTAGAATCAGCAATAAATATTGATGTGATACCTTCATCATCCTTTGAAAGCTGTATCCCCATGGAATACCACAGTGCTAAAGCACAGTGTTATTCTGCTTTCATCCAAATTGTCCATCCTTCAAAACAAATCTCAGTGACACCTCCTTGTTTGTTTCTTATCTTTATCCCCTCCACCAAGATTGATATTTTCAGCACACTTGCTGAAAATCTACTCCTTTGGCCAATCTCTTCTAAATGCACAGTTATTGCATGTCTTTATGCTCAAAAGTAAGGCCCTGTTTGCCAGGTTAAGGCTTATTTTTGAGGTACACCCTAATCATACAACTCTGGAAAATCAGAACACACACCTCTGATTGTGGTTTTCCTGCAGCAAACTGTGTGACCTTTTCCTTGCTGCCCTCCTACACCTTTATTTCAGAAATTGTGCAAGAACAGGAAAAACCAACAGCTGATGAAAAGGAAATGGGCATGAGCACCCCAGCAGTCAAAGAGCAGAAGGAAGACTTGCCACCACTCAACTCTGAAGATAAATGAGACAGAAGGCAAGGGAAAGGCTAAATATGGAGAAAGCACAGCTGCCAAGAAAGGAAGTATCTAGAGAGAACAGGAAGGCAGTCATGGAAATACCCATTTCAGGATACCCACTTTTAGGATGGACAGGTGGCATAATTCAGTGGAATCCCAGACCCAGTTAAGTTTTCACCTGGTTCAGGAGTTTACACCCAAACACCATTTTTTTATCTAACGCTTAGTTAACTCAGTAATGCTTTCCAAGTACGTCTTCATGGCCATTCAGGGATTCATCTTCTGAATCAAAAGAATAAATTTAAAACTTTCCCCCAAAAAACTGTGAAAAGAGGGGCATAAATTCTACTAGGATCAGAAAAAAATAATTGCTCCTTGTTTAAAATAGAAGATGTCCCTTTCCACTGGGACATCCTGGGCCAAGCCTGTGTTTAATGCTGACACATAAACAGCCTTAATGTGCACTAGTCATGAAAGACACGCTTCTGCCTGCACACCCCAGCAGCCTCAAAAATTCCAGCAGTACGAGGAAAAATCAAGAGGGAGCAGCGAAATGCTGCTTCCTGCAGGCTGAGGAAGCTGTAGCCCCTCCACATTGAAGCTTTAAGGTTTGCAGTCACACCCTGGTGCTGCCTGCAGCTCGCTCGAGGCACAGGAGGGCAGACCTTGCCCCTGCCTTGCGAGACACCGGCTGAGCGCGGTGCCCTTGGCCTCCCGCGCTCACAGCAGCAGCTCACACATGAAAACGTGTCCAACTGCTTCCTCCACCCGCCTGCCCCGAGACCAGGGACACTGCTCCAGTCAACAGAGGGTGCATTTGCACAGGGCAGCTGCGGCCTCCTGCCCACAGACAATATCACCTTGACTGGGTGAAGATACGGGTAAACCATCTCCAGCCATTGCTGGAATAGCACGTGAGGCTCCAAAGCTTTCATCCTAAACCCCCTCGGCTGCTGTGTCTCGTTGGCTGTTGGGTTGGTCCTCTAGAAGACATGGATCTATATGAGCTTAAACTCTAAAAAGTGGCATGTGCTACAAAACTAGATTGCTGGACATCATAAAAACAATGTGTATAACACAGTAAAAACATTAACAGTCAAAATTTAAAAGCCACCCCAGAATTTAGTTGTAGATTTATCTTCTAGTCCTGAGGCAACCTACCATGCCTGACAAACATTTTGTGTGTCAGCAAGGTATCCTAATTTACCACTAAAAGCGATTTCAATTATATTTTTCCATGCTTCCTTCCAAAGCTGCTCCTTGCAATTCTGGGAGAATAGAAGGGCCAATGTGGTTTAATTTGCTTTTTCAACAATCTTTACTGAATCCTTCACCAGGGAAATGGATTAAGTATGAGGCTGTCATACACTTTCATATGGTAGGAAGGCAAACACATGCTCAGAAAATAAAGGGTGGGAGTCTGAATATATTCTCTGCAACAATGATAAACATTTCAGATGTCTTTTTCTATAACACTCAAAGAAATTCACATTGTAAATTAATATACTGAGTTAATACTTAAAACAAGTTAGAAGAAGCTGAAGAAGTCCACTTCCTAGATTTAACAATCTGTTTCTTGAGTGTAAACACATGAAAATCATCCATTTCCAAGTGGGAGGGGGAAATTACATGGCTATCAGGGAAGCAAAAAGCTGCAACATAGAAGGTAATAATAAAATTTGTCTTCTTAAGTAGTTTCAGGCAAAAGGCTTATGCCATAACATAAATTAGTGCCACTGAAATTGGAATTTTATTCTGGAATTTAATTTTACCAAAAAATTTCTGAGCCCAAAAAATATATAAAACTGATCAAAGTGACATACAGCAAAACCCATAGTTTTAGCAAGATAAAGGCTTATTATAAACGTGCCTTTCTTAATCAAGTCTATAATATTCATTTACATGAGCACATGTTGATTATCAGTCTCTCCTTTTAAAAAAGGCTTAATTCAGATACCTGTTTACTTGTAATCCTGTGTTAGGAATACACTACAAAAACTATAACCATGTTGAAATTCCATAGCTACCATATATTTAAACACTGGAATACTGAAATAATGCAAAACAACCGAGTTGCAATAGTCATACTGATTCCAGCAAGGAACACACCCATCAGCATCTAGCATAAACAAAACCATCCTGATTCTACCATCATCCCTATTTTAAAGAAATCATCAAACCAAAGCCCCTCCACACCCAGAAGCAAACAGCTCCAACACAAAATGACTCAAACCCAGCATTACAGCAGACTGTCTGTACAGGGAGTTACCTTTTTTCCTTTCTTTTTCCTGTGAGCTGGTTTAGCATTTTTCTCCTTTGCTTCCTCACTCATTTTTCAGCAGGTAAATATACAGGGGAGGGGGGAATAAAAGAGATCACTGCTTGTATTCCAACATGCAAAGCCACTGCGAGTATTCACAGCACTGAAACCAAAGTCCATCTGCTGACGTTTCTCAGACAAGTAACAGAATAACTGCTGTGTAAAGGCAGTCTCTGCTCCTCCTGCACAGCCTGGAATCGCTCATAGCATTGCTCTGTTTTCCCCAGTGAGGAACCGGGTGTTCTCACATCAGTCCGATCCCCCTAAAGAAAAGAAAAGGCGTTTTCCTCGCTCATTCTTCACCAGTCTCTACTCCCGAGATAAGATCTTTCTAGCTTGGTCATCCACAGCGCTTCCAGGCTCTTAAATGGAGTTGATGAGCCACAGAGAAATTAGCTGCAGACACTGACAGGTCTCAGAGTCGTTTACCAGCGGATGATTTGCCGTTTCTCACAGACAGAGAAAGTGAGCCTGAATCGCTCGGGCTGCTGGTCGCGTACAATACCGACATGTGTTGAATGCATCAGGGCATACCAGAAAAGGAAGCCTCCAAGAGTGATAAAAGATCAGGTTACTGGATCTTAAAGCCACTCCCAGGCAGATTCAAACAATAAAAGGCACAACACGCTGTTGAAGAAATTGCTAGATGAGGTGTTTATGCCTCCGAACAGCTCCATATCCCCATCCAAGGGACCTGAAAATTGCCACTCTGAACAATAAGCTTTGTGATATTAATTATTCATCTCATAAAAGCAGCAACAGTATTTCAGCAAAACACAAATTCACAACTATTCCTGCCTGTGCGAGCTCGCTCCTCCCTTGTACGCCTGTTCCTATGCCAGGATTTGCACGGTCCCTGCTAATGCAGCTCTCACAGGAGTGTTACGTGCCTCATGTATGTGCACAACTAGCGAGTCACAGATCATGTTTCCACATGCTGTGACCTACTCCATAGAATGCTTTGGCTACTTCCCCACAAGTCTCATGGAAAATAAATCAGGGGAGGTCGGAGACTTCATAGCAATAATTCTCTCTCCCCTCTGTACCCATTAAGACATTACACACAACCCACACGTTACCAACAGCCATGACAGCAGTCATTCAAGACGTGCCTGAATCACATCCTCACCACGTTTCAGGCTATGCACCTCTTTAGGGACCATCTACAGATTCCTACATTGACCCCTAGGATCCCCCTCAGGGAAGGTGTGACTGTGGAACAGGTAGCAGACATCATGCAACAGCCTCATCCATTGTACTCATACTGCAGACCTGAGATAGCAAAACACTAATTTGCCCATTTCTGAGGTGAAATCAGTTACATCAGAGGTGGCAAGTGACAAGGAGAGGGTGTGTTGTGTTGTTTTGTTTGGGGGGATATAGGGGAGTGGTGTTTGGCTTTTTTTGTTTGTATGTTGGGGATTTTTAAAACAGGAAACCACCAATTAATAGATGCATTTCTGGGGGGAGGGGGAGGTTCATATCAGGATCCTCCTGCCTTGCTTCTTTTCGGATATTCTCACCCTCCACCCTCATTTCAGCAGCATTTCACTCACGACAACCAACACGCACACCACAGCCTAAGAAAAGCCGAAGATGTAATGCACTGATTCATAATGCTATTTGCCTCAAAGCCTTCTCCTTGGATCATTCCCTACAAATGAATTTTAGTGAGCAACCACAACAGCACCATCACACAGAAGCTGTTTTCTGTGTGCTGGCAACAAGTCCTTGTGCTTGCCATCCTCAGGAGCTGGAAACAGACTGGCACCACCCCACCCTGGGGCTCCAAACTAGGGAGATAATTCCCCACATCAGCCTGGTAAGGTTGGTGTTCTGAGGAACAGCAGCTCATACAGTGCAGGGTATAAATAAACACTATCAAAACACTACTGGTAAAATTTACCTAGAATTTTCACTTAAGTCACTGGCATATGATTAAATTTGTACTTATAAGCAGTATTTTGGTATAGAACACAAATGCTGTGGCATAATGCACGAGCCCAGGAACTTAATTTTCATAGGAAGTTTGCTTTTAATGGCCATCTTGAAGAATGAGAAAGCACACCAGCCTTTCCCAATTTCACACTTTTTAGAGATGTTATGTTACAAACTAAAGTGCTCTCTGCTGGTTAACACTGGGTAAAACAATGCTTAGACAATCAAAACACCAACCTATCCTCAATGCACATGCAAAGCAAACCTCCTCTCTTCAAGACTATTTTTATACTGTGTTTTCATCCCCTGGACAATACATCGTTTTCTGAAATAAGTCCAAATAGATAAAGCTCAATTCCAATTAACTGTGTCTTCTAAAAACAAGTTAAGGCTTGGATCCATTAAACTGCCTAGCTAAAAGAAAGCCTCTAATTTATGGCATGCTTAGCTAATTGTATGCATATGAAGTAATTTGGCATTACTTTTTAAATTAAAAGTTCATAAACAGCCATGCTTCTTCAGGAATAAAAAAGGGAAAGAAAACACAACAACAAAAAAAGCCTCTTTCCAGAGCAACTTGTTGGCTGTCAGACACATTCAAAACAATCCCTGAGCTCAGGTATGTCAATGGAGGAATATCACAGGTTCCCACTGAACTTTGGTTCATCAGCTGGGTGCCTCTAAGTCCAGTCCATGAGACGGAAACTGGGTTTATTAGGTTTTTGGACCCATCTCATCCTAATTCAGAGCACCGATGGTTCCATACTTTCACTGCTACCTAGTTCAGAACCCCTTTAATTTTTCATGTTTTCTCTCTCATTTTCACAAAAATGAGTAATCTCCCAAGCACTGGTATATTTAGAACATGAAGGAAAAATCCAGATAAGCAATAGAAGAATTTTATAGTCACAAGATGCTCAGAGAGGTAGGAAAAGCTCTCACACTCCTCTCCCCCCATATTGCTCAGCTAACCATAGCAACCCTGCTGAAAAGAAATGTAATGAATCTCTCTTCTACCACTTGAAATAATCATTCATCTGTCAACATTTAGACACTTTTATGAGGTCTTGTTTTTTCATTTACTCCTTACCTCAAAAGATTTGCCAAGCTCTTATACTGCAGGTAAGGAGGTAGAAGAGGCAGCTAAGTACTAGATGTAAGAGTACTTAACAGAAAAACACAACAGATTTCTTACAAAAGGTTTCTAGAAAAAGAAATATTTTTTCTTCTTCAAATCATGCCTTTCAACTTTATTCCTCTGCAGAACCCACAAATTATCTTTGATAGTTACACTGCTATCAAATGACTGCTGACATCAGTCCATCCCTAAATTGTACTGTGGAAATTATTCAGATTAACTTTCTTCCATCCCCAGGCTTTTAGCTTGCTCAGTGTAACTCTGTGCATTCAAATGACAAATGCTGTTGATAATGCACAAGCCCAGGAATTTAATTGTCAGGTAACTGAAGTGGAAGGAGAAAAGTCAAACAAGACTGACTGAAAAAAATTAAGATTTTCAAATAAGGTCTCTTAGGCACATGAAAGTGCTGCCACAACCACAAAACCTAAATTTAAATATATATATTTTTAAGAAATAATAGAAATCACAGAAGATTTACAGTTTTAAGAATGAGCTTAAAGATTAAAAAAAAGCAAATGAAACTAAGAGAGCAAATACCAATGCAGAATTACCTTAAAATATGCTAAGGAAGCATTGGCATTCAGAAAGAATATACGCTTAAACACACTGCAACACTGCTATAACCAAAACAGCAGTTCAATAAATTACAAATTACAGTCACAATCCACTTTCTAGGTAGTTCTTGCTCACAGAAACATTTTCATCTTTCTAACATTCACAACAGTTATTCCTTTGTCGAAGTGCACAGATATATTTTGGTAGGGTTTGGTGAGCAAAGGACCAACATGAAGATATGTAACTCTTTGCAATCACACAGCTCCTTGAAGAACTGCGCTTTAAAATCCTCAGGTTATTGATGAGAACACACACACTGCTCCCTGTTACTCTCTGCTTAGTTACAGTGGTGTCTAGAAGTGAACTTTCACAACCTCGTAGATACATATCAGTTCTAGGACAGTTCTATTTTTAAATCAAAATAACTCGCATAAGAGGACAAGAGGATAGGCCAAGTTCTGTCTATCCGTACAGTTCTATTTATAAATTAGAGTGACTTGCATGCAAGAAGCAAGGGGGACACAACTTGTTATGGGTAACCTGTTTTGTAACTGAGTGCAATGGGTTTTAAAAAGAACGGCTACAAGGATTACTTGCTTTACCAAAACAACATCCAAATCCAAAGGGCCAAACAACTCCAAGGTTTAACTATAGGACTAAGGGTGTGCAGAAAGCAGGGCAGTTAAAAAGCCAGCTTGCTCCTAAAATATGTAGAAACCCACAAGCCTAATTGAACAAAAACTTGTGGCATTCAGTGTTTACTGCAAGATCACTTTGCAGATGGACTGCTTACTACTTCCTCTTGCATCTCAAGCAATATCCCGTGCTATAATAAGCCAAAATTCAAGGTTAAACCAAGTATTACCTAGACAGGAATGGAATTTGTGCTGAGAGGGTGGAAGGCAAATTAACTCTAATCTTCTTTCTCTAACAGAATAAAAATCAAGTGTCATACCCCTTTTATGTACAATTTTTATTTTCCTTTCAAAAATGAAAGGAAGAATTTTGTGAAGATGTTAAGAGCTAAGAAAAAAAAAAGGTTTTGAGCTCAGTCTTGATTCCTTTTCAAATTCCATAATTTGAGTAAAATAGCAGCTTAAAAAATTGACAACTCAAATATTGGCATTACTGACTT
Organism: Pachyramphus minor; assembly: GCA_013397135.1. Lineage (NCBI taxonomy): Eukaryota > Metazoa > Chordata > Aves > Passeriformes > Tyrannidae > Pachyramphus > Pachyramphus minor. The sequence goes on along the minus strand of VYXB01003362.1, from coordinate 396,668 downwards.
CATTAACTTACACTGGGCACCTAACACAGCCTATTTACCAACCTGCTCTTGGGTGTGTGTGAAAAGGTCCACTATGCCATACCAGCATAAAAACAACCCAAACCCCACCTTTCTTCAGGATAAGATTATGAGAATAGGGTGGTAGCTACCACTTACTAACCATGCCTAGTTACTGGCATGGTCCACTATAGACTCAACTACCTCCATCAAGATTTTCTTGGCCTAAAATCCCATGCTACAGGTTAGAGTTGCCCAAATCTATCTCCTTCTAAATGGAGGTATGTCATTAATTCAGCCCTAGAACAATATCCTAGGGTAGAAGCAGAAATCAACAAAACTTGAGAATTCAATAGAAGCAATGGCAAAGCAACCCATGTTTTAATTCAGGTTAAAAAGTTAAAATTAATTTTTGTATTAAGTCCAGGGATGAACATGAGACGCTAATGTGAATCCAAACCAAGCTGTCTTGCCTTCACAATTACTTTAACATACATTAGCTAACTGCATTTAGGAGCCTTGAGGACAAACATATCCCTTGAGGAGGGAACTGAAGGGAGTCTGGGAGTGAAGCCCAGAGTGGCTGGAAAGTTACTCCAAGGGAGAAAGAAAGCTAAGAGAATAAATTCCTTCCCTTGCTCCCTGAAGGGGGTAAATGAGCTTGACTTAAAACATCCTTCAGCACCTGAAGTTTTTAAGAACTCCAGTTCATTAGCAAGTGAATACCAAGCCAAAAATTAGGTAAGGAATAAGGAATCATACCATAAAACTCCCACAAAATTTGTTAGTTCATTTAAAGTTAATTCTCGGCCAAGTGTGTTGTTGAAAACAGTTACACAAAGGGAACATAATTTATATCCAAGTTCTAGAAATTCTTATTTACCAGCTCAGATACTTCATGAAAGATTCTGGGTTTGATTTTACTCCTTTAGTGCTTTGAGAAATTTTTTTTTTTTTACCCTGAAGTGTTATTTTGTAAGTGTTCTTTTGAGTTTAAGCCTAGAAAAAGAGACCATTTTGCTAAGCTAAGATAGCAAATTTTAACACTAAGCACATATATTGAGGAAAATCTTGTAGAGCAAGGACGGGAGTGAGAGCAGCCTATTTTGGACAAACCCCCACAGGACCAGAGGGTGGGGCAGAGAAGCCCCACCCTACAAAGCAATACTTCAGACTGAGTAGTTCAGTGTCCCATTTCATCAGTACCTTGGCAGGATTTGGGAGTTTCCCAGCCAGCACTGCACACTGGGTGCTTCCCATGTTAACATTCAGGATACAAGAGGATGCAACCCAGGTTGGTCCTCACAGGCTGTGTAGCAGCACCATGGCCAGGGGCAGGTGTGTGTCACCTTGCCACGGTGCTTCCTTCACAGGGAGCCATCAGACCAGCTGGTCAGGGCTCCTGGTATTACAGGGCTTCCCCAGTGTGTTTATCAGACAGCAGTGCCCCAGAACAGCTCATCTCTGTGGTGTCTCTTAAATCCAGCCTGACTTCAATCCCATTAAGACAAGCACAGGGGGCAATGGAAGGTAAGAAACAGAGCAAACCCCCACACAGTGGTAGTGCAGCCCCTTTATTCCCCAGCACAATGCTTATTTCAACAAGCACAGTGAAAAGGACAGAAGCTTCCCAAGCCAAGGAAGTGCTTTAAGCCTTCATGACAGATTCACAAATTCACTGAACTAGCAAGTGCTGAACAACCCAAATTTAGCTTTGATTCTAAGGCCTCAGGCTGCAAGTTTTTTCTAAGCCAGACTCTCGTCTGAATTTCACTGATGATCTCACAGCAGCAAGAAAAGCTGTTCTTTTAAACACGGGGGAAAAAAGTTATGTTGGAGCAACTGTGCTTTGGGACCACATTTGGAGCATAACAACACAGTAAGAGTATCAAGCAGCTTTTCTTTCTCCCTAATTGGACAGAAGAATGTGCTCCATGACATTTTGGTTAAGTGACAATTTCTTCCTCTCTTACCTTTTATTTTAAACCATAATATCACAAGTACCCACCATAAACACCGATTTAAAACTGCAAGAAAAGCATTAAGTCACAGCACTAACTGGAAAACGCTTAACATTAAAACCTGAAGTTTCAACTGAGGATCAAAACCAAAAATTGTTTCTAGTCTGATGACTACTATGCCTAACAGTTCCTTAAGTGTTTACTGGGGCTGATGTTTAACAGTCCTCTGGCCCAAGTGCCTTTTAAAGACAAAACCCCCAAATTTGACTCCCCCAATAAGGTGTACTCTATACTGTTAACAGCTACTGTAACATTATCTATAAAAATCTGTTTATATTTGCACATAGACAGCTTTACTACAATATAGTCCTGAGGTACATCAGTTTGTAGAAGCTACCAAATTACATTTGTTGCCCTCCAGAGTGGAAGTTTTCTAAAAAAAATGGGAATGTCAGTGTTCCCTAACATTCTTCAGTTATTTTGCATTCTCACAAAAATATTACCAATAAAGAAATATTTGGGGCAGGGGAGAAAAGGGAGCTGTTGTTCCCCCTCCTGTCTCTCATATAATACGTTCTTTCTGCTTCCATGTTTTAGGAAGGAAAAAGTGTTAAAAAATCAAGATATTTTCATGAAAAACAAATTATTAGTTTGGTTGTTTGTTGGTTTTTGTGGTTTTGTTTGTTTTTTGTTTGTGGGGGTTTTGTTTGTTTTGGCTTGGGGTTTTTTTTTACATTTCCAATAACAAAAGCAGTAGTTTTTTTTTGGTCCAGCTACAACACATACAAAAATAGGTGAAATGATGGCCACAATTATTTCCCGGAGCACCAGATGATGGGCCATATCCTATTTACATTCAAGGCTGTATGCTGGCCATGATTAGATTTCTCTCATTAGAAGACATGTGGATGGGAATAAATTCACAGATAATGGAGAGGCAAGGGAGACTAAATTGGAGGAAGTGTGTAAGAGGTCAAACTGGAAAATGCATTACAGTTGATCATTGGGTAATATAAAGAGAGAGACACTGTCAGATTTATTTTCTACCTGCCCTTCTGCCCATAATTTGTAGTGTCCCAAAGACTTTCAGCATCTCATAGCAACAAATGTTTCTTTGCTTTGGTGTGATTTTTTTTTTTTTAAATCTCACATAAGCAGTAAAAGTAGTTTAAAGTTTCATTTCTTCCCAACATGACAATAAGACTTTTCTTTAAAAAAACCCCCCAGATTTAGGAACAAGCATCATGGCAATCATATTAGGCTGCCCTAGCTCAGTGCCTATGAATTAAAAGTACTCACTTATACTTGCAATTATGAAATCAATTTTCAAAAAGCTCAAAAGGAATAACTTCTATCTATAAAATCTGTCAAATATTTGCTTTGACAGACCTGAATCAAAATTTTTTCCTACAATCTGCTGATCTATAACACTAGAATAATGTAGAGCTCTGTGTCTAACACACATTGTGAAGATTTTAAACAAACACCACCAGCAAATTCAATTTTTCTATGTCTATAGAACTTCTAAGAATCTTTGCAAACCTGGAACTACACAAAAGATTCTCCATTAAAATGTAACAATAAGAAGGGGAAAAAACCAAAACAAAAAACCCAAACACACAAACCACAGATGAGTTTTGTGTGCTTTTTAAAACTGCATTTCCTTTAAGCTCAGATTAAGAAATGAGGTCCATCAAAAAAAATCAGAAGCACTTGGCAGGGGGGCAGGTACCTATGATTCTATCCTTGTCCTGTTTCTGCAACAACAAATCAAATCTGTCAGAAAAAATACAGATTTTTCATCTTAGCCCAGGGCCAATTTGAATTTCTGGGTTGTTACTAAATTAGAATAGCTTTTTAAACAAGGGAGATTTTTAATTTCTCATAAAATAAGCAGAAAAACCATTGTAATTTAGTAATTAATTAACGAAGATCCATAATGGATGCTATGACAACTGGAAGCAACACTTGACATGAGACATAAGACACAACTGGATATAGCAGAAGGTATTAAAAGCCAAGTTTTCATCATAAGTATTAAACGATTTCATAAATCAGGAAATCCCAAGGAAGCAAAACAAAAAAGGAGACCCTTCGTATTTGGATGGATCCAAAAATTGAAAAGAAAAACGCCAGTAAAAGATGGCTATATCAAACACGTTCTCTTAACCCAGACTTATTTTGCTGGAAAGTGAGTGGGAGAAAGAGTGAGTGGGAGAAAGGAGCCACCATTTAAATAGCTAAAACGTTAAGATGTACTTTGTAATTATGGCATAGACATCTCACGTACGCAATACTTCATGTGCTCTTAAGGCCTGGAGTTCCACACCTGCAACTTTTACAGTGGCACTGCAGAAATGCTGAAGTGAATGGAAGCAGCAGAAAAGGCAAACAGCTCTGTCTTTCTAAAAGCATGAAGCATCCTGCATAGAACACAGCAGAACCATTGGGAATGATTCAAACCGTGCCCATGTTGCAGCTGTGACAGGAGTCGCGCAGCTGAAAGGGACACTGACTGTGGTGGTGTGGCCAGGCTGAGGGAAAGCAGCTTTTGTGCACTGTGCTTTTAATGTACAGCCTTGCCCTCTTCTAGAAATGCTGCCTTTCAAGTACTCCAGTAACATGTTGAATGCAGAGCTGAAAGCTCTTCAAGAGGAGAAACCATACACAGCAGGAGGCTGCAGAAGGTGGTCACTGGGGGAAAAGGGCTTCCGTGTTGGATCTCTCCCATCACCCACAAACAACAAATAAGACTTGTGGCTGCTGCACAGCTCTTTGTAATTATTCTGACTAACTTACATTCCAGATTAATTTACACTGCTACAAACATGAAAAATATAGTAATTCCAATATAGAGGAAGAATTTCAAATCTACAAGCGAGCACCACAGGATCCAAAGAACCTTGTAAATGATGCCAGGGAATTACAATATGAATGAAAGTATGTTCCCTGAATCCAAAAGTCCAGTACTTACAACTCAGATCTTTCCAAGAGGGTGGGATGAAAAAGAAAGTTTATTTTGAAAGCACCCTTCACAATATACTGTATCATTTAAGTGGCAGTGATCAAAACTCACATCAAGTAACATTGATGCATTACATCCAGAAACCTCACTGTTGGGACTCCAGACTCTTTGCAGACTCTGAAAAGATTCCAACACTCCTTTCAGGAAATACCTGCAAAGGACAGTACCCTAGCCAAAATCTGAGATAGGAAAAGATCATTATACCTCACAATCCTATTGCCAACTTACTGCCCTATTAAGGGATAATTACCTCCAGTTTCAAAGGTTTTCAGNATTGCCAACTTACTGCCCTATTAAAGATTTCAAAGATTTTCAAGGTTAAAGAAAACTCAACTATTTCCACTGCAAACACCAGGTAACTAGGATCTTTATCTTGGCTCCACCTCTCCAAGGGCTTTCCATCATCTTAGAGAGCTGCAAAGCATCATTGCCTGCATGCACCTAGTCATACCAAACAAGATTCATACGTGGAATATTTGGAAATATCAGCTCCCCTGGCCTCCAAATTGCGTTTTACCATCACATTTAGTACCATTTTCCATAGAAGGTAAAAATCACAAGGGTGTCTAGAGCATGTGAGAATGTAATTTGCTGCCTTCCAGCCAAAACTGTTACGAACCTGTAATTCCCAGGTGCAAGTAATCCATATGATGCCATAAGCAAGAACACTGGCAGTAGTTTCAACACAACCACGGTAAAGGAGTTTTAAAAACCAAAACAGTTATTAACCCTTTATGGCTGCCCAGTCTTTCCTTGTTAATTCAAATTGGTGTGCTTACTTTCCACTACTGTTATAAATGACCTCTTTCTCTAAACTCATTTAGAGCTCACAAGTTGACATTTGGTCAACCTTCAGTTTCAGGTATAATCACCTCAAAACAAACACTGCTTTTCCAAAACTTCAAGCATGAGAAATTAGAGTGAAGTTTTCCAAGCTCAAAATAGGAGAATTGTTATAACCATCTTAGAGAAAAACAACTCTTTCCATCCATCAACAACTGAAGCTGCCCCAAAGCACTAAAGGAGACCTACTGGCTTTCACTACAGCAATGATTAACTAAATCCTTAGATTAGTTTCCTCGTTTTTCTCAGTTCTGTTCACTGTTTGGACTGCATTATCATTAATCTGAAGACTCCCAAGAGAAGCAGTCCCTCTCTGACTTTGACCTTAAGACAATTTTTTTCAATATTCCTTTTCACTTAGCTCACACCAATGATGCAGTGGATCATTACCAGAAAAAAAAAAATATTCCCACTGTCTTCATATTTTGCTGTGCCCCATGAACTAGCATTCCTGCTCAAAGAATCTTTCCAGCTCAGCAGTCATGTCTTCTAGCTTTTTCCTCCAGACAAAACCTCACACATTATCCACATGCCATTTCCATATTATTTATGCAGCAACACTTACAGCACCATCTTGCTGCAAGAAAAACCCCAAACGTATTCAACATAAAAACAGTGCTTGTTCTGGTAACAGGAGACATTACCAGGAACAGTTTCCCATAAGTTGCATCACTAAGGTTCACATTTCGCTGTCTGCATGTGGCTTTGTGCTTCAGAGCAAGTTTCAGCTTCTATTTATACCATTTTGTAGTTAGAAAAGCAGTTTAACTCTCAGTGTAACTCCAAATGACCACTAGCTAGAAATGCTGAACTTAAGAAGGCCATTTAAAATTCTTAATAGTTGACCAAGTGATCTGATTAACCCCATCTGATTCTTCAGAGTAAGCCCTAAATGTTTCATGGCAACATCATTACTACTAAGGTGTTTAGAGAAGAGTGAGTTTTAAGCACATGCAGTATATGTAACATCTTCTGAACACTGAAATAGTTCCAATTTACATAACAAGTTCATTTCAAGCTGCAAGAATTAGCTAGAAAACACTGCTTCAAGTGTGTCAATATATTTCATAAACTCAAAGTGGACAGCACTGTTCACTTTTTGTAACAGCTTATAAGGCAATTGATTAATTCTGTCAGGTTGAACACAGACAGAGGAATTTCTCTGGAAGTACAATCCCATCTTTCACTTCATTATGTGTACCCAACTACATCATATGCGTAAAGGAGAGTTGGCATCTTATTTTTCTGGTCCCATAGAGAGGGTTGCTCTGTCTCTGGCATTCCTGCTACCAGCCACTTCAACCCCTTCTGTGGTTGGACCTTCCTGCCCTCCATGTCAAATAATTTCTTGGTCACAAACTACCACTGCAAGGTGTTACTATTTGAATTCCCACAGTCTTCAAAGCTTTTGGTTCATTCTCTTTTAAACCCCTCAGGGGACATACTCCTCCTGCTTCTCATACTCTTCAGATTACCAGCGATCTTATTCCTCACCTTTGTCTGAAGAGATAATGGGAAGGGATGAAAGCCTTTCAAAATTCAGACATGATTGAAATGAAAAAAAAAAAAAAAATCCCAATGAGAGTTACACTTCCCATCACACCACTTCCTCTCTCTGCTTTAGCAGAAGGCTTCCCTGTCTCCTTCTCCACGCAAGCCAGGCAGTTCCTCTACTGGCAGGATGTTAAATAGGGTAGTTTCTATTCAGAAGTATAAATCTGCTTCATTTCTGAAGCAGACTGGCACTCCTGAATCTTGAGACAGACTTCATTAGTTTTCTTTACTCCTTTTGGGTGATCTCTTCATGTTGCTGAAGATAAGGTTTGCTAGAGTGCAGGGGTTTTCCCTGTCCTTACCCCTAGATTGTTTCTGTGAGCAGCCAGTGCTTGAAGTGAGGTTTCCTTTATTGCCTCTCCTCCAACAGGCGCTGTCCAGAGAGAACAAAGCCAGCACATAATGGAAGTTTGGAGATCAGCCCAGAAGCCTTTGCCATCTTCTGCTGGTGCAATGTTTTGCCCTGTTACTTCAGAAGCCAGAGAAGTATGTTGGAATATAAACCTCCTTCCCAACACTTTGTGTGTGAAATTGCTGCACTAAGGAATAAAAAATTTTCTTGTAATTAGAGGAGAAAAATTAAAAATTGTCATCTGTTTGAAAGGCAGAAAATACTAACAACTAAACCCAAAACTGTTACTGGGTTGAGAGGTTTGTTCCTACCAAAAAACCCCCAACCTTACAGGAAGTAACAAGCAATAGAAACCAGTTAACTTAAAAAAATCCAAATAAGTTTAAAAATCCCAAAATACAATCAGTCACTGATACTAGGAGAAATTAAATAGGAAGGATTTTGCTGAACGCTGATGTTATTGATGGCCATTGTCACAACATTTCTGTGGTACTTAATTACCAAGTGGCTTTGCAATTTTTGTTTTTATTTACTATATAACTGCCTGATTACATGGAGTAAGATAAAACAGATCTAACTAAAACTTGAAAGAACAGCCTGTCTTGCCGAGAGCCATTAATGTGATTTATGTATTTACAAAAATGTTCTAAAAGGAGTAGTGTACAATAGGTTCCCAGCTAAAGCAATATTCAACTGCCAAGAATAGGTGTGCTGGCTGGCTGGTACTCCAGAAGATGGAGAGAAATGGCTTGATTCCCCCCCCCACCATGGTTAGGAGTTTTCACATTTACGCAGCAGACAAAACTTAAGCTGGAACTCCCAATTATGGTGATACTTTTTATACACATTTGTAGAACATTTCCCTGCTTTACCACCTAGCAAATTGCATCTAATTACTCCACCCATCCCAATTCTCACACACAATTTAAATACAATTTTGTAAAATTTTTATGTAAGTTGTCCATTTTACATGAAGTGAGGCTCAGATATTTAAAACTAAGCCCTTAACATCACCTTTACTACCTACCAATCAGTACATTTTTTTCTTCTGACTGCAGTGCTCTGGGTAGAACTTTATGCTTTAGAAATGTTTATTTTGCAACTGAAACTCCTGGTTGCAGTTTTCAAGTATAGGAACATGGAAACACCCTTTGTGTTAATAACAACCTCCTCTGGGATTTCTAATAAGCATAAACACAAAAAAAGGCAAAACCCATCCATTTACTAAGCAGTTACATTATATTTTTATCTTCATAGCGAAGCTCAAAAGATCTCATGTGTATCTTGATGCATGTCAAGGCTAAGTATGAACACAGCTAAAAAGGGAATATAAAGCGCAAACCACTAGAAGCAGTTTTACTATCAGCTGAGGAACTGATGCTGACACTGGATTTATTTATTTTTTCATTCCCACTGGGAAACAGTAAAACTTAATTCTCATTTGGAGATCAAATTTTGGAGAAGGGACCACCTGTTTCTCAGTCACAGGTCCTGGCTATAAGACACTATATGGCAAAAATGTAAAAGAACAAGATGATGTTTCCCAAGTCAGTGTATTCTCCTGAAAATTATTTTGGTTGGGTTGGTGGTTTTTTTTTTTTCTGTGCCACAAATTGCTGCACAGACACAGGCTCCACAGTTACTCTCAGATCCTCTGTTAAGTGCAAGTTTTACATGTCCCAAATTCCAGGGCCTGGCATTGCATATACCTGGGTCAGCAAACACCATATAAAGGTTACCAGTGCTTAATCATTCTACGGGGCTCCTGTAAGGACCGTTTATGCCCCAGCAGCTTTGCACATACCAGGTTGTGCATCACTGCCTGAACATCACATCAGCTGAAAGTCTCAGTCTCAGAGTTTGGGTTGTTTTTTTCCCCCCACTCCTTACTTTTGGCTATTTCTATTAACTCAATTTAGCTTTAAACAAAGAGGCCTACAGATGCCAACTCTAATTTCCAAGCCTTTTTATCACAGTCCTGACCAGACAGATAACTGGCACAAAAGACTGAAGTGGCAAACTAGATTTCTAAAATGCTGCCATCTGATTCTCATCCCACACAAATATGTAATTTAAGTAATGAAAAAAGCTTTTTCGTCCCAAACATCGGCTTGTTCAAAGCTCTTGAAATAAGTAAAATGTTGGAATTTGGATTGAGCCATGACAAGTTAAAGCTATAACAGTAAGAAATAACCTTCTGAACAACAATAAAAAGAACATCCTTAATGTCAAGCAAAGAGAAAGCAATTACATTTTCAGACAAAGACTGTCAGTTTAAAAATATACAATGTAAAGAATTAGAGTGGTTTTAGCTCTTTTCACAATTTATTGGATTCTTCGTATATTTTTAAGCTTCACCTTCTTTATAACGTTTTATATTCCATCTTTTTTTTAAATCATAAGAAAATTAGAACTGGTTAAGAACAAGTTTAATCATAAGAAAATTAGAATTTGTTAACATAAGCATGGAACAAAATGGCTTTCAACCACAGGTGAGCACAGCTCAAGTGACTGACAGAGAATTCTTGTTTAAGAATAAGAAAATTCTGTGTCAAGTGGTGTTTAGTAGGGATGTTCTTGTAACATCAAAGGTGTGTAAGCCACCTATCCTAAGTGATAAGATCTTTCATATGATTCACATGAAGAGTTGCTGTTTATTTGCTCACATAAACAAAGCAACATCTCTAATGTGGAACCCCAGAGAAACGCAGAACAGCAACACAGTTGAATTAGAATAGGCTCCAAAACAGTGAAGACAAAAGGAAGAGATTGTAGATAAAAACATTCTCTGCAAGAGCTTAAAAAGATCAGACAGCCCCAAACATTTTAAAGTGTAGCATTCTCCCTGTTTTCCAGTGGTCAGCTCAGCATTATAGCGATGCATTGAGGATAAGACCAAAACAAACACTGGCATGTAAAGCCAATGAATGAACACAAGTGGGATTTTTAAGGTTTTACCTTTCTAGAGTTTCCTGGAGGGTAGAATTTGTGGTATATCTAAAGAAATTACATTGAGGAGAGTTAAAACTGGTAGGCAGAACAATCTCCATAGTGGCACAAAAATAAACACAACACTTCAATGAAAAGATAGCATTAGTGGGGTTTACTATGGAGCAAGTCAAAGGCCATCAACATTCTGCAGCAAAGATTCCAGAAATACACAGGCTACACCTTACAGAAAATAGTGTGGAACATGAGCACTGGAAGTATGAAGGCACAATACACCCCACAACTGACTGATGTCACAACAAGGGCTTCACATCCCATAGAATGGTCATGTCTCATTATGTCACAGAGATATTGCACATATCAGCTGTTTTCAACCCAGGGGCCTACAAAAAAACAAAAAACAAAACAAAAACCACCAAAACCCCCTACCAAAACAAAACAACAACAACAAAAAACTGTGTGTCCTGAAAAGTTGTTCATAGAGTTTTTCTGAAGAGATCCATGCATTGTCATGGAGGAAAAGATTAACTCCCTCAGAAAAGAAAAGGAAAGAAGTAAAATACAGGCTGTGAAATATTGAAATGCTAGGCAGAAGGAAATGGCAAACTGAAAGTCTGCAAAACACCCAAAAGAGAGCATGACATCCCTGCAGTTCTGCCAAAGCCTAGAGACAGGCAAGGAATCTGCAAGATGAAGCCTATGGAGAAAAGAAAAAAAAAACAACATACCCCATCCCACAAAGGTAGAGAGACAGACCCACGCTCTTTACTTTTAAGCATCTCTGTGCTTTGCATTTGAGATGCCACCCACAGTGCTTGACCAAATGCTTTTCCACAAGGAAAGCAGTCAAAGAATTGACTGCATAAACAATTTCTTGGCAGGGGTTGGGAAGAAGGCCAAGCAGATATCATGGAGTTATGACACAAGTCCCCAGAATCATTCTTGGATCTCTGCAGAGTTAGGACTATCCAACTGTTCACTTCTTCAGGTGAAAAAGCAGGAAGTTGAACTTGCCAATCTAATGAAGCACTGGCTTTTTATGGAAGTCCATCTGTTCCAACTCTCTGGCTCAAAATACAAGAAAACGTTAAGAATCCAAAAAGAATGCCAACATGATTCCAGTAAAGAGCATTATTCTACTTGCTCTCTGAAATCTATTTGAAATGTACAGAGTTAATTTGACCAGCCCAGCTGTTAACATGAAAAGCAAACTTTTATTTCAGAAGTTGTTTGGAGTTCATGGTTGGGGTTTTTTTGTTTGGCTTTTTAAAAGATATTTATGTATCCCCACAGTATAGTTGCTCACTTTAAGGTCCTTAATTTCCAAAGGCATTACAAAACATTTGGTGAAGCTTTAAATTGCAGCCACATCTCCACTTTGATTGTGAATAAAGTGTGCAATATGGCAAAATTTAGTTGGAATAAGTAGATGCTTGTACTGTCACTGACTGGCCAGACTATCAACTAAGCAAAAATACCACCTTTATCATAGAAACAGTCCCACTGAGTGAGCACTGCTTAGAACTGCTCATTTTCTACTACTCCTGTATAAGTTACTTAAAACCCCTTCGAGAAAGCAAGCTCAAGAGATGCATACATTTGGCTTTAGTTTTTGTCACAGCAGGAATGTCTCTATTATTATTTTTAAACAGTGGGAATTCAGAATGTACTGTTAACACTATCTGTCTAAAGATCAGCTAATTCTCTGTATTCCCTTTCCCAAATAAATGTTTTCTGTACAATAGCCCCAGTGTTGAAGAATGAGACATTTTCATATCATGTCCCAAGTTTTTATTCCAAGATTTAACTTGAATACAAAACACTTCATTAATAATCAGTTAAAAAAAAGTCAAATAGCATTGTTGAACAACTCATTAAAATTTTCTCACTACAAAGACAAAGCACAAAGCCCTTCAGTAATTATTAGGCTATAATTCTAAACAAACAATAGGTTCTGTCTCGGTAAATACTGTTCCGGTTCTAATTTATAAGTTATGCAAAATATTACACAGATCACTCAACAATCCACCCTTGATGTACCTGAAGAGGTCTTTATGATCCCTAGTGAATAATTCATGTTTCCATTTTGCCATTTTCCTACAGCATAAAAGGAGCAACTTTAATTCAGCCCTAACTTTGAGATCCGAACACCACCAAGGACAGTCAAAAAGCTTAAGGAGAAACTGCTTTACAACCCCCATCTACTTCCCAACTGGAAGAACTAAACAGTCCTCAATATATTTGAAATAAACCAGCATCTGAAGAGATTGGCCATATGCTAAACTGTCACTCTCCCATCGTGAGTGATGAATTAAGATGGTAGTGTAGCTGGCTGCTTACTACAATACTGTTCATGTCACCCACATATGTTGCTTTGGCAGTTATTACAGTTTTTTGTAAACTAAGCAGCACAATATATTTGAGGACAAATTACAGACCAGATAAAAGCTCCTGACTGATTTTTGTAGAACTGGAAGTAACACTACAAAAGACTGGAAGGGTATAGAGTGTAATTGCAGTACCTTTGCAACCTGCATGATGAAAAGCCTAAGAAAAATCCAGCCAGCTCCACAGCTGAGGAGTCCAGTCCTCAGCGTTTGCTGTGATCTGTGCAATCTGTGCAGTGCTCTGTCATCTATATGTGATACTGTAAAGCCTGTGGTATTGTACAGAGAAGATACTAAGGGAGGAGAACATTCATCCAGAGCATTTAGGGAACATACAGCATGGATTTAACCAGCTAGTTAGTACAAGTTTCTCACTGATGTGAGCTGGAGGTTCTCTCCATACTTAGCACAGAGGTAAAGGAACCCAGTAATTGAGGAATTGGCCTAACAGAAGTGGCTGCACAGTTTTCTGTAAGTGACAGAACTACAACACTCTGTTCTTCCTGCAGCTCCTTGTGGGCCTTATCTAACAGACAAACAGAGTTTGACAGAGCACAGATGTACAGCACCCCAGTCTCTGTGGAAGTCACTTGGCAGCAGATGGATCAGGTAAAGCATCACAGTACAAGCTCATGTCCATGATTATTCTGTTGAGGGATGCTCTAATGCAATACACACGTGTGCATATGCCTACCTGCAATGTTTCTGTGTGCACAGAGATGCACACACAGCTGTGAACGCTGCTTTGTGCAGCACTGATTGTAGGTGGATACTCAGGAACAGGCACCTGCAAGCCCAGTCCAACATCTTCACTGATGTCTGTATTACTACTTTGTCATCTAGTGCAGATAGCATTGTCGAGGAAAGAAATGTAATCACTTTCCAGCTTTAAAGAACTTGGCTCAAGTTAGGTATCCCAAACAAAGTCTACCCTGTTATTTGCTCCATCACAAGAAGAAATTGGAAAAATCTAATGTTTTCTATTACCTGGAACAGTTGATACACCTTCCACACATGCCAGACACTACCAGTTAAACTGGAATATTGATAAAGAAATTAACAGACCATCTCAGGGACAAAAATCTGGGGACCTACTAAGCTTCCATGTATTCTTCAATAAAATCTGTCTTGGCAATACATCAGGCAAACAACAGAAAAGATCTGTTTGTGACATAATTATTCAGTCTAATGTGTTCCCAGAGAGAATCTCAGGACACCAACAGTAGCACAATGGGTATATTGGTAGTCATCACATTCCTGACTGCCCTATAAGTGCAAACTACTGATATACAAATTGATATAAATATTTCCAGCAACTGCAGGAGTCCAGGAGTCCACTCAGTCTCTCACACTGAGGCAGAAACTTATTTTCTGCCTTCTCCAAGAAACTGAGCTGAACTATGCAAGCTCCACACAATAATTCTCATGAAAGAGAAGGAGAAAAAGAATGCAAGGGTTGATTTTACAGCTTGGACAAATCACAGCAATACCCACAGCCACACAGCTTTGCAAACCCAATAATAAGACCAGTCTGATAACAGTGCAGAAAAATATCCATGGTTTTCAACAGTAATTTAAATTTAATATTTAACTGTACTGTTGGTAGAACTCCTGAATTTTTATATTAATTTTTAGACGATCATTTGACTTACTCCTTTTACATTTCAGCAATAAAAGCCAACAGTGTAACATGGCTGGGAAAGGTTTCAGTAGTCCCCAGTGACTTTTGATCATGTACTCTCTTCTCACACCCCACAATCTCCTGGGAGCTCCAGGGGTTCAGGTTAGTCCTATTATGCCTTTTAACACAAGTAGCCAAACAGAAAGCAGGCATAGATGTATTAGCAATTCTTCCTGAAAATTCTACACATTCTACAGAAGATTACTACTTTCCTGGTAAATTAGCAGCAGTGCCTTCAGCTGATGGATGAATTCTGAGGAGCTCTTTATCACTCAGAACTGGTACATTTTAAATGTTGAAATGATGCATCTACTTCCATTTCAACACAGGCTTTTGCAGCATTTTAATGTCTTGCCATTTAGTAGCTAGAATCCAGCAAAGGGGATACAAGTGCTATTACTGGGAGCTAATGGATATTCTTCTTGAGCTCAATTGCTGAACTACATTTTGAATAAAGGGCTCAATTCCCAAAAGAAACAACCTCCTTTCATTACTGCCCAAAGCTTAGACTAAAGGAGAATTCTCCACAAGTGGTAAGCAGGGGCACTGTTCATATTTCTATTTCTAGGTTCCCACATTACAGCACAGAGGCACTGCACAGTATTAAGTTCACACAGGTCACATCCAATACCACAAGCCCTATAAGCTGGACACATTTCCACATACAGTCCCTTTCCTACTCCCATGTTAAAATGGCCTTTTACTCAGAGCACTATCCTGGAAAAAATACACTTAGATTATGTAGTAACAGCAGAAAACTATCCTTTTTGAGCTGTCCCACTCAAGATGTGCCCCTGCCTCCCAGCTGTGCTTGTATAGTTTGCGCCCCCTGACACTGCTGTGAGTCACTACAGTGTGTGCTGTAGTTGGTCACCTGACAGAAGTCACATCTTTGCTCAGTTTTCAGGGTTCTCCCAGCAACAAAAAACACCCTCACATGATTATACTCTTCATTGGTGTAGAGACACCCCCACAATGCAGCTTAGCTGTGCTTTCAAGCAGCACTCCTGCAAGACTAGAATCACTCACAGTATATCTCAGTGTCCGTGCTTACTGTAAGAAAGGGCTAAAACCCCAGTGCTGGAGGGGCACATCCTGCAGCCACTGGCTGGAATTGGAGATGCCAAGCTTTTGAAGGCTGCCTTTGGCACAGGCAGTTCTGAAGACCAGCTTCAAAGCATTGCTCCTCTGCCACACGTATGCAAGTCTGCAACTACTGCCACAACTGCAGAATGCAGAGTACTCTCCCCCAACCACCACTGCCGAGCACACTGCTGCTGCTGGATATTACATATCAAAGTTATGAAAATGAGTCACCCATCTTTGGAATTCTCTCTATGTAACTGCACAATAACCTGTGACAGATACCCTTAACCCTTCCTTCTATGCCCCTTCTCTTCCTCCACACGTACAGAGTAGAACCCTTCAAAAAAGTCCAGCTGGGTCTTTGAAATTACTTTATTATTTTTTATCTCCCATCCAAGCCACGCTTTTGATCTCATCCCAGCAAAGACTTAATGAGAACTTGGTTTGTTCAGATCACACATTCAGGGAAAACATTTTTCTGTCTCAGGAGTGGTCACCTGGGGGACCACCCAAACCACCTGAAGTGCCCTTAGAGACACACACAGACTTCTCAGGACTCACAGTTGTTGGCACTTAACTTCTAATTTGCATTTTAGTAAGGCTTTTAAAAACACGATTAGTATTTTCAGACTATTGATGAAGTGTCATTATCATCTAATTAACAAAAAAGAATTCTCTCAAAAATACTATGAAGACCAACTTCTCTACTAGTATCATAATAATAAACACAAAATGCTCCTTATTTAAGATATTACAAGACTGCAGTTCTAGCACATTATATGGTTTAAGTCATCTGGGTTGGTTCATTTTAAGCTCTGTGCCTTTTTCTCTTTACTCAATTCATTACAGCTCCAGTGTATCAAACAGCAACAGAATACACTATTAGCTTGGATTTAATTGCTCCACTAAGAAAGAAAAAACTTCTTTCAAGATTGAAGCTGCTGCCCTCCTTTGCAGGAATAATTTGTATAGAGGTGTTGCGTGCATTAGACAACCTATGTTTGCCAAGTTAAAGACCTGCAAGTAGGCTCAGCATCCAGTTTAACATTTCATTGCAACCTACTGACATACTAATTAATAGCTAATCAGAAAGCTCCTAATAAGTATACCAGATATTTAGATTTGCACTCACTATTTTTAAAAGCTAATGACTTAGAGCATTTAGAATGGTGAAAATAAATCAAAGTAATCTCATGCCACCCAATTTACTTCAAATATTTTCCAGAAAAGAATAATTAACTTGTACTCAAAATACACTTGTGTGATAGTATCATCAATATTAGGACAGCAAAAATAGTGGCAAACATGAAACTCCACGGATGTCATTAGATAAGATTTATTTTTCCGAACTCCTTACCCCCCCGCCCATGCACAATTAACATTTATATTAAAAACTCTCACACAGCAGGTTAACAAACTATGTATAATTTCATGCAATTGACCCTGTACTCTCATCAACAGAAACATCTCTTTAGATGTAACAGGAATGAGCCCATATTCTACCAACACTCACTACACTTAGGGCTACATTAAAATTTGACTGATGAAGAAGCTGTTGATGAAGAAATGCCATGGTTAATCCATTTAGCTGTAGGATACTCGCCAATACTGGAAGTGGATAAAGAGTGCACAGCAAGTGTTCATGTACTGCACGTGTAACAGGGTTATTTGGCATAAACTGGTGCCTTCACAGCCCACTGCTACCAACAATCAACAGATATTTGCAAGGACAACTAAAGTCATTAGGACAGGCCATTCAAACAGCCCAACTTATGCAACAAACTGAACTTTTCATGTGAATGCTTGCGAGTTATATTCCTCCTGGTAGAGAACAGGATCATTCTGTAAGAGCTGCTCCTACTTCTGAGCAAGCACTTCAAATCAGATGCGTACGAACCACCTACAGACTAACACTATTTCAAGACCGACTTTTGCTTTCAATATATTTTTTCCAGTCGACAAGAAGAAAACAAAACTCACAATGTGAAGTTACCAGGCAATAGCTTGGGTTATTCAGTTATGCAACTGTTATGATTCTGTGTAAAAGATTACAGACAGTAAATTTCCAAATAGCCAAGCTCCCAAGGTTAGGCTAAGGGCACAAGAATGTACAATTCACACTGAAGCACAGTTCATTCCTATATCATGTCAGGTATTTTGAACTCTCCTTTTCTTTTGCATGTTAATTCCAGTGATTCAGGGAAAGGCCCTCCACAGGCAGTGCCTCTGGTGCTTCTGACAGAAGACAAAAACTTGAAGCTCTCTTCAAGAAAGCTCCAAGCTTGAGCAGTGTTTTCATCTTCCAAACTACCAACATCAAAACTGCAGGCTACACTCAAGTGTCTCTTGGGATTTGTGTTTTTATACCTATGAGGATGACTGAGAAGCTTTATGCTTTCCTTCTGTATCCTCCTCCTTCTTAATCCAACCGAGAATAAAGGATAGAAACACATAGAAATGACCCAAACATCCAATACCAGCATCTTACAAAGGTAGAGAAAAGTGTTACAGCAGGTGATGCCAGTTAAAAACTCCCACAACTCCAGTGTCATTCTGCAAGTTTATTCCACTGTCTTAATTCCTTTAAAAGTGTTTGTTTCCAGAATTCCATCAATTATTCCTAATTCCTCTAAACTTGTTTGCCATCCACTGGGAGGAAATGTGACAGACAGAAAAGAAAATATATAAAAATGAGCTTCCCATCACTTTTCACTGCTCAGTTCTAGATTTATATATATAAAAAAAGCTAAACCGTCTGCTCATATTAGCACATCTCTTCACTGTGCAGATTAATCATACTCCACTTCCTGACTTTACTTTTAATATAAATCAGTGTTTTAAAATCCTTTTCCCTTTATTACCAAAAAATCCTACCTAGAATAAGAGAGGACTCCATGAAGGATCAATGGCAATCAGGACAAAAGCAAAGCCTGACCTGGACATTGCAGGTACCCATTTTTGTTCTCATTGATTCAAAGGAGCCACATGTTTAACTGTTGCTATGCCCACATATAAGTTACAATTATTAAACAAAGCCAGCAGCAGCTTACTGAGATTTTTTTAAGCCATTGCAAACAAAACTCCACCAATGTTAAAGAGGTGTTTTTAAAATTTATTAACAGATTTATAAAATAAAAGTACATTCTTTCCCCCTCACACAGTGGGGTTTTCTGTGTTTTGGGTTTTTTTGTTGTTGTTTTTTTTTTTAATCCAACCACTTAAAAGTATGCTGTTCTTAATCAAGTTTGAGAGTACCATGAGACAGCATTTTCAGGAGTACTGGTGTGATTCAGGCCATGCTGTCTGACTCAGCTGGAAGGCAAACCCAATTTGAAGTAGGGAAGACAAAAAGCATTGGCCTTCCTGGCTGTCAGCTCTCAGTGTGCTGAAAGACAGCATTGCTTGAAAACACAACTCAGTCATTTGATTATCAATTCACATTTAACTTCGTGGTGTTCCCTAAGCCAGGGTATCAAAAAAAAGTCTTTTTCAGCACAGACATTTGAAAAGCAACAGAGCTTACAGAAAGACTGCAAGAAACATCTGAAATTCTAAATGCAGTTAGGAAAGAGGCCAAGAGATCTGTGCAAACCCACTTTATCAACTTAAAGCGAAAAAAAACCAAACCACCAGAACATGAGCTGATAAAGTGATTTTCAATGTTTAAATCTTTAAATAATTTGATTCAACTTAAAAGTTTTGTTTGTTTCAAGTCAGTGTTTTTATCTGCCAACCACAACAAAAACAATCAGAACATGGCAGAATTTACATACCCTCTAGGGCTGCAGGGAGCCTTATGCTCTGTGGCTAAACAGAACAAAATCCTCCCAGACGTGTCCTTCTCAGGACACTGCATTATCTGGTTTTGATATTTGATTTTTCAAGTTGGACATGTTTCTGCATTCCACCCAAATGTATATTTTTCTGACTGGACAGCAGGCACTGGATGGACATCTGCAAAGGGGCTAATCAAGCTGTCCCACCTGAACAGGACACACAGGCACATTCCTTCCAAAAGTACAGCACTCTGTGTCTCTCAGAGCATTTAAAAAACCCACAGCTTTTTCCTCAGCTCCTTGTGTACATTACATAAGCTTAAAAAATGTACAAATGGGGAACAAAATTTGAGACAAGTAAAAAGCCTGTCATTAGCAGGGAACTGATAGATGTTAATTTGTCTACCACTTCTATAAACACCTCCAACATCAGAACAGATTCTCCATCAATGGGTAGAAAACTTGACTGATCCAGAGATAACCGCCTACAGTGCTGTTCCAAACCAGCAATACCACCTTGCTCCCCTCTCAGCAAACCACAGCAAACTGTGTGCCAGAGGGTAACTTGCTTTCTCTTCCCAAAGAA
>VYXB01003362.1:345950-369823 GCA_013397135.1 Pachyramphus minor | reverse complement strand
AAGCCAAAAACAAACAAAAAGCCTACTAGAGGGATAAATTTTAAAGATCCACCAAATAGTGGCAAAGGTGGGGAGTCATGCACATTTTTCCCCTGGTCTTTCAAAAGTATTAAGCTATTCACAGAAAGCTAAGTTTCCTGCAGAAAAAATAATGCCAGAACACTTGAAATAAAGAAAATAAGTACAACTAATAAGTGGGACATGGTGCCCAGGCTATATTCCAGTATTTGTCTGGAAACAGATATACATCTTTGTAGTCATTCTGCTTGACCTGAATCAATGAAACATGGCAAAATAATGCCATACAGTGATTGCTGGGGAGAATGATAGAATGGGTGATTGCATCTAGCAAATATACAGGAAATTAAAGTAGCTTCCTTCCTCAGCTCCCAAAAATTGTTTGAGTACATGAAGCGTAACTTAGAGGAAGCAGTTGAGCAGCACTGATGGTAACAGCACACTCTGATACCAACAGCAGGCAGATACAGAGGTGAAAGTGTTATGAAGGAATGAAACGTGGAATTGAGTTTGGTTTCCAGCAAGTAACATGAGTTACCCATGTAATAAAAAAAAATTCTGACCTCTGCAGGAAAGGAGTTATATAGGAAAAAAAGGAAATAATCCCCTTTATCCAGGCATTATTATAAGATAATTTAAGAGCAAAAAAATCCTAAACACAAGTGCAGTATGTATATCCTGCTGTCCCACGCTGACAATTCAGTGCAGCACACTTTCTAGCCATGCACAGTAAGCACAAAGCTCTAAGAGCAGCCCAACTACATGTCCTCTGAAAAGCCTTCAGAGAGCATCAGGTCTAGAGCACAGACTAAGAAAGCTTTCCACATGTACTGCAAATCCTGCAGTTTTGGTTTGCATCAAGCCTTACTGCACATTTGCAGTGCACACACACACTACGAGTCTGCTTCTGTACTGAATTTAGAAGCACTGAATTTAACACACAAAACAAACATTCATATGATTTTATAGAAAACACATTCATGTTGCTTCATAGAAAATAGAGCTTTACACACATTCCTGCTGGAGGGGAACGTCATACACATGGCACGAGAGCCATGACATCCAAATGGTGTTGGATTTTCTCTGGTTCTGATATGGACTCTGACCAGCCAGCCAGCTAAGTTCTTGGCCATCATCACAAGTTTTACAAGCCTACCCATAGCCTTCCCATGGTTTTGAGAAAACATGTCTTCTAACTGAAAAAAGGCATGAAAGACCTAAGTCAACAGGTTTTAACTACACCATTAAAAGACTACAAACTAAACACTCTTTCCCTGATTATCTTTGTTATTTCTGCTCTCCCATCCTCCCCTCATTAATGCAATGGTAAATTACCAATGGAAAACTAATTAAACAAGTAAATTTACTAATGTAGTCATATCACCTAAGGAGGACTAACTGACTGCTTTCAGTGAAGGATAAAAATATAACACCTGGGGTCATTACGCAGTAAGCTTTGCTGCTGTGGTTGTGCAGCACATACCAGACTGTGGAACAGAGCTGAATGTCTAAAAGCACAAGAACAGGTGATGAATATTAACACCTCCAGATCAGTTCCAAATCCCTACTACTGAAAAGTGTTCCTGCTGGTTGCTATTCTCCAAGACCCTTCTCATTTCCTGAAGTCACATGGTATAAGACAAAGCTCTGCAACAATTATTCTCTCAAATGTTTTTTTAAACTACAAGCCCCAGTCAGTAGAGAACACCACAAACTGGTGTAGTGACCTTTAAAGTACCAATGTATGTGTATCATGAAGTCTAAAAACAATACTGTCTGTATTAATGGCCTGTGATTCACTAAACAAACATCATGTTACTGCACATGGACAACAATGTTCTTGCTATTGGTTTTGTGCAATCAAGAGTTGGAAGTGTGCAAACATAACCCCAGCAGGATGGCCACCATTTCCTACTACTGACATTTGTATTGCTGCTAGCAACAATTATTAGACACCCCAAGCTTTTCCTTAAGCAATTGAGTTTTATATTTTCTTTACGTTTTCCTCAATGGGCAGGGTCCTGGAATATATAAGAAACCTTCTGTTCTAGAAAAAGAAAAAAAAACGTTTATGAAGTTTCTGTGCATTTACTAACATCTTTCTCTCTGGTAAAAACATATGTCAATCACCACATGACAAATTTCCTGCAGAGGAGAACTGTGATATAATCTGTAGTGATGACATACAAGTCATCAGTAAGTCATACATCACACAAGTCATACAAGCTTATAAGTATTTGGAAAATAATTTCAAAGTGAGTTAAATACTACTTCTAAAAAAATAAGGTTCTCTGAATATCATCACCACTGATGGAATTCATAGCCCTTACACAACAGGAATATGTTTTTGGCTATATCCATTGACATATACTGTACATAATTAGAATAAAATTCAGTCGTGACCATTATGCAAAGTGATCTTTGGGTATTTATTTCACAATCCTAAGGGCCTTCTCATACTAAAACAACAAACTTCTGTATTGCAATAGTATTGCAAAACAACTCAAGCTCCAGGCTAATAGTCAAGACTGAAGGATCATTGGCTTTAGGAGTTTTGGGAAACTGGAAGATAGATGCACAAAATTGCCATGCAAAAGGAGACCTCCCCCCTTCACCTTCCTCCAGTGTTACTCCTGCCTTCCCCCAGCACTCAGCAAGCCTTTTTTAAGAAGCAACTTCCCACCCACCCTATAAAACCAAACAGAGCCACATTCAAAAGAGGCAGCTAAAGCTGTGACCCAGCAAAGCATGAGGGGTGCACTCATGTTTAACCAGCTGGATGCAGGCACATGCTTTGCAGAATTCAGACTCCAAAGGTTTAGGTGAAAGGCACCTGGAGACAGCCAAAATTCATGCAGGGAATAAACCTGTTTCAAACATTGCAGCCTTTTTCCTCCATAGGTCTATTATTTTATCATAGCAACAGAGGAAAAATCACCACCAGATATTCATGCACAGTCAATTCTTCAATCAGACTCCTTGGCATGGTTGAACATCAAAAACTATTTCTGTAAAATGTGTTATGTTTGGGACCTAAACTATAATTAAGCTAAACACATCCCTAAGTCCATAGATCAGGTTTCACACGTGATACAGGTACATAAAATAATCTATTAATTTATTGCTTATAAAAAGTAATGCACAAAGCAGAAAATGCAATCTAAAAATCTATCAGTTCATATCTTACTAGAAGGTGGCTTAGAAGAATCATCCTTCCTTAATTTATTTTCATATTACGTGTATGAAGTCAATGATCAGAACATTTTTTAAATGGTATTTAAAAATATATATGAATACACATGTTAAGAAGTAGGTCATACAATGAACTTCACTGTTTGTGGCCATCCTTTTGTGTTCTTGCCTGTGCAGAGACACAGTTCTTAAGACCAGTGTTTTGATCCAATATTACAGGTTTTATACATCACTTACTTATGACTGACTGTAAAAGGAAAACCTTTTTCTTCCCTATTCTTTTCTGAATGTTTTGCATGCTCTTGGCATATCAGCTTCAAAACCACATTTCTTTTAAGAACAAATAATGCAAATGTACCCTTCTCCCTATGCTCTTGCCCAGGGAGCTCAGGTTCTGACTTAAGTGAAAACAGACATTCTACCATGTACACTGCTTCAGCCCCAGCATATTATTCAATTTTTTCTTTAAGACTGAACTTACAGAAATTGTGGATGAAAGTTAAAGTCAAAAGTAGCCACCCTGTCTCTTTACACATGACACAGCTTCTGCCTGGTGGTTGCAAAGGTAATTCTAATGAAGACAGACTGTAGCAAGTAAGGCTACAGAGTACTGAAACTCAAGTTATGGATATAGTTAATGAACTAGAAAAATACTTAAAATTAAACTTCTAGAGGACTTCTTGACCAGTGATAAGGAAATAAGTCAAAAATACAAAAAGCCTGTTCAGCAATACTGATGCTAACATGTTGTAGAAAACTTCAGAGCCTTAATGATCATTTGTTGCACACCATTTAAATGAAGCTTCTGAATCCAAAGTTAAAGAAAGCTCACAAGATTTAAGAATCAAGTAAACGTTGGCATCTTGATCTACCAGGTAGATCTAGCATGGACTGGCCTGATGCAAATTGGTCATTTGAGTTTGTAAAAAGCAAACAGATGGGAGACTGAATAAATGAGTGCAACTGAAACTGCCAGAGGCAGAACCTCTTACCAAGTTGTTTGTAAGTTACAACAAAAATGTAAACTTAAAAGGCAAGAAGAAACTCTTGTCCTTTCTAAGACTGTGTACACAAAACAACAGATGTTTGTATGTTATAAAAACATTTTTGGTTACTGAACATTTTTCTACTTAATTTTTTGCCTTTCTCCTTGACAAACAGGCACACAAATACACTAATCAAAATACCACATTTACCACTGCATTAAATATCAAAAAATCAAGCCATCGTTTTTAATGCTCCCAACACCTTCAGAAGTCAAGGTGTCATGCTTAGCATTATTATGGTAAATGACTGCAAAATGGACTATAGCTGCACTATTGATCTTTCTACTTAATGGCCATTTCTCTTAAACAATAGTAAACAAAACACTCATTCTTTTCACTTTCTGCTCTTCCTATGCTTTTAAGCATAGCTTTAAATTTGATCTCTGATTTGCACGATTCTTCTATGAGCAGTGAACCTACATGCTATTTATTTTCTAAATGTTCTAAGCACATCTGTATCTCAGTTAATTAGTAGGATGCTTCCAAGCTTACCCACTTGGCATAAAATGCATTCATCTTCACTACTATTAGATTATTTTAATCACTGTTCTCAGATGTTCCACAGATACATTGCTTTTACATATTTTATATATACAATCCATATTCTGGGATCACATACACCAATTATTACTTGGTGTATTACTTGCCTATAATCCAACGGGAATCATGAAATTTTCCCTGTAAGATTTTTTTTTTTTACTTAAAAAATAGACAAGTCAATCTGCAGAAAATTATGTGCTCAGATCCCATGTCATGGGACACAATTGTATTACTTTGAATTCATAATGGGACTCTCCAGACAAAAAGCCTGACATGGATAAAACCAAAAATTATGTGAAAACCTGCAGGTCCTTCAAATTAGTTTTCAAAAACAGCCTGTGGCATGCCTAAAGGAAAGCTCACACTGGACAGGCTTCCCAGCTCACTAATAATTAACCACTGTTTAACAAAATATCTTGTCATAATAAATATGCAAAGCCTCACGTCAGTCCAATTACTTTCTCAAAAAAATCCAGTTCTTCTGTTCTTTGACAGGTAGAAGACTGACAATTGGTCTCCCACCCAGAGCTAAACTGAAAAATGCCTTTCCCTCCTCCTGGCACTCTGCACACTTGCTTCATTCCAAGGATTACAGCCTTGGAGGCTTGGTGTTCCCAACAGCTGAAGCCCTGTGCCAGTCACTGCGTCCACATGGTCCTGCTGTGCATCCAAAATCTGACTTCTGAAGGAACCTGAGGCCACTCTGTTTAAACCCCAGAACTGGCACCTGCAGTTACTAATCACAGCTTCACTTTTCCTTCTGCCCACAGATTCCAGAGACCACAGCCAGGACTGCCTTAGGGACTACAGTGGCAGAGCTACAGGAAGAGAATTTCACAGGTGGGACCATAAATATCCCATGGTCTCTATTTTATAACCTTTTAGGAGTACCTGACCCCATTTTTCTAAGGATGAGAAATGGATTCTCGTTGGACACATAGTCCTAGTAACCAAGTAACATAAAGGAAACAAAAACCCCTCTTTGGTTCTTAAATCTGTACCACAGCTTAGAACAGAGTATCTGAGCCAGCTCAACTTTATTTTTGATAAACTTTAACAAAGGTTGGTGGCAAAGCTGTTTTATGGGCATGTGACACAATTAAGCAGGTCATTTTGCAAGCACTGGAACTTACCCTGTCTGCTTAGATTCTTTGCTGTGTACTAATACAGCTAAGTTCACACTGCAGTGGATAAACTGGGAATGCAAATTTGTCTGCGCACCTATTTTCACGAAGCTTGTGGAAAGCTAGCTTTGAACTATTTCTGCTCTGTCAGATTTAATCAAAAGCAGCCAAAAAGTTCAAAATGTCTTGAGTGTCAGTAGAGAGAGGCTGACAGAAAGGATTACTGTGCAGGAAAACGCAGCTCAAAAGTATGTCTTCTCACCAAAAACATTGTCAGTTCATTGCAGAGTTAAGTATTTAATAGGTCATACAGTAACACACTTGGCAGATGAAAACATATAAATTATTTGACTGAGATCTTTGTCTTCTCAACTAGCTATCCCCAGATGATTACATTCTGTTAGCAGAGCTACCATGGGCAGTTTTAGGATCCCATCCTTGGCTCTGCTCAGAACTTCTGTCTCACTTCTTGCTCCTGTCAGCTCCTACCAGAGTTCTCACCAGCCAGCAGAGGTTGTGAAAATGAGAAACAGGACAGCAAGTCATAGTAACTCAGCATTTTGTGCTCCCCTCTCTCCTACAGCTTTCACAGGCTCCTCTGGCTGCGGCTGCTGCCTCCCCAGCCGAGCTGATGACAGCAGCCAGATGAGCTGGAGGCGGCTCTGGGAAACAGGAAACCAGCTGGACACAGGCAACGGGAATGGAAGCAGCTACCAGGGAGGCTCACAGCGATCCCCCATCAACCTCCTCATACAAGAGCTGCGTTGCCACAAAAGCTCTTCAGACCTGCACAGCTTCAGCCTCTGTGGGGCACTAGGCAAGGAAAGGTACTTGACATATCAGATGCCATACATTAGACCAATCCATATATTGGTTTAGCTGCAAAATTGATGCTAAACCAATTAAATGTAAGAGAAAATGAAATAATAGTTCTCCTTTGACTATATGCAGAAGTTTTAAATAGCTACAAATCACACCCTTCCTCCAATACCTTCACTGCTTTCCCAAAACATTTCAACAGCATAAACTGTTTATACTTCAGAGGCAACTGCATACAATAGGTACAAAGCTTGTTTTCAATGCAGTAGAGAAATAATTACCCTGAACTTTTTACCTCCCACCCGCAATTCCTCCCCAAAAGAAACAATTGCAAGGCTCAACAGTGATATAGCTGAAGGTTGACACTGTGATTCTACAACTTACATGGTGCTCACATGAAACAGTTCTTATGCATCCTCAATGACCAATAAAACACAGAGCAGCAAAAAAAAAAAAAAAAAACAAAAAAAACAATAAAAGGAACTCGAAATTTCGTAGTCCTGGAACTGTTCAACCTGCATACCTCATGTATGCTTTGGGGGGGAAAAGAAAGGTAAGTTCTTTCCTTTCATTCTCCAATGGAGAGATTTATAACAAAAATAGAGAGTTTTCACACCTACAACATCTAGTTGAATCAAACTGCCTTAGGGTAACTGATTAACAGACCTATTATTTATTAAGTGAACTTGACACAAGATTTGTGTTTCAGCTTCAGCTTTAAGACTTCAATTCAGTCTTTTACATCTTGCACTGAATCTTTCAGGAAGACAAGGACTCACAGTCACAACACTGCTACTGATATCTGGCCCTAGTGCAGGAATACATCCCTGCTCTAGACTACAATTCATCAGGTGCTGTCGTCCAGCAGAAAGCACAGATATTCTTAGAAACTGTACTGAAATACAGTCAAAAGCAAGAAAAACAGCATGATATTAGTATCAATTGGGTGGAAATTCTTATACTCTGCTGTTCTTGTCAGGCAATAAACAGATGTCTGTACAGAAGGACACTACAGCAGAAGGGTGGAAAGTCATCCAGAATACATTAATTTCAGTGTAAAATTAAACATCCACTCCAGTCTTTGAATAGCTATTCAGGAAGCAAAGTAATAAACTTGGATCACAAAATTGGGTTAAAAAAAGCAACAGCTCTGTGGGGTATTAATCCTATAATTTTTTGTTTTTACCTAAAGACTCAGTCTCACAAAATGCTCGTGGCTCTGTGGATGAGAGCCCACATTTGACTTCTTATAGCCAAAAAAAATGTGCTTATTGAGTTTACATATAAAAATATGGCTACACTCTCCAGAAGAAATTAACCTGCACATAGAACTGAGCAGAAAAATACAGCTTTAGGAAATTTAGGTCTTCAGTGCACAGAATCATTCACATAGATCCTGAATCAACTTATTCTATCCCACATCCTCAGGGACCTCACAGCTCTGCAAGACATTATTTCAGCCTACGTTATATGAACATTATCAACAGAACCTCAAAGAATTTGCTTCTCAATCCCTCTCTATACAGTGCTCTCGCTTGCTCACTTTCTCAAAAGAGTGAGCCCCGAAATCCTGTGATTTAAAGGGATCAGATTAACCCAAATAAAATAATGGCAAGGTGAGAATAGTTAGAAAGTATAGAAATGCACATAATCATCTTTTTTCTTCTGTAAAAGCTGATTCTTGGAAGTCTGACTTGGCAAAACACATCTATTATTCATTTGTATCATTTGTGGCTCCCAAAATGCCTCTTCATGCAGCTGTTGGAGGGAACTCATGGCACTACGTGTAATTATATTAAGTATGATGAAAAACAGAACAGACCTAATTTTGCAAAATCCAGTCAAACGTTTTAAGTCCAAAGTCTTAAATTTGAGATAAAATAGCTGTTGCCACCTTTGCAGTTTTTTACCAAAATACTTCCCATTTCTGAATTAAAGAACCTGCTCTCACTGATAAACAATAAGTATTTCTCACTTTTTAGCCTCTGTCTCCTCTGAAGCGAGGCAATTACTGGTTTCGTTTTATTCTTAGGGTGGGGACAAGACCTTTCACAAAAGAAAACCAAAACAGACTAAAAAATTCCTACCGCTGTTCTAAAGACAAAAGGCCACATTTCCCCTCTCACTTCAAGATATAAACTACAAATTGAGTATAACTGCTTATGTCAAAGTTTAGGGATTACACCTTCTTCTTTGGCAAGAAGACTAAACTATTTTTAGCTTTTTCTTTTCTTTTATTTAAGTTGGCATCCCACAGTGAATGATCTGAGTTTTTAATCACTAATTCAAACAGTCATACTCTATTTGCTACAGTTCTCTTTCCAGAGTTCTTCCTTATCTACTCATTCACCAAGAAAATGCTTGAGATTTGCCAAAACCAACACGATTGGTGTTGTTTATTTTGGTAACACTACCAAAATGTTAAGAAGAGACAAGGAAACCTTTTATTATATAGAATGAAAGAGGAACAAATATACTCATGTCTGTTTGGAGAAAAGGTGTCAAACCAAAACAATCCACACTGTCCAGCTTGGCAATGACTTCACTGCATCTTCCATGTGATAAATTCTAAACATCAACTCCACAACAGTTCTGATGGTTTGGCACTTTCCAACACATTGCAGTCAGTGCTTATGGATACAAATATGGCTTTCAGAAGCAAAACATTTATCATTCATTGATTAAAAAGTGGGAAATAAGACCTATTTTCTTTCTGTTCTACATTTTCCATCTATTTCTAACTTACAGTACTTTGACCTGAGTTTTCATCAGCACCAGGAAATAGATTGTTTAGTCAAATGTAATGCTTCCCCCCCGCTTGTCATTGCTTCAGGATAGCTGTTACACAGCGAGTTCTGAAGTTAATAATCATATACATATCAGGCTTACGTATGTGTGCTGCACCAACAGTTCTCCAGGATCACACCATTTTCAAAAATACAAGTTTCTGAGGAGTAAAAAAAAAAAAAAAAAATTCTGTTCCCTCCCCAACCTTTCTCAATCAAAAACAAAGCCCATCTGCTAATTCTGAAATGCTCCAACCTGGCATGTGATCAAAAATTAAAAAGTAATCTAAACATCTTGTTTCAACAAGAACATATCACAATTAATAGATCTACAGTAGAAGATCATTAATTTAAGTCTCATCTCACGTACATGTTTTAAACTTATGACAAACATAAGAAAATCCCATTATGTCATAAATGCTAGAGACCAAGTCACTCATAAAAATAGCATCATGTCTTTAAAGGGCTCAAGACTGTGACCTCATCTTACACAGGTCCCTAAAGATCCAGTGAAGGGTGAGGGTGACCAGATACCATCTGGACAACATGGCCATTGTCAAACACATGTCAGGAGACCAAGCTCCAGCACATGAGCAGGATCTAACATAAAAGAGTGTCTTCACCTGCACTTGTGCTTATGAGTCTGACCTTTTCCCTGCCTGGTCTAGTTCTCTGCCTCCCTCACATCAGCCAAGCCCTGCTTGCTTTCCCTGCACCCTATTCTATACCAGCTTTGCAATTTCCCAGTCTCTAGCTCTGTTTCTAACCATGCTCTTGCCTGACATTTAACAGGTGCAATTCCTTCAGCACTCCATTTCCCTCCCTACACTCTCCTGTGCCTGTGGAAGGCTCTTTCCAGGTCTCTAGACAGTTTGGCACAAGCAGCCACACACCAGTCTAAGCTCTCTGTAGGAGTAAAAAAAAAAAAAAAAAATGATGACAGGCCCTCAGTCACAGAAATCAGCTGCATGCAGAGACCCACAGGTTGTCCCTGGGAACACTTGGGCTTTGAGAAGTGTTGATACCTCTATGACAGCACAGGACATCAGTTAAGTCAATTCAAAATTTTCTCTTCCTAAATGCCATGTGTTAAGACAACCCCTGATCACAGGAATGTACAGTGCACAGACACCATCTGAGCTCACTCTCAGCTATCAGGCCAGGACAGAGCGATGAGCTTAGCACTAAGAATAAGGCCTGCACTAACCACAGTAATCTGCAAAATCCTTCTGAGGAATCAATACAAGAATATGCGACCTAAACATCCAGTGTTCTGAGAAATGAGCTTAACAGTGTGAACATTAGAGGATGAACATGGGCTCTTTGAGACCATAAACATCATTGTCTTCAAGCTGGGGTAATTTGTGCCCTAAAGCACCCTGAAGTCATTTGTCTAGAACATAACTGATGCTCAGCATGTCCTAGGAGCAGCAGAAAATCTGAGAAAATTAGTTCAGTCCTGGATAGTTTGTAATTCCTACCTAAACTATAAAGATTCTAAAGGACCCTGAAAGGATTGGGAAAACACATAACGTGCTAAAAGCATTTGTTTAAATCTGATACTCACCAGTAAGTGTTGGGGTGTGAGGAGATAAGCAGAAAGAAGGGAGAGAATAGCTAGGACATTTGAAGTCTATACATTTAAAGTATTTCCAAACCAGGAACTGGGTAAAAGTCCCCAAACATTATAAATGTTCTTAATGTAAAGATTCATTTTTACTTGTTCACTTAAATAACCACAGGAGAAAAAGCTACTTGTATACAAATGCAAATTAGAGAAAACTTTCTGCTAGTACTAAAATACATCATGAAATACATGTTTCTTCAATTTCAAAGTGTTGTACTACAATTAAGGAAAGAATAATATTACAATGTTACCCTGTTCAATTTATTTTTTATACTGAGCATGCAATTTTCTACTTGGCTAATCATTTAGACATGATTATGAAACAAGAATATACACATCACTGAGTCTCAATTGAAGAGCACGAAGCTCATTTATTACAAGTTAGCCATGTCAAAAAAATGAAAGCAGATAAATGGAGTGTTACTGCTAACTAGCAACAAAACAAGATCACTTTTCATACAGGTTTTTTTCCACCTCCAAGCTGTGGCAGGGGACAGGGAAAGGAGAAAAATTACTGCAGCCCATTATTTATTTAACTATTGTTATTTAGATTTATTGTTGTTTATAGTAATTGTTATTTAAAAATAAACTACAATATTTCATCATTAATAGCAACCTAGGAGTTTGAATACAGATTAAAAAATCCTTATACTACATTAAGATGTACATAAAAAAAGATTAAACAATGTATTGCTACCTAATTTCTTTGCTCTTAACTGATTTAACTGGTAGTGAAGTAAAGCAAATATCTGGATCCATTTTCAAATTAAACTCATTTTTTACAACTAGCAGATGTGCAGTCTAGCGGCCTTCTCATCTTTAATAAAAGCATCTTCTTTTATTAGATATTCCAATGAGTTTTTCCTCCCAAACTACCACATATCAGCACACAAAGACCTGTTTAGCAGCACAACTGAAACAGTACAGACACTGATAGTTGGTATAGGATAAATCAATCATTCCCTGGAAGAGTTACTAAAAATAGGAAACAATACAGTCTCAAAATGGAAAAGCTTTTATGTTTATCGTGATCACAGCATCACAAAACTCCAGGCAGTGCTTCAAGGGGATCCCCAGTTCAGATGGGCAAAGGCTCTACCACCACTCAACAAGCTTTCATCTATCAGCCACATGGCAGGTACGAGCATCTGCAGAGCAGAGCAGAACAAAACCTGGTTGGTTACACAGGACACAATGTCAAATACCAAACAAATATAGAGAGACATTTTTCTTGACATGTGCCAAGAGATAAACAATCACAGTTAAGAACAGACATGAAGAAATGAATTTCAGATGAGGGATTGACAGTATTATTGAAAATCAAAGAGCAGAAAATGTAGGGGTTTTTTTCACCACAGATTTTTAGGAAAAATGTTGGGGATTTAGGGAAAATCCAATATCAATGCTGTGGATAGTCCTCTTTGGTTTAGCACTCAGAGCAATTCTTCAGAGCATACAGCAGTCCCAGAAAGCACACAGCTCACTGATTTAGGATTCAGGAGTTCCATGTAACACTAATGAGGAAGAGAATCAATATTTCAGAAGAAAAAGGAAATATTAGTTTTCACTGGTACACTTTGGGGTTTTTTCTTGGAAGGCAATTCAGTGGGCTTGGGAAGGTAAGACTGCAGCTTACTCCACCAGGACACAAGTATTGCATTTCACTAGAAGTTGGGCGATTCCTACTAAAACAAATTCTTGGATAGCCTTTCATCTACAGGCTTTTTATGAACAGACATTTGAACCCCACAAAATTAGTTTTCAAATGTGTTTTTGCTCAGATGAGGACAACATCAAGCAGTGCAAGCTTGTATCATTATCTACCTAATCACAATGAAAAAGAACAATGAATTGATGTTGAAGTAGAGAAGGTTACTGTAGTGTCAGTTACCAAGAGACCCGCTCCCACACCCATAAACAGCTTCAAGATTTCTGTCACTGGCAGCAGGGTTTTGTACCCCAGCTTTGTTGGTATGGCTTACTGAATAAAAGATTATTTCTCAAAGACTGTTTTTCTGTTCCAGATTAATTGCAATCACAGCCAAACACACCTGGGTATAGAGGGAGAACAGCAACACCTGCATCACAAGCAAAACCAAACAATAAAGATTCCATGCCGCTGTGGAAGACGGCATTTGTATGGGATACTCAGAACTGCTGGAGGTACCACTGATGGACAGGAAAGACTCAGATTAATTCTTCTTCTACTCCATCCTCTACCAAGCCCCTCATCTTCCACAGGCCATGCTCCACGGCAACCCTCTCCTTCCTTCATTTACACCCCCCAGTATCCAGGTTGAAATTCCTGCAGGGTGGCTGCCAGAAACACAAGTCAGCAGGACAGAAATGAGCAACTGGAGTCCAAGTTTCATGAGCCAACATCATTGTGGTAGAAATAATCTGGCTGCTAAGACTTCCTACCAATGTTACTGCCCTGGCAGTCTGGCTACTTATACTGGCTAGTTATCTGCTCCCCACATTTCATGGTTCTGTGACATCATCTTTCCCAGTTATTATTATGCAAATGTAGAATACATACTTTATGTGTATATCTATATAAATCACTTGTTCTTCTTATTTTAACTCTAGAAGTTCCATCAGCTCTGTAAAGTTTTTCTGCATTTCGATATTTTCTCCAATCAAATCTCAAAAAATATGTATGACTTTAAAAAAAGAGTAATAATAATTATTTCAACTTTTGATACTTCTACCTCTACTTTCCCTGGTCGTTATATCATCTAAATTAATATTCCACAGTGGAATCATACAGTCACAGCAGGATTGCATTGTTGTGTTTCAGCCAATGAAGTGACATATAGCAGCAGTCACACATTTTCTCCTCATCCTTTAGCACAGTCATAGTAACATTTATTACTATTTCTTAGGTGTCACACTACCATTATTTTAACAGTATCTGCTACATGCAACTCATTATAATGTGTGGATACATTTCCAGGAAGGTCAAACTTGTTTGTATGTTATACTTAAAAACACACAGCCTGTATCAGTGCTTTCCAAGGTGCTTAAAAGTTTGGAGTCCTGCCGAAAATTACTATATATATAATTTTAACTGACAAAAACCCTAGCAAGGACTTTGAAAGACTGGTACAGCTGGATGTGCTACACTTCCATTAGCAACAGCTAGCACAGACAAGAACTAAAGGGTTTTATATAATAAAGCACAAAACGTTTCAGTGTGTTATTTGCAGTAGTATAGAATTCTTTTTCAGATACCATTGTCCTTCATGCAGAAGGTTTAACATGCTTATTGTGCTAAACTGCCAAAATCATCTGCAGCGTGTGGAATTGGCAAAAAAATAAGCAGATGATGAAGTTACAGGTGTCCAAGACAATTACTTCTCCTTCCATGGAGCAATCTGAATGGTATTCCTTTTTTGTTGCTTAAATGTCACAATGCAGTTAAACATACCATGTTGCTGACTAAATAAAATTATCACATTTTAGCCTCTTCCTTTACAATACACTGTGTTTGTTAACTGTAGAGAAAGCAGGGGATAGAAGAAATATTAACCATAAAATGCACAAGCTTTATGGAACTTGCTGCTACTTATGAGTATCTTTTTACACATATTCCTCTTCACTAAGGATTGCCTATACTGGATACATAAACTGGGTTCTAAGTATTTTTTCTCCCCAGTCTCAAACCGTTGTAATAACCATATTTTGTATATTCCCTCCCAACAGGGAATATATCTGAGCTCAGTATGAGGTTAATGATCTTTTTACATTCCCTTTTCAAGCTATAGATCACTACTGAATATTGTCTTGTCTTTTGTTGCTGTTTGATCAAGGGAATATCGTTTGACAACATCACATTCTTTGACAAGTTCTTTAAGAAGATGGACACATTAAAGACAAGAGAAAGAGACTGCAAGAAAGGTACATGCATTTCATTAGAATTGTGGTGACTGGAACAAATACAACACAAAATGAAAAGTCCTTAATCAGTTCAAAGGCAAATTGTTACATACTTGTATCCTGTAATAAGCACTCTAACCTGCTTATAACAATCCAGTATAATTCATTGCCAGAACAAAGAACACTTCACTTGGAAAGCAGTTTAAATTTGGCCAAAAGACATGGTTGTTTCTATCCCATAAAACCAAAGCTGTCACAGTGAAACTATACTAGTATGAAAGCAAATACAGCACGATCATTAAAGTGGGGAGAAAGAGCCACATAAACAATAATATTAAAAGTGCCAGCAGGGACAAGACAGCTTTTAATGGGCAACTATGAAGAACAATATCTAGAATTATGGGTTCTTGGAGAAAAGTTATTTCTTTAGCTGCATCATTGAATTCCTGATGGGCACATGAATGTAAATAAAATATGAAAATACTAATATGCCAGCAATGCAATTAATACATCACAGTTCATAATCATAATAATCCAAAATTGGGAGCTGGGTTATTGTCCAGATAAGAGACAAATATTTGCAAGTGAGGTTACAAGCAGCATAAGATTCCACTGTCCTCTCCCACACGAGCCCAAAGGACTGATATCCACTGAGAGCTGCTGATGGTGATGGAGAGGGGCAGGAGGAATGTTAACAATCTTCCCCTTTTGACCCACATCAGACTAAGATCACAAAGCAGCTTTGCAGGGATGGAGTCCATGAAAAGAAACACAGGCCACACACAGAAAGTCTGCTGAGCTGACACAGACTGATGCAAATGCATTCTTCCTTTTTTTTTTACTTGTTTGATTTATCATTCAATTAGAACAGTAGACTGTATACCCCATCTTCATATTGAAACTATTGCTGTTTTCCATGGGACTTGATAAAACAGCCTCATTTAGCACTTACTGACCCTTTTACTGCCAGTCCCAAACTTTTCTAATCACCAACCCAGGTGCAGGTAAACATGTCACTACTTTTTCATACCCTTCCAGAAAGATGCTGTTTCCAGTGAACTTTCCTTGAATGCAGGATTAGATTCTAAATGAGGATAGTTGGAAAAGTATACTACTCCTCAGTTGTCATACTGTTTCTTAATGTTTGGCTTGCTACCTCTGACATCTGGGTTTTAAACAACACAGTGCTTTTTTATGAAACATTTCACAGAAATCAGAGGCAAATCCCCATCTATTTATATAACACCTTCAGCAGCAGTGAAACCAGGTAGCAAAGCACTTTCCCTGCTCCCTGCCACAACGTTCCTGCAGCCCATCTCTCCCCTGCTCTAGCAACAAAACACTTCTCAGAATCGTGCTGTGAGCCACACCACCAAAATGACTAAAGGCTGGAAAAAGTTCAACCAGTATCACACAAACTTCAAGAACAAGAGTACCTTACTAAATTAAAAGCCTTCACACAGTGATAGGAAGAGGGAAGACATTAAACAGTTTTTTTAGCAAGGGATTACAAGGATGACCAGAGGACAACAGATTTGATGCACCAAGGGAGGGATAGGGGGAAAAAAAGTTTTCTGCTCTGTTTGGGTCTTTGGAACTAAGGCACTGGAAGGAAACATTGAAGGCACAGGTTGAGTTCCCAGTTGAGGATGCAAGCAGCAAATCTAAGCCTCAGGTTGGCCTTGTGAGCTCCATATGCTGCTAATTATAAAAGCTGAGCCCCTGCACTGATTGCTGCTGCTCTACATGGCAAATGTTTAAGAGGTGGATGCCATTTAGGAGGTTCTGGCCTTTTCCTTATTCCCTATAACTGGTTCCCAGCAGAGGCTCCTATCCCAGAGCAAGGCTGCCTTAAGCATTTGCAAAGTCACGACCTGTGAAATTATTTGCCTTCTCAGACACGTGCATACATGCTCTCCTTGCAGCACTCTTTGAACAGGAGAAAGCAAAATCAAGGTGGAGAGAGGAATACAAAAGGAAATTGGTTTTGTCATCAGAGATTTAATACATTGAATCACACTTATGGATTGTTCACCTGCACAGTGGCACAACAAGTCATTGCTTTTAATTTAAAGCCCAATGAAATTAAGCCCAGTGAAATCTCTTAGCAGCTATTATACCTAAAATTTTTCACAGCTTCAAGAGGGCAAGTCTGGGTGCATGTAATGTTCTTAGGAAAAGTGCTGTAAGAGGCTGTTAAGAGCATCTTCCATCTTTGACTTCCTTTACCTTACCAACACCTTAAAGACAATTTGCTCCACAGTTCTGGGTGATGTACCAGCTTATGTACCTCAGATATTACACAAAGGAGTCATATGAGTAGAGATATAGGGCAGTAACACCATTACTGTGCCTTGAGTCTAATCTCTGATGATAGTCAATTACAGAATTGGCCTAAGCTACCGACAACAACAAGTGAAAACCAAACCCACCAAAATTAAACACACCATGTAGTTTATGATTTTAACTAAAATACAAAACTCTTATTGAGCCCCTCTTATTTTTACAGTTGTCAATTTTTTTACCTTTACAGAAGAGCACTGATATCACTGGAAGGTAAGTAATGAATAACTTACAAGTTTTGAAAAAGTTACCAAATTTATTCATTCCTATCATTTTTTAGCTTGAGAGATTATTGTAAAGTCCCTAGTACTCTTTCTGGTTTGGTCAAGTTCATTAACACCCATCACATGGTAACTACTATATGTTACTACTGTTACTTTTTAATATTGTAGAATACTGATACCTATAATTGGATGACTCATCTTTAGAAGCCTTTTTTCTCTCCCTGAATGCGGCATTGATTGTCAGAACAGAAGACCAGCTGACTCACAGTTTCTGTGCAGTTCTTACTGTTCTATTATACCACAAAGATACAATTTAAAGAGCATATAACAGCACTTGACTTTGCATACGTCCCCCTTCCCATGCACAAGACTCATTCTTTACCTCCTCACCCAGCTGCCTCGACAAACATTACACATCAATCCCTAAAACACATCCATAAAAGTGTCAGTCCTGCATTAGAGAAGTAATACATTTTTGGGGATTCCTCCACTGCTGAAACAGAAACCTCCCAAATAAGTGAAAAGTTGTCAAGAAACAAGGAAAATCTAATGACTCAAATCAACTGTCCTCAACAAGCAACACCTGCAGTTCTGCTGCTGATCTCTCCCACGAGCAGAGCATTGGTTTTCCATTAAAAAAGCCTGACTTTAGTGCTTTCAAAACTATAGTGGGTTCAACATATAGACCAAATTATCTCAGTGAGAAAAGCCTAAAACTAATTATAATTTTTCAGCATTGTCAGATCTGTTCTGTGGTGTGACTGGGAATGCTTTGCGCAGTAAGTGCAGCAATTTCAGGATGAATTTTCTTTGACCTAAAGCTGAACAGGTGTTTTGAGGAAATAGAAACTGCTCTGTTGCCCTTTTTTGCACTAAACTATTACAGTGACAGGAAAAAAGTCTGAAATTACAGGGTGGAAAAGAGAAATTAAATAAAATCCCCCTCACGCACACACACTAAAAAAAAAAAATGAGGACAAGAAACAGAAAAGCAGATAATCTTTTAAGATAAGACACATGCAACAAAAATCCACAGATTAGCAAGCTGAGGCAAAAACAAGTTAGAGCCATTTGAATACTGTTTCTATGAAAATGGAGGTCTCCCATTACAGACAACTTCAGACTTCTGAATTTAAAATTCAGAAGAGAAATGGGGACAGCTGCTTGAACATCTTCCTAGCGTTAAGTAATTCCTCACCACCTACATCACCATCATATATGAACAGGCAGAAATTCTGACCCCACAAAAATAAAAGCAGAAGAACTTCTCCCTTCCAGCTCAGAATATTCTGTGCTCTGTTCTGCTTGTTAGGCCAGAGTGTGGTCATCCATAACCTTGCTGATTTCTGCTCTTTCATAGAGCAAACTAATTATCACAGGTGCTAGAAAATCATTTTCCTTTCTTTGAAACACAGTCATGCTTACAACACAGCACTAGTAACAACAGCATGCAAAGATCATAAAACTAGCTTATACCAGCACGTCATCTGAAAAATACCTTCTTTAATATTGCTTTTAAAGTATTTTCCAAAACAGATACTGTTTCACAATGGTTATAAAACCTAAAATCAATCCTCTATGAAGACTCTGGTGAGAAACCAGCTCTCATATGACATTCATATGCTATCAACTCCTCTGTCATTGCAGAATGTTACTTAAGTCTCTCCTACTAAAAGGAGCTGTCATCACAACCTGTTTAAAGAACTAACAGCCAGTGCAGAAGCTCAGCCGGGTCTTGCTTTAGCACTTGCACACAGGGCAAAAAGGAAAGCCTCACACTGCAGCCATGCAGGACTCCTTTCATTAGCTCGTAACATTTTCTAAGTCATGATCAGATAGAATCAATAGCACCTACTGATAAAGTCACGATGCATACTTCAGATATTATATGGAAAGTCTGAACAATTTCTCTCCTGAAGGGCACCAACCTCAGTATGCCCTTGGAGGACAATAACTTTCTGAATTTTCACAAGCAACTGAAGGAAATAAGGTACCTTTTTCCTCTTCAACAAGTCAGAGGGAACTGAAGTTTGAAATGGATTTAATGGAAGAAATTACAATATAATGAAGTAGCTAATACTAGACTCATTTTTGTAGGATATTCCAGGGCAGTGTAGATGGAAGAGCAGCCACTACTCCAAGACTAAACAGAACAGGTTTTGCTCAAGACACTACTAAAACTGGGCAGGACTCTAAACATACACAACCACCACATGAACAATGATGCAATGACTGGCATAAGCAGAGCAAGGTTTCTCAGAATTTCACAATCACACTACTAAATATTTTCATTGAAGCACTTTTCTTTGCTGTCCTCTTCTTTCTCTTCAGAGTTAGAGCCTGTAACTGCCTCCACAGCAAGACTGCATCCCATGGCAAGGGCAGCAGAAACACACAGTGTAAGCTGCTATTATTTTCTCTGTATTTTATGTGCACACTGATGTAATTCAACAGCTGAGAGCAAGAGCTACCAACACCAACCATCAGGCAGTACATGCAAGTTATCAAGAGAGGAGCAAAGTTTTGACATTTCTTAACTACTAAACATGAGAGTAACAGTTCTGAGTTACTCCTTTTCCCCCTCCTCCCTAGATTAAAAAAAAAAAAAAGAAAATAAGAGAAAGCAACATTTTCTTTCCCACTTTTGTCCAATTTCCTAAATTCTTCAGTGAAGAAAGGAATGGAATCCAAACTAGCTTTATCACATTAAAGAGAAAACGTGTTTAAAACTATTTCCAAGGATTTCTCTCAGAAAATTCAAATTTCAAATCCTTCCTTCTTAGACACATCAGCATTGTAAATAGCTATTTAATCCTGCCTATGTCAGAACTCAAGCATAAAACCCACAGAAATACAAAATATTACCCTCATGCCCCTGGTTCTACATCACTCTGCTTCTCTGTTAAAAGGTAACAAGTGCTACCAGCTGTTTGAAAAAAAATAAAAATAAGAAAGGCTTCCTTGGGCCAAGTAATTGTCACACTCCCTCAAGGAGCTAATGAAACCTCGCCTGATTAAAGATTGCAAAACCATGCTTTTCTCAGAATTAATGCAACATGCCAGGTCTTATTTTGTCATTCCAAGAGCCATGCCAGCAGGAGCACAAGTCCTATTGTCAACAGCTTATCACAAAACCTAATCTATATGGGAAATATTCACACTCCAGACAACACAGAGTGGCCAAAGTAACTTTTAATGGGCAATCAACCGCTGGATTAGTACCTCAACAGTTTTTACACAATGTCAAGAGCACTGAATTTTGAGAAACAGTGTGTACGAACAGAACTCCAAGGACTTGGAGTGGAGGGCGGGGGGGAAAAGCCAAAGTTAAATTGAGGAAAACACAGGATAAAATTAGAACAAACAGCAGGGGCAGGAATTTGCCTATGCTGAACAATTGGCTAGAATTGAGACTCTGATCTGTATGTTACACAGGCAGGGGACTGGGAAGGAGAGTTGTTAGGGGTTTTTAACTGCAGAACTGCCATTTCCCCCCAAGTTTTCAATGACTGAAGAAAATGTACCTTTATTATTGTTTTTCAGAGCATCCGTAGTTAGACTTGTGGTCTTACAGATCACACTTAAAAGCTTATTCTGTGAATTTCTATGTTGACAGTAAATTATTTTTGTTATGTGGTAAAAACATGGCTTTCATACTTGAACAGAGTTTGCGGCTTTTTTTCTTCCCTGCACAACGACATGACCAGTCTCCTCTCTCTTCTCAGTTTTAATTTAAGTGTCAAGAAGTATAAAAGTTTCTCTCTTCTAAAATGCAAAGTCAGATCTCTTACAAGCCACAGACAGACAATCCCCACACTTTCAGTACCTTAAATTGACCAAATATAAACACTTCAGAACAAAACACAGCACTGCCAGTGACCTACAAGCGTAATTAACTTCTAGGCATTGACTTTAATAGTACTCATAGTGTTGAGGCCAAGACCTGTCACAACAAAAGAACTAAAACAATAAAGTGCATTCTACTCTTCCTGTCACTTTTTAAAAGACAAAAAAAAAAAACAACTTATGAACAAAACATTTTAGAAAACACTGAAGTGAAATAAAGAGGAAACAACCATCCTAATA
The DNA here is from genome assembly GCA_013397135.1 of Pachyramphus minor. NCBI lineage: Eukaryota > Metazoa > Chordata > Aves > Passeriformes > Tyrannidae > Pachyramphus > Pachyramphus minor. The sequence continues at coordinate 348,139 of VYXB01003362.1, read as the reverse complement.
ATCAACAGCAAAGTAGCACAGGAATATAAAAAAGCTTGAATAAGTTAGTTTTTGACTCCTGCAAAGCGTGGAAGTTATCTTAGGAAAAATTGTAACTAGATTTTCTTTTTTTTTTTTTTTAAAGGAAAATAATCAGCCACACAAAGTTATTCACATGAATTTGCAAATTACTGCATTGTAACAGATATCATTATCTCCAAAACCAAGCATACAGCCAATAAGTTAGAATCTTGAAAAGCTGAAAGAGGTGATAGTTTTTTCAGTAATAAAAATCCCCAACATCCTCCTCTGGCAAGAGGGCAAAAGCATATGATAGTGCAGTATCAACTGTAACAGAATCAAGCAACGAGCATTAGTAAATTCCCACAGAAACAGGAGCAAGCTTTATGGTGGCAGAAGGAAGGAACTCACTAAAAACACTGGCTGTTTCACTGGCATGCCCCCATCCATTTCCAACACTGAGCATTAATAGTATGTCACAAACTGAGCATCTTACACACCACCCCACAAAAAGACACTCTAAAAGTTCAGAGCTCGACCTAACAGTCTTCCCAAACCAAATGAACATTCTCTACCCCGACTGAAGGATCAGAGTCCAGAGAGGACAAATCTGAGCCTTCCCACTAGTTCTGAGATTACTCCAAGCTTAAGATGTAACATGCACAATTTGGAGATGGAGAACAGTCTCCTTCCTTAAGAACTCGACACTTCCAACCCAGCCTAGGTTCCAAACCCTTCAGAGAATAAGTTTATAAACTGCCCACTTTGTGGACAGTGAGGTCACATTATCTCCCTTTATCCTTGAGATTACTTAAAAAAGAGGCAAAAATGCCCAAAGCACTGACACCACAGTAAGAAGCACTGTCTTCATGTTCTAGGATCTCTTCTTCAAACACAGGGCTCATGAAATGAAGAAGTGCTTGGCAGGGGGAACAGCAGGTTGCTGGGCCAGAACTTAGAGGGCCTGACTGCCAGAGCAGTGATTTATTTCTAGCTGATCAGTCCTCCTGGGGTGTTAATTTACATTCCATTGCAAAGCATGAACACAAGACAGATTTGAGGGAGAAACATGAGAAACTATAACAATCTACAATGAGAGAGATAATATTCCATCTTCTCTGCCCAGTTAAGTGTTTCAATTAGTAACAAAAACAGTGTTAAAAGGAAAATTTCATGATTCAAAAAAACACCAACTTCATAAAAAAGAACAAAGGATAAAGCTTATTCAGCCTTGGTTAATTATAGCTTTAATCTTAAGAGTTTTCAGTTTTAGTTTCAGGAGATCTGGGCATATAGCCCAAAAAAAAAGAAAAGAAAAAAAAAGAGGCAAATCGCTTATCATACTTTCCCAATCCCTATTCCTAAAACTTACTTCTACTGGGAGAAGTGTCATTTTGCTGGTCAGGCATTGTGTAATAGACCAAAATATGCTCTTTCTTTGCCCTGAGAACACAAGTCTTCACAGTCAAAATGGATTATGCCATTTGTGTTCGGCGGAAAGAATGCCGGGGTAGTCGGCTCCCTCCCGACACAAGGCAGCGTTTGTGAGAGCAATAAACAGAAAGGTCACATCAAATACCTACGGGACACAGACCATGGCAGCAAAGCTCCTTCACCTGACCCTGTGGCCCGGGTCTAACCACTGCAGGGGAGGAAGGACCAGAGAAAAAAAACCAACAACTCCTGTGGCCGCTTGTACCGTGGAAATAGAACCTTCAACAGCATCTTCTCTGTACTGCCCTGCTTGCAGATGAAAGCAACGCCGAGGGTACTTTGCTGTGTGCGTCCCTTCCTAGCCCCACAAGTGCCCAGGTGTGAGCCCTCACCGCCCCAGCAGCGACCCGCACACCTGGGGCAGCGCCGGGTGCGGTGCCAAGGCAAGGACGGAGGAGCCTTAGTCTGCGTCCCACGAGCACATCGCTGTGCCGAGGTGTGAAACACCAGCAAGGCAGACACACGAAGCACATGCCACACACCAGCGCCTCGAAGCGCCTCATTCCCAGCAGGGAGGGGAGGTGTTAGTGCGGGGTCGCGTGTTGCTTTGGGAGACGTTTCTGCCATCGGGAGGGGCAGAGCAGCGCGGCTCTCCCGGCCGAGCAGGAGCTGGGAAAAGCGCTCCCGGCTCCAGCCCTGGGGGCCGGGGGCAGCGCCACCCGCTCTCCTCCGGACGAGCCACCGTCGGGGCCGCC
>VYXB01003362.1:275515-345603 GCA_013397135.1 Pachyramphus minor | reverse complement strand
CCCGTCCCGCCCCGCGGCTGGAGCCGGGAGCTCGGCAGAGCCCCGAAGTCCGCCCCGCTGGAAAACCGGGAGGGCGGCTGCTGCCGGAGGGCCGGGGAGCTCCCCTCGGGCACCTGCCCCGCGGCTCACCTGGACGCGGCCGGCTCCGGCTCCGCTCTGCCCGCGGAGGGTGCAGGGAGCGCAGCTGAAGTTTGTTAAACAAAAGTGGGAAGTCAACCCATCCCCTCACTGGGCGCTTGTGTATTCCGTACCGCAGTTAAAGGCTTCCAGCATGACTGCTACAGGTGTAGAGTGTTTACTCTAATGCAAATTCAAAATCACTCACACCTGTGGAGCAGCGGGAGGATGGACACCGGGAGCTGCTCCCGCGGATAACGATTAGCTGATAGTCCCTAAACCTGGGGGTGAACAGTCCCCAGTTTTCTCCTCCAGCCCCAGCTGAGGGCTGTGCAAACATAACACATGAACTGCTGTGTTGGGCAAACCACCAGTTAGAACTGCTTGTACTTTCTCTTAGTTTAAAAACCATTTTCAATCAATCTCATTAAAGGGTGTTTTATCGCAGCGCTTGAAACTGTGAAAGTATTGTAAAACCAATTAAGATTGGTTTAGTTTTTACTTAAATAACTTTATCCCATCACCTTACTTTTCCTCCTCTCTCACAAGTCTGTTTTGGTGCATCAGCCTGTTTTCCTGTTTTAATTAGAATTTGATTTACCCATTAGCAGTGGTGAAACACACACAAAAAATGCTATTAAGCACTAATTTACCTAGAAATATTCCTGATAACAGCTTAATCCACTTACTTATCCTGTCGTGGGCCTTAGTGCTGTACGTGCAATTTACAGAGCACCTACCCAGCTGTATAAACTGTCTATAGGTGTTTATACATCTTTGGATACTGTGTAACTAATTGCTTGTCACTCCCTCTCTAATGTGTAAACTTTTTTCTTTGTGTATAGAGCCAAATAAAAATATTTAACCAAAGGCCTTGGCCGTAAGGAGAAGGTAATTCCCCAGAATGTTTTTACCTCTCTTATTTTGGATGTGACTCATTTCCTCAGCCCACTCAGGGAACTGGGAGCCAGAGAAAAAAGGATCACGATTGCAAAAAGCAAGCGTGAAGCAAGGCTGGTCATGTTCACTGATGAGCAGTGGCAATTAGCAGCTCTGTGGCTGGGTCACACACTATTTTTATACAACTCATGTACCACACCATCACTGCATACCACCTTCTATCACTCTTTGGGAAGGAAAATTATAAAGGCTTAAATGGAATTTGCAGGTTGTAAAAGAAAATAGCACCTTAAGGGAAAAAAAAATTTTTTTTTACTTGAAATGAAAAGTGTGTTTTACGTCTACCCTCACAATTGATAGAGAAGGAATTCAAGTGTAATGTGTACATGTAAATTCAGATTTCATTTCCACAGGCTTACATACTTCACTTGTCTCATCTACACTCCCACCTGAAAGAGTATAGCTTCTCTTTTGGCAGCCGAAATGATACCTGGAGGGAAGGAAAAGTTAACTTCCCTTACTGCAGGAAAGGTTTCAGGTCAGGCTTCCCTGACGGAGGTTTGGAATTTAAATGTGCTGTTGCAGTGCATGTGATCTGATTGAGCACAGTAGCAGGTGGTTGTTGGAAGACGAAAAAGGATAAACAGGTAAAACCTGAGGCACTAACCTGGAAAATAAGAGTATAGTTGTATAGAAATGAAACAGCTATACCAGGAAACAGATTTTTGGTATAAGTGTATCCATGTGAGGAAGGTTGCTGATAGAGTTATATTGCTATACTGACATTTGTACTGAGCCTCAGGGAATGGGGCGTGTGGTTGCCGTGTTCCTTGGAGGGATGTCCTATCCAGCCCTTCACATCTACCTCAAAACCAGCCTCCTACAGCCACCAGGGATTGCTCACCTGCATCCAGGCTGAGGGAGCTCCAACTGTAACTCTGAATGCACCTCTCCTGCTCTCATGCATCCAAACACCAGTTCAGAAGCAGTTTATTTGGTTCTGCCATTTTTCTTCTTGGACTGTAAGCCAAATGAAATGCAAAAACTTAAATAAGGAACCAGCCACCTTTTCCTACAGTTAGTTTTGCAGGGGTCAGGAGTGAAAGCCTTGCCCAATCGAAGTTAAAGGGAGTTTTGCCAATGACTTTGGTGGAGCCTGACTTTTTGCCCAGATATGCTCTAGAAAAACAAAAGGCACTTTTTTTCTTCCCCCCCTTTTTACTTTCCCCCTGGTTTGATACATGTGCCCTGTCCACCTTGTTTGTTTAATTACAATTATTAAAATCAAATCCAGGTTGGATATTTGTAGGTATTTCTCTAGAGGTTTGTATGAAACCTGCTGCGTGTCCCACAATGAAGGAGGATCTGCAGTGACAGTGAAGTGTTCCCTACTGTGGGACAGGAGTTTGGCAAAGTCAGAGCTGGGGGAAGGTTTCAGTCTTTACATCCAGCAGTCACACACATTTCAGCCCCTGGAAGCCACCCCCAACCAGCTCAGCAGGGACTCTCTGCATTGCTCAACTCCCTCCCACAAGGTCCCTGCCACTCCACACTCTCCATTCACTCTGCTTTGGGTGCTGCTGCAAAGTTCATGGTAAAACTTCCCCTGACTCCAAATCCAGTCGAACTTTGCTCCAGGAAGAATCAAATCTATGAATAACCACCACAGTGACAGTTCCTTCTATCTAGTCTCATTGCTTGAAATGAAGGGGAGGTTTATGATATTTTCTTTGTTGCAATCATATCAATATTCAGGGTTTTTAGGTAAAATGGTTTAGTGCATGTTAGAAAAAAATACTTAAAGATAATTTGAACCTAAATTCAAGTGCTTTAAATGCATTTAAAATATTTATATTCGTGCTTTCAGGGGACATTGACAATTTAATTCTTTTTTCTTAGCAACTTCCATTCTTCTGCTGTATTTTCAAACAGTTCTCAGGAGCTTTTTACCTTCTAGCATCTTGTCAAAATACTAATACAGAACAAGAGCAGCAGAGGAGTTCTCTGTGTTTCATGATGGTGGGAACTGTCCTGCATAACAAGAGAGATTTAATGGGTTAAATGTATCACCTGAGATATGCATTCAAGAATATTATCCCTCTAATATTATCTTCCATTCCTAAATGCTATTACATTTCTCCTACTGTACTTTTGCATTTGCCATACTAACAAAATCTTTTGGGTTTTAGTAAACGTTGAAAGAAGGCAATCAATGTTTGTATTTATCTGCTTTTGAGCACAGTGAACACAATCTATTTTAGACACCGTCATTAGTATTCACCAACCAGTTGACCTTTTTTTAGTCGCATCATTATGTAAAAGACAGAATACACTTTCTCTCTTCCTTACAGTGATGTTTTTTTGCTGAGGAGAATATAATTAAAATACAAAAGACAAGACGATATTGACTCTTGCAGCTGCCCTCTGCTCAGCAGAGAAGGAGTTGTTCAGAGTATTACACTGGGTTCTTAGCCATGAATACAACTGTAATACTATAATCCGAGCTCGGCATTGTTGGTCTGATCCTGTGTGCCTTGCACAAGCAGCACTGCAGTTCAAGCAAGGGGAAGTTCTGGCTGCCGAAGAGGTTTCAATGTAGGTACCCTTTGGTCATTTATACCAGTAAAATTAATTTAACATCATGTTGTCAAAGGCAGACCTAGATTCTTTTGTTGTTCACTTTGTTCACCAGTTTTTCCTTGTTTTTGCACTTGGATGATCCACATTTTGCTGTAAAGAGGAGCAGCAGTCCTAGGGATTCCCACATCCATCCACCTCTATCCATCTGTGTCAGCAGGCTCACTGTTCTGTTCCTTCAAGCAGAACAGCAAATCCCTTCCAACACAAATCACTACAAATGTAGTTGTATTGCTTGTCTCAAGCAGTATCATCAGCTCCTGCCACGTCCAAAGCAATGATCAACCGAGATAAGCACTATCCAGTTGGAAAGGAGACGTAGTTTGTATCCTAAGGATACACAGACAGCAGCGAGAGGGAGGAAAATGCTGAGTAAGCAGAACTGTCAGACTGATATTTGACAAATTAATGCCATGACAGGTTTGTACTTACATGCACTCTGCCTCATAAGTAAGGAGTCTCCTCACGTGTGAAACAGAAGTAAGGTTATTGGGCTCCTGCGTAACAGAACTGTTCTCCTTCAGCCAGCTTTCCTTCTGGTGCCCACTGGGCTTCCCCACTCAGAGCTAATGAGACAATGGGATGCATGGAAAAGGTGTATTCTTAAAGAGTTTGAGAATTCAGTAAGCACTCTGAGAATGAACAGTTAGTGTCCAGCAGAAATGGCAGTCTGAGCACAACTAAGAAACATCTGTGTATATTTAAACTAAAGCTGGTTAAAAATAAAAAAAAAAATCACATTCAAGGAAATTCATATCAGTGTACTTTCAGGCACAGTATGTTTTACATATAAATAGAATCTGTATATATCTTTACATAATATTCCAATTTATAGCACTGAATATTCATGATACTACAACACCACCATGATCCCGCCAAAATAATTAAGGTTTCCATATGTCTGGGATTTCCCAGACATGTTTCCTTTTTCTCTGAATGAAAAGGTGGACTTTGGCCACCTTTCTAAGGTTCCTGGACAAGGACTAGTCCAGCAGCGGTGGCTCCAGTCCTGTGCTGGCCATAGAAAGCAATTCCCCCAAAGCTGCAGAGCACCCTGACGGCACTGCTGGTGCAGAGCCAGGCCCATGGGACATGTCCCACCTCTGCCTGAGCTGTGCAGATGATCCACGTGCACTGCTGATCCCAGGCTGTCCTGGCTGCACTGGACTTGTTACACACAGAGGGAAGAGATTCTCTGTGACTATACAAGGCAGAGCATTTTGGGCCCTTTCCCTGCAAACTGTACAAGATGCGAGGCCGTGTTCCCATATGGAATTTGCCAGAGATACAAAAGCCCTGTTCTAGGCAGGTAAAATCCTCATCAAGTGGTGGGAATACATGATTCAAGGTAAACAGAAACACGCAAGCATGGGCACCATATGCTGCAAAAATTCCCAGGAGGGAAGGGAAAGTGGAGGGGGTCTACCCCAAAACATACTCAGAAGGAGGAGCTGGACAAGCTGCCTCTTCCCTTTTCCATGGGGTAGGGGTGAGAAGTAGGAAGTGTACTATAAACAGAATATAAACTATATTCCTGCCTGCTGGAATCACCCTCCCAAAGAAATGTTTTAAGGGAGAAGCTATACTTTTTTTGCAGCAGCAGCCTGCCCTGCTCACATTTAAGACAAGCCACAAAGCCATCTTTCAGGAAGTTTGTAAACCAGTGCAATGAAGTAATTAAAAAATGCAGTTACATTAGCAGTGTGGAGCAGTGCCTGTGTCTCACTCCTGCAGGGACTGCAGGTTTCCATAGGAGAGTGTTGGCCCAGGACTGTCAGTGCTGATGGGAAACGGGTACCAGAGTGGGTCAGGAGCATCCCAGAATCCACAGTGGAACTGTCCTGTAGGAAAAAAACCTATAAAATTAGAAGCACATTAACTTTGCTGATCTATTTAGCATTTAAGTTTCTCAGTAACAAATTTTGTAATGTTTGGAATAGTATTTTCCCAGGCTTTTCTTTAATACATATGTAGTGCAGTACTATTTCCCTGGGTACCAATGGAGGGAGGTCGCAGCTGGCAGAGCACTCCCTGAGCAGAACCTCCAGGTGCCTCTCCAGTTATGTCCTCAACCCTTCTTTTGGAAGCTGTGATAGCACAGGGACCAATTGTCCTTAATCGGGGAGCAGGGATACAGAACTTTAATTTCCCTACAGACATATGTCCTGGCTTTTGGGGAATTAAGTTATCCAGTGACCTTTTATTAATGTCTATGCTTTAAAAGCAGCTTCAAAGGCCAGAGCAGCACTTCACAGATCAGCACCCGTGCAGCCAGAAATAATGAATTTATGCTCTGGCCGGCAGTGGCATCCAAATCTAACAGACTTGATTAAAAGGAGCAGCTGCAGCCAAAGCTTAGCCTGGTCCAAACACGATTATGCTCCCCAGACCATGCCAACAGCCCAATGCGTTATTCCAGCAGCAATCAGAGTCCAGCAGGGAGCTACTAAGTTGATCAAGGGACTGGAGAATCTCTCCTGAAAAAAAAGGCTGTGGGAGCTGGACCTGTTCAGCCTCAAGAACAGACAACTGAGAGGGGACCTCATTGATTGTATCAGTGTATGAAGACGGGGTGCTTGGAGGATGGAACCGGGAGGATGGAGCTGGGAGGATGGACCAAGCTCTGCTTGGTGGTGCCCAGTGACAGGACACGAGGCAATGGCAGAAACTGATGCCCCAGCTGCATATGAAGAAGAACTTCCTACTGTGCAGTGACTGAGCACTGCAGCAGATTGCCCAGAGAGGCTGTGGAGTCTCCCTCCCTGGCGATACTCCAGAATTGGCTGGATACAATCCTGAGCCATGTGCTCTGGGATGACCCTGCTGGAGCAGGGAGGTGGGACCAGATGACACACGCGGTCCCTCCCAGCCTGCTCCATACTGGTGATTGTGTGACTGTGACCAGTGCCACCCTTTCCGTCCTCCCAGTTCCCTCGTGTCCCCGCCCGGGGGGGCAGAAAAGCTTCAGGCTACACCCAACCGTCCGCCTACCAGCGCAACCAGCCCTGCCTCGCGAACCAAGAGGACGCCCGACGCACCCTCAGTTTGCCGCGCCCGGCCGCGCCTGATTTTTTTCTTCCCCCCCTCAGCAGCGGCCGAAAGCCGCCCTTGCGGCCTCGCTTTGGCGCGGGGCGCGCCGATTGGCCGGTTTGAACTGCGGCGGCGCGGAGCCATTGGCGGAGCGCGGCGGGCGGACGGTTCGAACGNGGGGCGGACCGGGGTGGGGGGCCCTGCGCGGCTACCGGGCGGTGCCCCCCCCAGCCGGAGCTCAGCGGCTTCCCGCAGCCGTAGGTAACTCGGTCAGTACCTCGTAACCCCTCCGGCCCCGGTGCCGAACCCCCGCCGCGCCCGGCGGAGCGGGTCCGGAGCAGCGCGGGAGGTGTGAAGGGCTGGCACCGGCTGTGCTCTGCAGTTAACAAGTGATACACGGGACCGGTGTTCCCTGGCGTAGCTAACACAGAACCCCACAATCCTTACATAGTAAGGTTCCTGCGAGGGAATAACCACGTAAAACTAGCGGGCAGCGTGTGGTTTTTTTCAGTTCCGTGCAGGAGCTTTCTCCTTCACACACACACAAATATTTTTCTCCTTTGAGTCGGTGCCCGCTCGCACTTGAGGATGTAGGTTTTCTAGTTTGAACTCAGCCCCCTGTGTATTGAGAACAGTGTTTCGCATTACACCTTAATCAGTAAGAACTAAGGAGCTTCTAAAGACCTGGCACAGTTCCAGCGACTTGGCTGCGGTCAGGACAGCAACTGTTCACCCTCATTTGCTGTTTCCTTTTCCTGTTCGTTTCAGGGATAACCACAGCAATGGATGATTACACAAAAATAGAGAAGATTGGGGAAGGTAAGTACGGGGAACAGTGAGATTTGTAATGCTCCCCAATTTGAGCTGTCGGGTGTCACAGAAGCCCTGTGCACTCTAGCTATTAAAGAAACCACTGAGATTCAACTATCTGGCTAAATAAGGCCGTGGTAATTATTTCTATATGTAAAAGCTTTCAGACAGCCCTTCTTTTGAAAATGACATGGTCTCTAGAAACAATTGACCAGTGCTGGAACATGTCTGCCTTCACACTGATGGCCCACAGTGTAATTAATATTCTTCCGGGGGGGGGAAGGAAATATGTTCTGAGTCCTGAAACCAGCTTTACAATTCAGGAAGCTTCCCTGTAAGCATGTATGAACTTACCAGTTGCCTCTGAAGTTGTGCTACATGGCATAATTTTGCTTGGAGCTGCTGGTAGGGAGTAGATTATCCTGCTTTGATTATATCCAGGCACTGCAGTTGTCAAGGGAAAGTGCTGACTGGAAACCTCTGTGGAGAAGTAAATTTTAACAGTTAATTTACTGTGAGGTACTAAAAAAATGGCTTCAATGCAGATGTTAGTCACAGCCCCCTTTTACTGGAAATCCAACCTATGTTATCCGTCAAGTCAGTGTGTTTTACAATGCTTTAATCTTATGTAGACTTGAGAATTTGAAGTATGTTGCTCTGAGAATGTGTTCTGAGGTAACAGCAAAATGTGTGTGTTTGGAACTTGCAACAAAGCATTGTAACCAAAGCCTTGTGCATGAGTTCTCAAAAGAAACTAGTCTGAGCTTCATGTGAGGGATTAATGCTTCAAGAAAGGTAAAAGGAGAAGGTTAAACTGTTTTGGTTTGAGGGTTCTACTTCTGTGAACACTGATGATTAAAATGGATTGATCTGAGATTTAATACTGGTTCCAATTGTAGCTTCTGCTGAGACCCACAGCACTACTCTCTCCCCTACAGTGAGGATTGAGCCAGAGGTATTTCTGTAGTTCAGACCCATGGATGGTTTGATCTCAGACTGCAGGAGCACTACTTTTATTTGCAGCTAAACCTTCAATGTTTTAATATGATTTATCATTAGCAAAATCATAACCCCTTGGAAATGAGGCAATATTGTGATCTTGCCTGGAAGTTAATCAACACAAAACTCAAATAGCATTTGATTTTTACAACTGCATCTACCAAATATTCACCTTTCACACTTAGGCTACTAAGTACCCTGACAGTTTATGGGTAGCATTCTTTAAACAAAGAGAACTATTGCTTGGTAAACTGCCAGAGTTAAATAGTAAGTCATAATCAAATCAGGGCTAAGAGCTGGACTTGATGATCCTTGTGGGTCCCTTCCAGCTCAGCATATTCTCTGATTTGCACGGACTTTGCCTTGTTACCAGTTCATATTTGCAATGACTTATCTGTACCTGAAGCTGGTACTTTCTATATGTGTTTCACTGTCTTTTTGTTCAGGTACCTATGGTGTTGTGTATAAAGGTCGTCACAAAACCACAGGCCAGGTGGTTGCAATGAAGAAAATACGTCTAGAAAGTGAGGAGGAAGGTGTTCCAAGTACTGCTATCCGAGAAATTTCTTTATTAAAAGAGCTGAATCATCCCAATATAGTCTGGTATGCATATACTGGTATTTAGCTAAACCCTTCAGGGCACTAGGACCCTTTAGGTAATAAATTATTTTCCCACTGTTTTAGTGAGGTGAGAACCACTCTGCTTAATACTGTCTGTTTTGTAGCAAATAGTCAAATTCCCTTATTACACCAGTTTTCTAATTAAGCCTTGCTCATGCTGCCTCTCAACATTCAAGGAATTGAACAAATTTTTGCTGATTTAGAAATTTATGTAAATTATCTTCAGAGAGGTTAATGTGAGAATGGAGGCAGCATCCTTCATGAAAACTGGCTGAAGCTGTTGCTTTAGGCAGTCTCAAAATTTGGAATAGAGCATTTGACTTGGGTGTTCTTCAGTGAGCCCCTGTCATCAATCACCTCCCTGCTGTTGTGTAGCAGGAATTTACATGTTGTGTGTGGTGTTGTCATAGCTGGCACATCTGAGCTACAAGTGAAACTTCAATCAGTGACTGCTTGGCATGTAGAAATTGATTGCAGCTATTGTCTTCCCCACAAAGTATTTGCTTGCTCTTTGATGTAGCAAAATACTTGATCTTTAATATGAATTAAAACTGGGTGAGTTCCAGCTGGGTAGCATCTCAATGTTTACTTGAGTTTAGGAAACCTTAAACTCTAATAAGGATGAAGGAGATACTTAAAAATGTGTGCAAAATCCTGCTGTGTCTACTAGGTTCCTACTTAATGTTCCCTTACACCTGCCCAGTAATCAGGCTTTGCTGTAATAAGCCAGCTTCAAAGAGAGGTCAGGCACCAACACCCACAGGTGTTTGTTGGTTTGTTGTTTTCAAAGGCAATAGTATTTTTTCCTCAGGCTTCCTGTGTCTGATATGAGGGAACATAAGTTCAAGAGGAAGCATATAGGTTTTTATCTCAGTGACACTCTTTCAGATACACTTGATTTTCCAGATGACAATATAACTCACTAAATCTGATGTTTGAAGACTTTTAAGACTTCCATAATAACAACCTGGAAATGTCTGTTTGTATCCCTGTTGAGAGGGGAAATGTAACTGAGTCCATGCATTTTGCAGTGGAGTTAATTGTATACTCAATTTTTAGTCTTCAGGATGTTCTTATGCAGGATTCAAGACTGTACCTTGTCTTTGAATTCCTTTCCATGGATCTGAAGAAGTATTTGGATAGTATTCCATCTGGCCAATATTTGGAGCGTTCACGTGTTAAGGTAATAAGGACAATTTCTTAATATAGGAGGGAAATTAATCTAAGGATGACCTAGTAAGCTATAAGCAGCTCTTTTTTTCAGTATAATTAACTCCTTGAGGAGAAATGAAAGGTTAAATAAGCAGCTGTGGATAATAAGATGAAATGTGAGTTTGCTCTCAAATGCCACATCAAATTTTTAATTATTGATATTAAACTGCCTTAAACTAATCTTAAAAATTAAATTGTGTTGCTTTTTGGTTGATATTAACTCTATCTGCAATGCTTTGGATCTCCATTTCCTAGTACTATGGGGTGAGCTAATGTAAGGGAACACCTTTGTTTTGCAGACACTGACATGTACTAAAGGTGACTCCTTTGGGTTTTTTCTCCCACTTCATCCTTTCTAGAGTTACCTTTACCAAATCTTGCAAGGTATTGTCTTCTGCCACTCAAGGAGAGTTCTGCACAGAGACTTGAAACCTCAGAATCTCTTAATAGATGACAAGGGGGTGATTAAACTGGCAGACTTTGGATTGGCTCGAGCCTTTGGAATTCCAGTGCGGGTCTACACTCATGAAGTGAGTTGAAACATTATTTTGGTGGTGTGCACAATGCTCACTAGATTCCTGCTAAAAAAGAATCATGCAGGTTTTGAAGTTGTAAACTAACAAAACAATCAAAAAGTCTTATATTTTGGTTTTCCAAAACAGTTTTCCACCTCTTTGACTGTGGTTTTACTCTGAAGTTCCAAAGCATCTTATGAATCCCACTTTACCTTGACAGTGAATCAGATGGGTGGAACTTGTTGCTCACTGTCTCACAAGGGCATTTTTGCTTCACAAAGCACTCAAGGGTTTTACTGGATGGGTGCTAAAGGCTTCCTGCCCTTTGCAAAGTAGTGTAGGCAACTGCTTGGATTGCAGCAGAAACTGCTGCAGTAGAACTTGTCTACAAATTCAGTTTTAAACTAGTATTTTCACTAAAACTTCTAGCACCAGCTTATTATTTTAACCAAAGAAGCTGAGAGTGCTGCCTAATAACAGATGTTGTGTTTGCTGTCAGAGGACCTGATTTGACAAACTAACAACTTTCCTTGTTCAATAGGTAGTGACACTGTGGTACCGGTCTCCAGAGGTGTTGCTGGGATCTGTTCGCTACTCTACTCCTGTAGATATATGGAGCATAGGTACCATATTTGCTGAGCTGGCAACTAAAAAGCCACTTTTCCATGGGGATTCAGAGATTGACCAGATCTTCAGAATCTTCAGGTATGTCAGGCTGAACCTTCCCTGCTACCTGTGTGGCACCACACAACAGTTGTGTGCTCATTACAAGCACAGTCGTGCATACACATTTCAGACTCAACTGCTTAATGTTCTGCTTATGGCTGCACAGAGCTCTAGGGACCCCCAACAATGAGGTATGGCCTGATGTGGAATCCCTGCAAGACTATAAGAACACATTCCCAAAATGGAAACCTGTCAGTCTTGAAACACATGTCAAAAACTTGGATAAAGATGGACTTGATCTGCTGGCTGTAAGTATTCTTTCTTAAACTGCTGAACCAAAAGGGACTGTCTCACATAATCCAGAATACACACAGCTACACTAATTAGCTGTGGCCAGAAGGGCAATATGGAGATCTTCAAACTATCAGCAGTGGTGTGAACTTTTATTCTTGTGGAACTGACACGTTGTGTGACATTCTCTCATTTTGTAAATAATACCGGACTACTTTTCACATTAACAAGTTATGCCTCAGGTTTTTTTATACTAATAAGCCAGGTACAACTTGGAAGTGAGGATGAGCTTTTACAACCAGGTCTAAAGTGAAGGCTCCTATCTGTAAATTCTCTAAGATCTTGTACAGTTTGGCCTTAATTCAACAAATGTTGATATTTTAGTTTGGTAATAATGGCTGGTGACAGTGGTATTCCTGATGGGAATCCCTTTGTTTCCTATGGCACTTTTAAGCCTGAAGCAGTAACAGAACATACACCCAGAATTAGTATGTAAAGTAGCTGTCTTTGAAAGTGTCTTAACACAAAAATGTGTAATTCAAGTTGCTCGAGTGAGGTTGTAATTTTAAGCTAAATGATTTCCGTGGCCCTCATTTGAAAGCACTTAATGGCTGTCATCAAAAGCTTTGAACAGACAATAGATTCCAGGAAAAATTATGTTCCAAACTGCTCAGGGAAGAAATGGTCACTTAATCCAGCAGCTCAAGTGCTGTAGTATCAGTGTCACACTGCCCCTTTTACAGAGAAATTTGCCTCTTGGAGTCAATTTTAAGGGAACCTTTGATATCAGTGTTTACTATAGGACACTGCTCTGGGGTACAGCTAATGGGAACCCATCACAAGGTAAAATTGGACCTGCAAGGTTAAATCTAGAGGCACTGTAGTATTTGGCAGAGGTTCAGAGAATAGAAATGCAAATGCAGAGGGTATGTGTGATTATGCCCTGCTACTGCCCTACCGCTGACTTGTGGGTGCAAATAACCTCCAACTGAGAGAAATCATGGAACAAAGAGGGAAAATGTCTTTATGGTTACTTGATGTTTATTATTATGATTAAATATCTACCTGCTTGACATGATTTTAGTTCACATTTCATGAGGGAGTAATTGTGTTTGGGTTTTTTTCCAGAAAATGTTAATTTATGATCCTGCAAAAAGAATTTCTGGCAAAATGGCCTTGAACCATCCATATTTTGATGACTTGGACAAATCTACTCTTCCTGCTAGTCTGATTAAGAAATAACAGACCTTTGGACTAAATCATCCACAATGAAATAATTGTGATTACTTTCACTCTTAAGTCTGTAATCTTTATGTCTGTCTTTCTGCTCTAAAACTGTGGCTGTATTCAGTTTGTTTTGTTATAAGTGTTATCTAAATGTAAATATTAACCTTTTAGTGCTGAGTTCAAATACAATGCAAATATTGCTGCAATTAATGCAGTCATCTTTCTATAAATAAAGCTTTAAACCCGGTGAAGGACTGAACTTATTTCCAGACTATGGTTGCTCTGCAAGAGGACTCTTGTTTTCTTTGGAATGCACTTATAAGGTTCCACTTGGCTAAGAAAAGCTGCTAACACTACATTGTTGTTCTTGATAGGATAGGAAATTCCTGTCAAGTTTGAGTTCTTTTTGTGTGATGTCAGTTCCAATTTGACCTGAGCATGGCAATTGATGTGCCAAGGGATGTGTAGGTGTTGAAGAACTGGAGCTTACTAAAGTCCAGTAAATGGCTACAAGTCTGTATTTGAGAAAAATCCCTTGTTTTTCTGGAAGGCCCAAGACTGTACCTAGATGTTGGCAACTCCTGGACCAGTTAAGGTATGTTATCTTAAATTTTACATGGACTATCTCTATACAAATGTATAACTGCCCAACTGGGCCCCTTCCACCTGCTATTAGTAACACAGTTCTACTTTAATGAGAATCAGAGAATCCCCTGGATTATGCTTGAATTTGGAACCAGTCTGTCTTCATATAGGAATAGTCAAGTAAATGTTGACTTAACGTGACTGCAAGGAATTGTAATCAAAGACTCAGATACCACATGGCTTTAGAGTTTCCCATCATTACTGCAGGAGCTTTATAAAGCTCCCCAGCATTTAACTGAACAGGTTTCAAGTATTTGTAAAAAGTTCAAATATGCATATACTAATAGTTGATTGTTACTTTAAAAAGTTACTTAATTGAAAGCAGTGCAGAAGAAGATAGTGACAGCTGAGTTCTTTTTTCTGTTAACACCAGTGATAGGATGCAATTTTAAGACAAAGTGGTAGGGACCTAACTGGTCTACTTTTGAATTTAGGAACTTGATATGGGCTTTACAGGCCAAGGGATTGTATTGCTGATGCTAACTGGGTTACCTTGGTGTGTGGAAAAGAAGGGAACCTGCCAGTAACTGCTCTAAAAGTCAGAAGCTAATGGACAGGCAAGCTAAATTTTTTGTTGCCTGCAATATTGGTAAAGCCTTATTTTTATTTTGCATGTAGCTGGCGTTAGTCTCAATTTCATGTCATATGGTGAACACTTTTGCCCAACTAACAAACCAAAGTACTAAATTTTCTAAAGACAGCTGCTTTTCAAACAATAATTTGAAGAGTCTGCAATCCTTGTCTACCCAGGCACTGTTACAGCACCAGTTGTAACATCACTGTAGCTCTGAATGAACTATTATAGTGCTCCAAGCAAAGAGGAGGGGGAAAGGAACATAAGTGTCCCTCTGTGCCTGAGGTCAGATCAGGTGGCAAATACCATACTCAGAGATATGTTTTACTAACAGCTCCACTCTAAAACATTATCAAAGTTGTCAGTGAGGCAAATCCCTCCCTTTAGGGAAAAATACATCATTGTCTCATTGTAAGTGCCCTGCTGCTGGACCTGGCACATGGAAGGTTTATGATGTTCAAGTTTTGGCCATTTAAAACTCCATTTTATGCAGGTAAAAACCGGTAGTGCCTTTCACTTGGGGGGTGTTTAACCCACTGTGGGTGATAATCAGCAAACTATTTATTGCTACCTATTGCGGTAGCTTTCTTCTGACTGTTGTAAGAACTGGGGGTGGAATTACTTAATTTAAAAGCATTCTGCTCGTGTTTAAAATGAAGTTCCATAATGTAATGTTACATGAATATTTCTTCTGGTGCTGTGGCTGCTCAGTATCACCTCTTCTACTAGAGCACAGAAATACCCCAGCTGGCAATGGTAAACTTATCTTGGTCTTTTACTTATGTGTCCTCTATCCCATTAGGAAGTAATGTAGGTGAAAAAGTTTGATGTATACAAGGATTTTACACAGGATCAAATTAGGGGTTTGGTGGTGGGTTTTTTTAAGTTTGCTTTTTTTTTCCAAACAGCCAACCACCTACTAGGTACTTGTAGACTGAGTTCAGCTGCTTTTATTTTCCTCAGACATAATTAATTTCAGTGAGAATTTGGTATTGCCATCTGCTGCTTTTAAAATAAGTGGTTCTTAAAAAAAATGGAGATTTTACAGGGAAAAAAAAAGAACAACAAGTTGACTTTCTAAATCCTTGAATGGGATAAATACTGCAAAAGCTGGTGTAAAAAAAAAAAAGTCACTGTAGCTCTTCATGTTCTGGGGCAGGTGTTGGGGTCAGAGATGGTCCTTCCTGGGCCAGTACTTTTGCTTCAAGTGTTCAGTGAATCCATCCTCTCTCTCTTTTGGACAGGCAGAGCAGGGGTGGCTCTGCTGCAGACATAACCTGTTTCAAAATTTCATTTACAATCTGTTCTTTCCCAAGAACTTAGCTTCTTATGTGTGTTTTCCTATTCTTGTTTATGTGCCTTTATGGCACCTGGAGACAGAACAGGGTCAGCAGATACACCTTGTCCAGAAACTGCTGCTACTAACCCTGCACAACTCATCTCTTCATGCATTTTCCTCTTACCCAGGTTTCACAATCCCTAGCAATTTGATCATAACTGTGGTATCTCCTGCTTATTTTTTTGTCTTAAATATTTTCCCCTGTCATACATTAGCCACTCCTACAGTCATGTTTGCTTCTGAAAGTGTAAGTCTGCTTAATGTCCTCAGGCTCCCATTCTACCGCCCCCCAGCTGTGTGTGCTGTTGCAAATCATAGTCTCTGCCCAGGATTTTCTGGGGTAGGAGAAGCAAGAAGTGTCATGGGAGAGAAAAGATAATGTGTCAGGTAAGGGCAACTCCAGGAACATTAATACCCAGGACCTCCCACCCAGAGGTTGGAATGCCCAACATTAGCATTCCCTGCACCTGGCCTAGCTCAGGCCTCTGAAACATGGAATGTGCTAGGAAATGAGGCTGTTACCTGCTGTGGGACACTGTGCCCAGTTACTGCCAAAGAGAATAAGGATAAGGTGATGTGTGTGACAAAGGGAAGGACGTTAATGATTAAGAAAATCTTATTAAATAAAGGAAAATGCTGCACACTTCTGACCAATTAAAGTTGGAAAGTGTCCCTCATGTATAAACTGGTTTCTGAATGAGGGCTAAAGCTGCTCTTTAATCAATAGAACAGCCCAGGAAGATACCAGTCTTTAGGGGCTGGGGAGGCACTGCCTCAGGACAATCCTGCAGCAGCTGGGAACTACAACTTTGGTCCAATCCCTGTGGTGCTAAAGGAGGACTGACTGCAGCTTTTCACTGTGTGTGCAGATCTGCTTCCCATATCTGTATAATCAGTTTTCTCTGGGAGGGAGGGGATGTCAAGCCATTGTGACATTGCTAAAAGGATGAAGTAAACAACATTCCCGGCTATTAATTACCTAAGGAACCTTCAGTTGCTCAGGAACACACACGACAAAGTGCTCCTTTGCTACTTTTCTGTTGAAGCATGAATGAGTGTAAGATTTATGTTGGTCCAGTGGGCATGGGAAATGTACCTACTGGAATCAGAAAGAAGATACCTATTCAGTTACACTAGAATTGCATTTGTTATGCTTAAAATTACTTTTAAGCAGCAGCAAATAAAGCTTCTGGAGCAAATGACTGAGAACTCACCAGAGTTCTCATGTCAGTATCTGGGGTTGCTTCTGGACAGCCAGTTCTGAACAGCAGTATTTCCTGCTTGGTGCCTGCGGACCTGCAAGGAAGCACAGCATTAGCACTGGCTCAATTTGATTTTATTTTGCATCAGCTTTGTAAAGACTGAGCAGGAATAATGAAACACTGATACAGAGGCCCTACTTCATTAAGCCTCACTCTCAACCAAGCTCCTCGCCTTATTTTCTGACAAGCTGCATCAATTTATGGAGTAATCTAAAAATTTCCCATTGCTTGGACCACCAGCTGCTCTGGTTTACATCAGCTGTGTCAATGGCTGATTCCAGGTAATGGCTTTTGATTTTGTTCCAACTATATTCCTGTATAAAGCATTGTCTCCTCGCATGTAAATGTCAGCAGGGTACCAGGTGTTCCCCTCTGCTGTTGGGCATATTTTACTTCAGCTTGGCTATTTCAATATATTCTCCTCGTGTTTGAATCAATACAGTCTCTATTGATGCTGCTGCTAACAAATTAATTGACTGATCACAAATTTATACGTCCTGTAGAGGTGGCTGGCTGCCTTTGCTGCCTTTAATGGAAGAATTGGAGGTGTAGCTGGTCTCTCCAGTTGCTAAAGTGACAGGAATTATGCCCTTGGGCATAATTAGTGGCTTTACAAGAATAGTTATATTCAGTTCTTTGAATTTAGTGAAAACCTTTCTGCTGACCTCTGTAGGTTTAGACTAGACTGTTGGAGGGGGTTGCTTCAGAAAATATTTTCCAAGACTATTTCAAGAGGCCATCTATTGACTAGAATTTTTAAAAGGTCCTGCCTACAACTCACAAAATATCCAGTGAGTGTGAGGCGATGTGTTTGACTGAGATTCCAAACCTGTCATCTGGGTAATTTCCAGCTGGATCCTTAGTCCTGGAGGAACATGTATTTCCCATGACAGCTTAGACTTGCTTAGGAAGTGATGCCCATGGGCCCTTCTAACCCCAATGAGGCTAAAAGAGCTTCCCTCTTTTTGATTTGCTCTGCACCTACTGCTTTTCTTTGCACAAGACCCATTAACTATCACTCTTCCTGCTAGTTGTTGGTCTTTAGGAAGGGGTTTTTTGTGTTATAAAGAAAAAAAAAAATACTGTGCCTGTATGATTAAAAGTCCTCATTGCTATTGCCTCCATTTCCAACTACCCTTCAGTGTTGTTTTTCTTCCCCTCTCTTATCCAGTCTGTTGCCTCAAGAGGCATCAGAGATGGACCTTTTTTAAGGCTATTCTCTTTCAGTCATTAGAGAAAGAACATCATAGCCAAGCCAAGGCTGACTCTGGTTCCCGTGGGGACTAAAGACATTGAGGAGGGTTATCTATAACCCGAGGTCGTCCCATCTTGGCTTTTTCATATCAGAGGTGGGCTCAGGCTCTAAAATATTCTCAATTGGTGGCATGGGGGGATAAAAAGAAAGGTCAGTCCTTTTCACCCTGGAGGTTCTCTTAATGGATCATGCTGTGAAGAGTTTACTGCTGTGGCCTAGCAGGTCTTCAGACCCCTCTGGAGATCAGGAAGGATTTGACTAGGTGAAGGAAGGTGGGGAAAAGACTCAGGTCTCTTAGTGTCCATCTTCCTAGGTCATCTTTGGTGGCTTCCCCACAGCATCTTGACCTTTCTTGTGTTACCTCAGAACAGCCTCCCATCTCTCAGTCTGAGCAAGTCTGAGCTTCTATGATCCATTTCAACCCTTTGCTCTGTAAACCCTGGACAGCAATGTAAATATTTCACAGCTGCTTTTGAACTATATTTGCTCTGGGCTCTGAGCATATAACACTTTGTATTACAAATGTGCCTGACACCTGCCAATTTTCCCCCCCACAATGCAGAAATATATTTCTGAAATATCTATTAACTCATCAGCTGCAAGAAAGGAGCAGGGTTCTCTTCGATTAGATTTATCTTGATCTATTTTGATTTTAAAACTATAATCTGAGGACAACGAATTACAGTTTCTATTAATTACTTCACCCAGCTCAGAATCTCATCCTGTGATGTACTAGAACTAATGACTTGCTGGGAAGCTAAACATTACTCAGCATCCTTTGGTGACAAGCAAAAGGAGGAAAGGAAGAAGCAAACCAGTGTAGAACATATAAAATCAGCAGATGGATGATAAAGCTTAAACTACCTTATGTTCCTTATGAGGAAAAAAAGTCTTTCTTAAAAGTTGTCAAAGAAATAATCATAGATAGTAAGATAAACTCTAAAATACTTTGGGAAAGTGTATTATTATTTTTTAATCTCATTGTGAAAATCTAGTACTTTTCCTTGGATCAGTAATTAACAGATTTTGAACTCTTTCTTAGTGTTTGGGGTTTAATACATAAACGCACTAAAATAAAAACAATGGAGCTGGAGCAAACATTATTTCAGAAGGACTGCGACAAAGTCCTGATGTGTACTTAGGATAAAAGTTCTCTTATTTCTGAAGTTTCTTTGTGTTGCCCCTCCTGCGGCCACGCGGTGTCACTCTGGCACCTCGGTACTGACAGCCAGGCAGGGGGCAGGGAAGAGGAGAAAAACTCTGTCGGAGTCTCCTGGCTCCATGAAAAATTGAAGGGTATTTATTTTCTGGTAGGCAGCCAGGCTGAAAATACTATCTGAATTGAAAGGCTTTCATGAAACATCTGGGCAGTTAAATTTTGCAAACTTCAAAGATGTCCAGTACCGTACTAACATACTGATTTCTTTCTTTACTGAAGAATCACTTAGGCTAATGCACAAAAGCCTGTATAAATCATTTCATGCTGAAATTAATGATCAGAATGACTATGCTTAATAAAGCAAGTATCACAGTAGTGCCAGTCAATACAGTTAAACTACAACAGACTCATAATCAGTCTCTCAATTCACTATCAATTGTCCACAGCGGCCAGTTTTGCAGTGGTTTGGGTTTTTTTTAAGTCTTGTGCTTAATCTCTAGATTTTCCATTCTGGATTTGATATGTGTGTGCAAAATTGTGCCTCTGGTTTTGTTTTGCAGTCTGTCATTTTCTAAGTACCTTTCATAACCTTGACTAGGTTCTCTGCTGGTAGAAAACAATAGTAATAATAATAGAGTCAAGTTTATAGCAGTTCAAAATCTGGTCCTCAACATTGACTTCAAATATGAGGTCTTGTTTTTACTTGTTTATATATATTCTCCTAAATGCAAAAGCTTTTGGCTAAAAGCAGGACTACGTCAAATACTTCCCAGATGACTCAATCTGCTCTCAGAGGCATGGGATTATACAGCCACATGCCTGGTAAAATTCCCCCAGTGCTGGAACATGAAGCACTAGGATTTTTTTTCCTCTCCTCTCAATGTAGAGAGGGATGCACAGCTTCATAACTAGCGTAAATTTACACTAATAATTCTGTTCACTGAGCTGCTTGAGGCAGAAATGCAAGTGCTAATGCGTAGGATAGTTAACTTTGATAGTTATCCTTAGGAATGAAAAAATACATTAATAATTTCCCAATTCTCATTCAAGTGCTTATAATATGGTCTAGGTAAAATTGCATTTTACACATAGTCAAAGAGCATAAACAAATGTAAATACACAGCAGGTGTCCTCTCTTATGACACGTGGACATGTCAGGGTGCTTGTTCACTTACGTGGGGAAAAATACTAATGTTGCTTCCTCATAACGGGTTGGTTTTCAAAGAGAAGTAAAAATCAGACATAACGCACCCATCTCCACAAGTAACATTAATTTTAAGGACAGAGATTGAGCACAAAGAAAAAGAGAGTCTTTAGTAAAATCTGTCATTGACTTAACTGAGGGAGGCCTCATTTATCATTGTTCAACTCCTGGAAACCCTGCCAGAGATCTACTCTATGCTTTAACCCCTACTGCACATCCTCAGTGCCCCACATCATAAGCCAGGCTGAGCTCCTTTCCAGTAGGAATTGAATGAGAAGAAACCTCCCAGCTGGTGTTCAGTTCCAGAATTGTATTCTCAATCCCAACACATTGCACTGAACACACACACTCAGGTGCAGCAGAGGCACCACCAAACACTGCAGGTGGCAATGACCCTGTGCGTGGGGAGCTCCAGACCACACTCAGATTCTTACTGAAAAGCTACAGGAAAGAAATCTATGGAAGATGCTTTTTTTTCCCTTAGAAAATTATTAACTGTATCCTAGCAAGCATCCTCAGACTGCTCCTGTCACGTACAATAAATGGTCTCTTCAAAGAAAAACAACTAGAGAAATAAGGTAGAGTTTACTTTGCTCTCATATCAGTAAGAAGAAAAAAACATTAGCTCTTACATTATGGTCTGCTGCAATGGAAAAATTATACATAGAAATTTACTCACCAATATAAAATAAATTTTTCATGTAATATATATATATATACTTGAAAATGCTTTCTTAACTAAGAATAGTCCTAACTTGGAAAAAGACAAGTTTATGAATAACAAAAAGCAGTGCTTGTCCAGGTTTTCCCTTCTTCAAGCTTTGAACAAACATCAACTGTTTTAATTAGCCCTCACTACTTTTATATTGTCATTTGAACTGAGAGCATTCTCTGCATGTATCTAACAGTTATTTTAAACAGAGGGAGTGTTTGCAAACCAAATTATTCTGTTTTACAATCCCTCTGCAGCCAAGCAGCATTAAAAAATGGTTTTCCTTTGGTTCCATTGCTTGTTTGGTTTGATTTCTTTAATTCTTAGAAGAGGAGTAAGTGGCCTTAAAATCCGTTTGGTACTGTGCAACCTGGAGAATATCTCCCAGCTGATGAAGCCAACAGTCTCAGTAGATGTGTGTCTAAGGAAGATGTGAATTTGAGCTTTGGTATCTGCAGCACCATTTCTGGTGCCACAAAAAGTTTTGTGTGAATGTGGCTGTTTGCCTGAGAGAAGCTAAAGCAAAGTTGCAGCCTCTGGGCCTTCTATTTGTAAACCACACATGACAATTTTCCTCCTAAATGTGATTATTACATTTACAACACAACCCTGAGCTGAAACTACAAGAAAACTGGAAACTAAGCTGTTCAGTGTTACCTCCAGCAGAGAGCAAAATAAACACATTCCTGCAGTGTGCTTTTCCATGGCCAGACTCAGATTTCACATCAAACAAATCTAGCAAGTGACAGGTCACAACACATGCCTTTAAAATACCAGGGAAAGAAAAGCTTCTTCAGCAGCACCCAGATAAACAAAACCAAATCCCAAAATTCTGAACAGCCTCAGAGTCTGTTATGGGCACATCCCAGGCAGCTGTTGGTTCAGTAGCCAGCCCACACCCAGCACTGGTTATTCTTCCAGTCATTCTTTGTGTTTGGACAGGCACTGTCCTGCTGCCTAGATCTTAAGCCCTGTCCTGAAAGTATTCTGTTACTTCAGACCTCCTGGGGAGAAAAAACCCAACAAAACCAAACCAACATGCCACTGCATTACAATTGGGGCTTGCTAAGATTGAGGAGGAACACAAAACAAGGAATAAACTTCCAGGCTTCCTTGCTTTACCAAAGGCACAGTCAAACGAAAAGGTTATTCTGGGATGTGACATTACCATGAAGCAGCTGACCTATATTAGGTGATACGTGCTTTGAGCCTTTGACAAATGGGAGGTAACCCAAGTTCAGTTCTTACAAAAAACATATTAAAAAATAATAATAATTAAAAAAAAAAAAAGCAGTCTGGTCTGAGTAACTGAGCCTTCCGAAAGTTCCCCGACCAGCAGGAAAGTTTCTCACCATCTGCCCCTACAATTTCAAAGTGACAGGCTCACAGCATTTGCCACGATTTTGACAGTGCTTCACTTTGCCATTTTAATAACTTGGCTTGCAAAGGCAAGATTCTTCCATTCAATGAAATCTCCTATGAGGGCCCAGTAAGCCTTTCACCTCTTGAGGAGTTGAAGTCAGCTTTTCAGATTTTACTCCTGAGATTGTGGGACCGAGGGCACGGGACCATTCAGGAGAGTTTCAGGCTATGGGAGTTATATGCAAGCTGGAGGAATCATTAGTGTCAGAAAGACCTGACCTTAAAGTAAGTGAAGGTTTATTATTATTACTTTGTTATAATTATTTTAATAATTTCTGGCTATAAAATTACAAGCTGTGTGATCTCAACTGGCCCCATAAGACTTTCTAACCAGATAAAATAGTCCAGCTGAGACATCAGTACTGGAGGCTTAATGTCCTATGACTAACTGGGAGGTCCCTGCCCCATCAGCAAATCCCGCTCACAAAAAGAAGGGCTGGCAGGAGCAGTGAAGGGAACAGACCCAGGCAAACCCATACAGACCTGTTTCATGAACTAACAATCAGTCTCCTGGCAGGAGGAATCTTCCCTACAGCAGGCAAATTACAGCACAAGGAGCGTTAGCCTGGACCACAAACCAGACTGACACAGCACCCCCAAGAGCTTCATCATGCTGAAGAAAGCAGACAGCTCCAGAGAGTCTCAGATGAACACAGCCAAAGCATGGGAACAGCCCTAGTAACTCCCTCATATATTTAGTCACATGTATTCCCTACAAAACCACAGGTTGTCAACAAATACAGCGTGTGATACGGACAGAGGGAGCATCAAAGGAATTACTTCCCCAAGGAAGCGGTGAACGTGTCACCTGTACAGGAGGTCAAAGAGCAACCATGAGGGAGTGTTTTCCTTCCATTGTGCAAAGGACAACAACACTGAAACACACTCTTTCCTCAGGCCTTGCTGCCTAATGGAACCAAGGAAAAAGGGTTATATTTGAACAATTTCAGGAAAACTTCAGCTGTGCACTGAAGGTGAAGCAGCGGCAGACACAAAAAGATTAAACACCACTATCTCTTTCTTTTAATTACAGCAGAATTCTCTTACTTTTTTTCCTCAAGATCCTCTGAAGAGATGCCGTCTTTGAGATCCAAACATAGGGCTGTAGTAGACGACTCCATTCAGAAGAATGTGTCCAAGCTTATGAGGCTTCCACTAAGATTTAAAAATATTTTTTCAATCAAGCTCTTCTCCTTGCAAAATGAAACCAATAAGGCATTATTGTACTTAATAGAACACAATTTCAGCAGAAAAAGATGGATATAACAATTAAAATCTATGCTGGACCTAGTAGGTTAAAGCTCACTGAAACAAAGCCCAGGGAAGAGAAGGAGGAGGGGAGAGACAGGAGGGCTATAAAAGCTGAAGTAGCAGCAGAGGTGATCCCTTCAGAGCTTGTTGATGGAGAGCAAGAGTTTTGCTCAGAGCTAAAGGAAGCAAAAGGTAAAGTGCTTCACGCTTACCTGGCTTAAACTCATATTTTTTTTCTTTTACATAAAAAGTTGAAACTGGAAAAGGAGATTTTTACCTTCCAAGACCTATAGGAACCTTTTTCCCTTTGCATGAAATCTTCCATCCTGTGGCACTTCAGTGGTTACTCACTGCTAGGAGTTTAGGTCCATGCTTGTTCAACCTGTATGTTTGCCCCTAGACTGATCTAAGCGTTCCCTGCAGCTTCTTCTGTCCAGTTTTGGCATCTAAGACTTTGGCTGGCTATAAGCCTTCTTCTCCTGGTTTCACTGGGGTTGGCTTGTACTAGTTCAAAACATTGCTGGATGCCTCTGTTAAGAAAATAGTTGTAAATTCCCATCATCTTTGGGCTTCAGTCTCTGCTCCCTGCTGCTATACTACACTATTGTGCTAAAGAAAGAGGTGTTTAATTAAGGAATGAGTAGTAAAACATCTAATAACTGTAGGGATGAGCTGCCATGTGGGATATTGTGACCACAAATCCCAGCTGGTCACTAATAGCAGGGAAAATGCTTTGCTCAAAGCAATGGAGGGTATTGTTGCTGTAGCTTTACACAGTGACTGAGGACAAATAGATGTGTGGCTCTGTGCAGCTGATGTACTTACAATTAACCAAGTACTTCTTTCTATTACTTTTGCCACATTCAGTGAGGTAATCCACCTACTTAAAAGAAGTGTTATGGTGCTAAGTTAATTAATCTTAGTAATATGCTTTTATAGCACTGCCTGGTCTACTACAGGAAAGTTAATGATCAGCCACTCCTATTGCTTGAATTAGTATTTCAACAGCCCATTCAGCTTTTAATTTACCCTCTTTAGATGTTGTAATGCATTTTTTTTGTTTGACATATTTTCCTATTCTCCTGGCAACCTTCAAAACCCTCAGCAAGCAGGTAAAATACCCCAAACCAGAGGAAAGAAGCCTCATACTTGCAAGGGAATATGATGCTCTTTCACACCTAGCCACACAGCTCTGTTTTAGCTAGCTCTGCAAAGGCAGATTTGATCTGAGGCAGGCTCTAATAGGTACAGCTCAGCAGAAAGCAGAGCCATCTGTGCAGGTGGCACTCATCCAAAGGGAAGGGTGGGAAGGTTGTCCTAACGACTCACCTGTGGCACTGCCTAATGAGCTGCTCCAGTGCTTTCCTGCAGCTGGAGGTCAGAGGGTGATGGTACATGAGGGAGGACCTGGGGCTGAGTGAGTGCGCGAGGTTTGCAAAGACTCTTCTCAGTTAAGGTGAATGCAGGTGAATCCACTCATGGTGATGGTTGTGCCTGTAACAACCACCCCTTCTTTCTCCTGGTGTTGCGTACCATGCACTCTTCAGCCTCCTCTAAATAGTATTTTCCTTTTTCTTCTTACCAGTCCAAAAGGTGGTGAAGTATGCACAGTACTTCCAAGTACTTCCTGTCTGCCAAACAGGACGCCACTGAGGCAAGGACAGAAGGTGCTCTTCTCCCAGAACTTTAAGTCCTCTGAACCTAGCAGTAATTTTTGTTTGCCAGCTTGGTTTAATACCAATAGACTCAATGTTTACTCTTCTGACAAACACAGGTGTTCTATTAAGGTTTGGGTCTCTATTAAAAAACCCTATCCCTAAGCCTAACATAAAAATGGCTCTCAGTTGAACCTGGGAACTTCCCAAAAGGTATTTATGGTAGATTAAATGATGTGCTGTGACTGCAATCTGGTATCCCCATATCTGGGAGGAATGTGTCCCCTTCCTTCTTTCACAAGAAATAGTGGGGACTGGGCAATGCTTCATGGCTCTGACTGTGCCTTGGTCTGTCCTACCTGAGGTGCTGCACAAGCTCTCAGTCATGGTAATTTTCCCTGTACTCTGATGTGAATACACCCACAGTCATCTATAATCACACTTAATGCCCACATTTCACGTACAGAAAGCTAAGTTTCAAGAGGGAGGAGGAAAGAACCATTTCAGTCTTAAAGGCAAGAGTAAACAGAGAATAAACACATAAAAATATATGTAAAAAATAAGCAACTTAAACTAAGGGCATGAAGCCAGAAAACCAAAGGACAACACCTCAGAGGGACAGTTGCAGTTGGCTGTTTTAAGGGTCCTGAGCTCTGTTCCTGCTTCAGGGAGGATGCCAAGCTCTACTGTGTCTGCTGGAGCTGAGAATTGAACTGGTATGAGGTGGAAGAAGTCAGCAGGTTTGAAGTCTCATTTTTAGGTGAAAAATTGCATTGGGAAAGCAGAAAGCTACATTAAAAAACACCCCACAACACTGATCCACTAGCCAGGAAGGAACTCATCAGAGACACATAAATAAAACTTCACACACTTTAACGTGTAAACCGCTCGACAAAATAAATTATGCTACGCTGGCAAAGTGGTAAAAGGCCTTAAGAAAATTGAAAAAGCTTATAGTAATGAAAGATTATTCCCAGTGCAATAGAAGAAACGTGTATCACACTAAGTGATGGTGCTTTGTCAGCTTTGTCTGTGAAAATAAGCCAAGTGAGTAAGAAGCAAAACAGAGGGCAGGCAGAAGTGGTGGCTGGACACAGTATTTACCTTGGCTCTCTACAGTCAGCAACAGGCTGATGGCCACTCTCAAGGCAAGACATACCTCAATATTTCCCTACTATCACTGCTCACAGCCGTGATTTCTTTTTTAAATATTCTACTGTGCAGCTCCAGAACTGGAAAGTGATTAATTCCCAACAGGCAAAAAGGACTCCTAAAGAGCAGGGCAGCCTAGGTGACCCTGGGGATCACAACACAAAGAGCTGAATCTAATGTGTTATTTGGGTGCTTGGTTAGGGTAAAATGATCCAAGATGACTTAAAATCCCTGGCAGACACTGTATTCATGCTGTATATTCTCTATGATTTAGCATCATCCAGAACAACCAACCAGCATTCACTGTAGACTGTGAGGCCAGACTTCATCATTAAGAATATAGGGCAGGACTAACATGTCTCAGTCTCAGGAGCTGATGCCCAAGTCTGGCTCCTGTGCTCAAAGGAGTGTCTATTTTGCAGTCTTTCTGTCTGTAGATTCAGTCAATTCATGGATCTGACCTCTTCTAAAAGACTAATATTAGGCAGACAACAATGGAACACTACAGGAAATCTTCAGGAAACATAAAGCAAAGGTAAGAACAAAATTATATTTGGTGGTATGCTCCCAACTTGCAGTGCCTTGCATTTAAGTCCCCGAAGCAGAGGTTATGATCTGTATTTGACAGGTTTTCTCCCCAAAGGTTTCAGTTGGGAGCTGTGTGCCAGTGTTCTCTGGCAAGAAATTTTGCAGCTCAGTTAACACTGGTGTGGAGAGATGGTCTTGATTGAGAACCTGTCATGTACTAGTTTCATTCGATGCCATTCAACTCTAACACTAAGGGAGTGCTCAGTTATCGCTGACAGCCTTTCCACCTTCCATGAGTTTGGACTTCTCCAATTTTCACCCCAGGCTGAACACAGTCCTTCATGTGCTACAGACACCTGCTTTCCTGGCAGGCTAGAAGGGCTAACACTTCCTGAGGAGTCTTCTGGTTTCCTAGAGTATGTCACTCCCTACAAATGCACAGACAACTCAGCACAAACTCAGAGGTTGTGCCAGTCTGCCCTCCCTGTGCCCAATTATAGCCTGTGTCAAAGAAAGAGGACGCTCCTGAAATGTCAAGTGCCCAAGTCAAATGGTTTTGACTTGATTAGTGCTTCACTCAGATGCTGCCAAATCAGATGACAGTGTGGTTGATGGCTGAAGGGCCAAGGGGAAAATTTTACTCCCTAGGTATTGCAATTAAGGCCAAAAGGGAATTCAGAGAGAAGATCTGACAATGTGGCCCTGAAAGAAAATAGCAGTAGACAAAGCAGTGAGAGAAAGCAGAATAGTTGAGCCTGTAGCTTACACCTGACAGTCCATTCAAGAATTGGTAATGATTAGTTGTGCAACTAAAGGAGAGAGACCAGGGGCAGGTCTTGATCATTTGCATGACCCTGATGAAACCACTTCTGTTTCAACTCTGCTGCTGCAAAAAAGATAACAATTCAGATCCACTATGGTACAGCTTTTGGATAAACATCCAGGAGATGTAATGTGTCCTCAAGTGGATTAGGGGCTCTTTTGGACGGTAGACATCCTGCCAAGGTGTGGCTTAGTGAACAGGCAATAATTCCATTCAGTACTGTGTGTTAACCTGCTACCATCAGTGTCACCTGGATTTATTATTAGCATTTATAACAACAGCATTAGAGGATCATGAGAATATTCAATAAAGGAAGGTATTAGCAAAAGGGCATGGAAAGAACCCTATTAGATAGGGTTCTTAGGCAAGCTCATTGCAAAGGAGCCCATGGAAAAGTGGGAAAAGCTCTCCTCTGCTTCATCCCAGCATTTTTGGAGCATAGAGATCAGCATTACTGGGTCAAACCATGGATTCATCTGTCCCTTACACTGCCTCTGACAGCAGCCAAAACCTGACACCCGGAGAAACAAAGAACAGCATGACCAGTTAGCAATACCTCTTCTGGAAACCCCCAGCTGTTTGTTTGACTTTGGAAACTGCTCAGTCAGACATATTCTCTATGTATTTATTAACTCCCAGTAAACTTCTCGTTCATGAACCTTTCCAGGTTACCTGGGAACTCATGCAAGCTCTTCACACCCCCAGTGTCATGTGGCAAGTTCTGCAGCTTGACGGCTCTGTGTGGGCAGGCTGGCTGACAGGAACTGAAAAAACAGCTTATAAGTGCAATTGGAAGTGCAATGGGGAGAACTGGATTTCTGCTCAGTATCTGGGTACCAGGTTTAAGGAAACAAGCTTTTGAAACCTAAAGGGAGAATGTAGTTCTAACTAAGAAGTTACCCTGTGTTAATGGGCTGGGAGGGTGAGCAATGTCAAAACAAAAGCCATGGATCTAGAAGAGAGCAGTGAGGTCATCAAATGCTGCCCCTATAGGTGCAGCTCATGCGGCAAGTGCCTGCATTTTACAGGTGCATGGCACATGTGCTCCATGTACTCTACTCAGCGCAGGGCACAGAACACTTCCTGGGGCCCTACAACAAACTCAGACCAACAGCACTATTGTAGTGCCTTGCCAAGCAGCAGCAGAACAAACTGAAGGTGAATCCCTTCATGGCTTCTAACAAAGCCTGAGGCACCAGCCTCCTTGCCCCTCTGTTCACCTACAGAGGAGCAATCTGTTCTATTAACAGTCTAGAAAATTCTGCCCAGCAATCCCTGCACTGACCTTCAGTCCCCTCCTCACCTTCAGACATATTGGAGGACTTAAGCAGAAATGAAAGCAAGTCTTTAACTTAATTACCCAATTATCTTTAGGTAATCACCCAATTATCTTTTGATGCAGTCATTTTTATTTCGTATTCCTCCTATCTTCTTAACAAATAGCTTCTACAAAACAAACCTTGCTGTGACTACAGCAAACAAACAAACAGACCCCGTGAGCAGATTAAAAAAAACCCATTAAGGGCAGACATCAGTCTACAGCTTGTTACCTTTCCTAGCCCTGGAAACCTGAGAAAGGCAAGGCTGTGCAGCTGTGGGAGCCGCAGCACCTGCCAGAGATGCACTCTGCTCAGCAGGGTGGAAATCACTCCTGCACAGCCCTTGGCCAACCAAAAGAAAGGGGGAGCGAAGCTGGGGAGGACGTGCCTTAGCAGACCAGCCTGAGGGAGTCAGCCAAAGAGGAGTAGCAAGTGTGTGGGTACTTACATTTGGCTGAGGCTGTTTTAGAGTGCTGTTGGATGTCTTACACACTGCAGCACTGGTGACACTTGATCACATCCCCTGCAAGCCGACACAGTTCTTCCTGCAGACTCCACTGTGCGGGACTGGTGAGGTCTCACAGAGCATCCCTGGCCCTCCGGGGGCTTCTTAGCAGCCCCCTTCCTTTATGCTGCTTGTGGGAAAAGGCATCATCATCTAACAGACTTTCATCACTTGATGAGATCTGCCAATTACTTAAAAACTAACCCCAGATATTCTATAATTGAAAAATGTACATGTGATACAAAGAGCACAGGGATCCACAAAATTTTACAAGGCTGTAAGTCTAAGTGAGGACCCAGGGGAGAAATGTAAAGAAATTTCTTGTAATATGTAGCGCACAACTAATGTTTAAAATAGCTGGAAGGCGGGGGCAAGTACATCTGATCATCTAGTTTGAATGACCAGCTTACATTTAATGACTAAGAAACAAGTTTAATCACATACTCATAAACTGCTGCTAATTGTAGGGGTTTCTTTTAAAACCTGTGAGGATAATTTGAATACTCAGCACTAATACCTGGAATGCCATGTAATCCTTATTATGCAGCCATAACTTATAAGAATATGAATCCCAATGGGGAATAAAGGATTCTTTTTTTTTTTTCCTAATGTCAGAGGCAAGAAAATTCCTTAAGAAAATCTCCACTGTGAATTAGCAACACAATGTAATGTTTTCACTGTAACCTGTGGGTGTGGGATGCAGGACCTGCCCCTTGGGAACATTTGTTGCTGCAGAACATCCCAGTGGGATGTTGTAGCTATGTGCCCTGCTTATAAACCAAAAAGTAAGATAAGGCTGAGCAATTAAAAAGGAGCCATCACAACTCTGTTGTCCTATGCTCGCTCTGAATTACACCTTCACCTTCTCAGTTTGATTTTTCCCAAGAGCTCGGATGCATTAGCATAACCATCCTTGCATCTTCTGATGTTCAAATTTTCATCTTACCCTCCTGCAGCCTTGATCCAAAAGCTTTTCATATTTATACCAGAAATCAAGATTTTTATGTAAGCAGCAGTGAGGGATTTAGTTTGCATATATAAATGCACAATGGTCTCACTACTCCGGCTGCTGGTGCAAAGTGAATCTGTGACACGGGTTATATTCTCTTAGCTAAAGGCAAAGGCATAAGTTAACTGACAATGAATTATCCTGTTGTAGAGCCTGCAGGATGGGGATTATCACTGCTAACACACTGTCGTATCCAGCATGCAGTACACAGAGCAAACTTCTTTGGAAGATTTGGAACACAGGCAAGCGATAACATGTAAATTCATCAGGTGGCACCTCAAAGCCCGAAGTCTGTGTGTTGTGTGTGTAGTACCTCAACCATTTCAATAGGAATTTTGCCTGCAGGAGAAGTAAACTTATGCAAATGCTGTTAGATCATTTTAATAGACCAAAAATCTAAGGGGATTCAGGAGTGGCAAACAGACACCTTAAAGACATCCCACTGCATAGTACATACTTTGGATTCCAACCCAGAATAAATAAATGCTGGTCTATCCAGTGACAACAGTATAAAAACTGTAATCTAAAAAAAAAGGGACAGAATAAGGACAAAATTGTAGTTACATCTGACAAAGCAAATCTCTTCACCAGACTGTAATCTTAAAGTCTGGAAGAATTGTAATATGTCACCATCGTGCAGTTTACGTATCAAAATTAATCCTGTTTAGCACATTAGATCTTTATCTAAACCTCTTTGTATAGAGGATGAAAGACTTGACCCTGAGAGAAGGATTTCCAAGATGCCTTCAGCTGGTCTATCAGTGCTTGTTACTCACACATGGAAAACAAAAAATCCCCTGATTTTACAAATCAAACACTTCTAGGCATAAGTTATTCTTGAGGGCTATCTGTAGGTAAGTTCCTGAAGAATTAAGGCAATAAATCACTGTGCTGCTTTTCCTTACTCCTTTTGGTAGAATCATGTTTTCAGTGCCCAAAAGGGATTTCCAGATTAGTCTCTCCTACCAGGCAACCCTTCTTAATGTACCCACATATTTCGTACTGTCTGGCTTACCTCTGCACACTGGGGGGCCTGATCTGACTAAGAGACTGTGAGGAGTAGGTCTTCAGTGAATGAAATTAGTGAGTTGTGGCTGCAGTCTGGCCAATCCCATCTTACTCACACAAACAATTCTATTCCTGGCTCTGGTGTGCTATTTGTGGGTAGGAAGTCGCAGAAACTGGTTTGTGTTGTGCTGCAGAGAAGCTTCCTCACAGAAATTCTGTCTTGAAGAACAAACAGAAAATCAGTGTTTCTAAGAAATAAGATGAGACTCCCCAGAAACAAAGGACATGCAACATCTTAATATGGTCTTAATATTTAAAAAAGAATGCCCTGAAAAGCAGTGTTTCTGATTTGCTCCTTCCTTCCGTGCTACTGCTTTTCTCATAGTCAAGAGAAACATTTTTACATCTAATGTCATCACTTTTTCTTTTCAGCCCATTATCTATTCTAATGGGAAGTTCAAAGAAATAAACCTTTGCTTCCAAAAATAAATTGGATATGTAACATTTTCATAAATTAGCACTTGGGGAAAAAAAACCCAAAAAACCAAAACACTGGGTACTGCATGTGCTTACTTTCAGTGTCCTTGGCATTGCTTTGTGATTTTTTACAAAGGTCTTAACATGGCATTCTTTGCATGACATCTTGCAAATATTCTCTAGAACAGTACCAACTTTCTACATCTATCAATTAAACAAGCTATATTCAGGGAGGTAGTTGCTGTGGGTCTATGTGCAGTCAATGAAGAATTCTGTATAATGGCTGGCAACCAAGGCAGTAAGAAAGCAGGGAAAACAGTGTCTGTACAAAGTTTAGAGTGTACTGAAAACCTCAGACTTCCTGCTGTTTACCTACATTTTTCCCCCCCTGTGTCTGTCATGACCAATTAGTTTCATGTCCCTTGGGTAATATCATGCTAATTAAATGTCAGAAACCATGGGGAAGAGTGGCAAGAGGTGGTTTGGTTTTTTTTGCTATGCAGTTTAGCAGTAAGTGACAAGCACCAACCTTCCACCATCATAAACAACCACTGCAGGATTTCCTTGTGACATTCCCAACCATAAATGTGCTGTGCTAGTATCAGTTCAGTAAAATTCAATGAATGCTACCACAAGTGCATGCTTACAAGCAGCATTAAAAAGGGAAGCACATAATGCAAAATTTAGGAAGTTTCTTCAAAGAGCTAGGAGACAATTTGTAACTAAACAGTTTTATTGACTTTTTTTTTCCAAAATAAAAAACACAAAATAACCACCAAGATTAAAGGCCATAGACAGCATTAACCAAATGAACCAGCCACTTGGTTATAGTAGCTGATAACTAGAATAACTGGATATTATTGCATATACCTCAGGTTCATTTATATATCCATTACAGTTTGGCAAGATTACAATCATACAGTAGCTTTGGTTGTGTAAAACCTTGTAGCAATACTTACTTAAAATGTGACTGATTAACATTTTATGACAACAGCTATTTATCTCATCTTAGTCTTGACACATCTTCTCTCATTCGATGTTCTTCTCCACACTACACATTGTCACCGACCGAGAATTAAGGAGACATATTTGCAACCATCCTTTGTAGCCCTTCTTTACCACCATACAGTGATGAATCTTAAAGGGGTAGGAATCTCTCATTTGGCTTTCCTTACAGAGGTTTGTAGAGCAGCATCTCTTTCTGTGCTGGTTGGCTTCTACCATCCTGTGGTAGCATCTGCCAAGAATCTGTCCATTCAGAGCGCAAATATGTAGAGGTGTATATGGCTTTCAGGCCAAAGCCTTTCCTGACCTACAGTGCTGGGGTGTGACTGTACTGCCTTGCCTTTGGATACAGAAAAAAAACACAAATAAACAAACAAACAGCTTTTCACATTGGTGTGCTGAGCTGCCAGCACAAAACAGTATTAAGGAACCTAACACACACTACTACCTTGGTTACAGAGTTGTGCCTGAGCCACTGCACAGGATTGCATGTGTATGTTCTACAGTCTATGTACTTCAGTTTTGGTCTTTTAAAGAAATGCTCTCATCCTTACATAACCTAGTGTAACACTGCTTTAGAGTAATGGTTGATAAAACGTCATAAACACACAGGCTATTTGAAAACACTGGAAGCTTTTTCATTTCTTGCACCAGTTGTGCAGAATTCCTGCCCTTCTGCCAACAGTTTGTCCCCAGCGTTCTGGATATCTGCTTCCAGGGGAAATATATAATCTACTTAAAAATAACCTAAAATTTTGAGTTCTACCTGGGAAAAGTTATAAAATAGTTTGGATCAAACTGAAGTAATCTTGTATGTGAAGACCCTTCTTCACTTACAAAATGCTGTAACACTAGATGACATCTACTTGGTTTTGCAGCCCTTTATTTGCTTGCACTGAAGCAAAAAGGAATTCAGGGTGAGAAATGGCTGCATGGTTTTAAGATCCTGCAGAACAAGGTAACTGCCATGCAGTAATTTAAATGCAAGCAGTGTGACTGCTTTTTGCATTCAGATCCATACTTGTGTAAGGATATAAATTAATAAGCCCTTCTAAATGATTTTAGAAATATCCTCTTTGATCTAGACATATAAAACCTCTGAATACTTAGAATCAGTAGATTTCACATGGCCCACATAGTCATAATTATTCGCACTTACATGGCAAATATTAGAAATACATTTGCCTGCAGTTGAACAGGTAATTATACTGCCTATTATTCAGCTGAGCAAAGATCAAGCACTCTATATCTTGCAGTTATTGGATCTTATTCTAACCCTTTACTTTAGAAAGGGGAAATAACCATCTAATTATATTACCAGTGCACAGTACTTAGTTTAAAAAAGACAACCTATAGTAGGCAACTAGATTCTTTTTCCTAAGATGACTTTTTATGAGCTACTCTAAAAGCAGTCTCTTATGACTGAAGATTGTCTATTTCACTGTGCTCGCATAGTAAAAATAGTTAAAATCTAATTACAAAGCTGCTACATGGTTATTTTGTGGTCTGTAAAATAAAACAGTATCCAGAATTTTATCTGAACAAAATACACCAGACAGTATAAAAATATTTCCCAACTGGAGATTGAAACATTAATGCTGGATTTTGGGGTTTTTTTGTATAAAAAGAAATGTAATAATGGTTGACATTTATCTGCTTACCAGTCAAAAATATACATATGACTTCGAAGAGCTGTTCCAGGCCCACCTTCAGTGAGCTTGTGCTTTTGATCCTAGCAGTAATAAATGCACACTTGGAACACAGTTTCCTGAAAACCTCAACTACATCTTATTTCCAACAAATAAGAATAATTTCTGGCTATGGATTTCCACTTATTTGTGTTCAGGCCACTACAGCAGAGGAATTCCAGAAGCACCACTTCCGCTTTGAATGATGTTTGTTCAGTGCAACATCTTCCTTTTCTCTTTCCTTTTTCACCCTCTGGTAGTGATCTTCTTCCTTTAAATACCACACCGGTGGCCACCGATGCCTCTCAAAATATTCTTGATTATCTGATTAAAAAGAAACAATGGAAAAAAATAACCAAAACAAAACAAACAAGCCAATAAGATACACAAATCCCAGGAATGTCTTCAGTGTCTGCAAAAAGCTATGCAGCTAATCCCTCATCCAGTCTCTATGTTGTCTGCCTTATCAAGGATTCACCCAGTTTCCTCCAATGCCTTACAGTGTGACAAGACTTTGAAAGGGGTTGCACTAAAGAGGCTGTCATCCACCAAAAGCTATAAAAAAAGCAAGGCCTTTACAGAGTGTATTTTTCATTGCAGAGCCTTTAAATAGCTCTGTTCCTTTTAGCATCACTGAATTAGGTAAAGAACATAATGCTTGCCCAGCAATCAGGCTAATGATTGCTGCTTTCTTTGCAGATAAGAATTTATGAATGCTATTCAGGTAGTGCAGAGGTTCAGTCTCATGGCTTAGCTGTCTGAGCTCATCTTTGTCTTCACGTTTAATCAATTGGGTGGGGAGAAAGAAAGGGAACCTCATGAAAACCGAGGAAGAAAGTTGCCCATACCTGCAGATTTAGCTTTGATTTCCTTGCGGAATTTGGAGCAAACGCTGTTGTAGTTGGTGCAGATGTAGTGCAAGCACCAAGCTGCCAGCTGGTTAGCATTGTGAAACTGGGAAGAAAAACAAAGAGCTTATTCCACTTCCCGAGGTTACCATTCGTTTTGCATACCCCATTTAACAGCTGAAACTAGAATGGTCCCCAGTGGATTGTACCTGGCAGAACTCTCCCAAACACGCAGAACTTTTGAGGCTGAAGTGGCCTTTAGCTGCCCTAGATTGCACAATTCTGCTGGAACAACCAGTGCCCCAAAGGCTCATGAACAGGTGCTTAACATGCCCAGCATCTGGCAAAGAGTGTTCAGACCCATGCAGGATCTGAACACACTGGAACTGAATTTCCTGGTGTGATTGTACTAATCACGTGTCCCTATACTTACTGCAAACCCTGCTCTGAAGTAACTCCACGGAGAACTGCTCGTTGACAGGAATTGGGTACACTGAAAGCTCAAGGCAGAATCTTGTACAAGCTTCCTACAGTCACAAGGAAGAATATCTAAAATGCAAGTCAAGTTGTACAGGCTGTGTATTATATTTTAGCATTCTGACTGCCTGCTACGATCTCAGGTTATAAACACATCATACTGAAGTAGGTATTGGGCACAGAGGATATTCTAACAGTAGTTAAGGATATTGCTTCTGTCTTCAACCAGGAGAAAAAAAATTAAAAGAAAAATCACTCTTTGTAAAATCAAAATGAAGTGAAGTGAGCTGCTCTCTCGTGGGAGAGGTTCAGTTCTGGTTTTCCAATGGCATTATAGGTATTGCAAGAGAGGCACTCAAAAACAGCTGCAGGAAATGTTGCATGGTGGCCAGCTTTGCAGTATTTTAGTGCTATTTAAACCCCAGACTTTATGCCAATCTGCAGCTGATTCATTAATGTGAAATCAAGAGTAATAAAATTTTAAACATATTTTATCTTTTTCTACTGTATCTGGGAGTCTGCTGTATGATTCCTTTTGGAAAACAGCAGTGTTTAACTGTGAGCTGGGGACTTTTTTTTTTAATGATTTCTGCGACTCAAGAAACATTGAAACATATTTGAATATAAAGAGGATTTGCACTCACTCTGAATTATCAGACGATTGACTTTGAGTAGCCAAAGTATTCAAAAAATGTTGCCTTTGCAATATGGGTCTAAATAAATCTACCAGAGCTGAATTGAAAGGAAGGCAAGAATCAGTCACCATTACCAAGCTGAACAGCTTCATTACATTGCTTTACACATTACTGAACCTTGGCCATGAGAACATGGAGCTTGGAAGTTCCACAATCAAGAAAAACTAAAATATATATTTGAAAGACAACTCCTCTGAGATTACTTAAAGGGATGTTTCACCTTTGAACAAATGGAAAAACCTTCCTTAAAATAGAAGATAAAACGAAGTTTTATTGTCAGTCACTCTCAGAACTGCAGACTTTGAGCCACTCAGAAGCAATGCTCAGAACCAGCAAGGTGCTAAAAGCAGGTCCTGCAGCTGACCAGAACATCTTCCAAAAGCTGTGTACACTGACCTGTGCCAATTCCAAATAGGAGAGCACTTCTCCATCTATTGCAACACCGCTCATGGAGGCTTTTGTCAGCTCTTGTACTGCATGCTGTTCTGTTAGAGAAGAAAACTCATCACTCACAAGGGAAATGGTCACATTCAAGGTCAGAGCATCTGCAGGTAACAAAGAACCAAGGTAACACACAAGGTAACACCTCCTCCTGGTGTTATCTGGCATTATGCACAGCTCATATTCATCCAGATACCCTCAGAGCTTCAGATTTGGGTAAAGTCAAATTCTCACCTTTAGAGCTGTGGCTGAAGATTCTGTATCAGAGGTATAAACTGTCTTGCTCCACTGGAGCACAGTCCCCATGAGGATTTGCCCCTTTGCCTCAACACAAAACAATTTCTTTTGGTTTCACACAATTCTTATCTCTTTCTGACTGAAAGCAAGCCTGCAGTTAATAACCGCTCACAGAAGGACAAAGTTCAGCAGCCATTAGTCTCTTTTTAGCAGAATGGAAGGGTACAATATTCAATATAAATTAGAAATATGGATCAGCTGTCTCTTTAGGGTAGTAAGTTTTTAGGCAACAGCGCACTTCCCACTGAATTGTGGATTTATTAATGAGTATACACAGCGCCGGTAGAGAAAAGGTCACTTCAGGACCTCTTCAGCCTTCCAGATGCAGGGATCCAGATGAAGGCTGACCAGCTCCCCCCCAACAGTCACTTCAGTTCAAGATTCTCTCTAACCCTTTCCTAGAACCATTTCCTAGAATCTTGGAAGTTTAAATGCTTTTTGGGAAAGGTTGTCAGTTGAATTGATTCTGCTGGGTTCAGTTGTTGGCAGTAGCCTTTGGACTCAAAATTATTTAATCAAGAATTAAACTGAATGAAATATTCTGGTGTTATCTCATATGTTTATGTTGCAATTATCTAAAAAAAAAAAAACAACAAAAAAAACAAACCAAAACTTCAGATAAAATGTACATACAAAATCAGGCAATAAAGATTTGGTCTGTCAGAACCAGTGAAGACATGAGACACATTCCTAATGCACAACTGAAGGAGAGTTAGGGTTTGGTATGTGATTAAATTTTGCCTAAATGTTGCCTTGTAGATATGTGTAGCTTTGCTTCCTCTGCCTCTGGGTTTTGGCCTTGGTCACGTCTTCATAACAGTGCCAAGTTACATACATAGGGAGAAACAGGATCATCCAGATCAGTCCTGGCTCAGTTACTCTCTGAACAGAAAGGTAAAATGGAGCATTTAATTCATTACTTAAAGGAAAACCTGGAGTTCTTCCTGTTTTAGGTAAATTAAAAACAACAGAAAGGCTATTACAATCCACAGACATTAGAATCAATGCCAAAGACAAGGTTTACTCTCTCTGTCTTTAAAGCACAGAAAACTTCAGTGTTCTGAGCTGATTTAGCAAGAAACTGAAAAGGGCAAGAGAAAGGCAAATACACTTTTCTATATGAAAATATCAATTTGTGTTACAATATCTCTCTCAGGAAAAAAAATATTATTTTCTCTGACACTTGGGAAAATCTTGTATGTTCAAAAAACCATTAAACCATGTTTCAGCCATTGCAGAAGACACTGCATTGGACAAGGCCACAAATTCTTACCTGCAAGAGCAATCAGGTGAGGAAGGCAAAACCTATTTGCCAATGCAATTAACTCAAGTGTGTCCAGTTCCTGACTGGAGGACAGTTGCTTGGTATACAAGTAATCTAAAACCGCTTGCATGGAAGCCTTGTTTATGTTGGGAAGAACTACCTGGAAAAGATATTTAAGAAAAAAGTGTCTAATAATTAAGGGATTTTAATATAGAGGCCATATTTCACCTCTCCGACTTTGCTGGACTTTCTCTTTTTCTCTTCACATTATTTTAGGAATGCAGGGAAGACATTTTTCAAAACAGAAATTTCCCATTAAAGTTCAAGAAGCTGCCAGCAGGTAAGCATACCTCCAGAGTCAGATCCTTTGCCAGTTTACATAAAAGCAACTTGGTACCAAGTTGCTGGAATTGGATCCGCATCAAGCAGTGAATCTGTTCAGTGCCTTCTAGCCTGCAAATGGACAGCTCTGTGGGATACATAAAAGCCACTGAGCACTCCTCATGTCAAACCTCCCTTGGTAGATGTCCTGAGGAACGTAATCTACCTGCTCCTGGCAAGGAATATTCTGAGAATAACGAAAACCGAAGGATAACAATAAAACAGACTCTCCATCTGTTTATAAACAGTCAAATTATCCAAGCAAAGAAGGTTGGGAAGGAACTGAGAACTAAAGAAACAAAGAAAAATATGTAAGCTGTTTTTGCCACACAAGTGTAATTAGTGTAACCAGCACGGGATGAAGCTACCAAGACTAGGACAAAAGTTGTCTGTTTTCTCCCCAGCTCAACCCTAACCCCATTTCACTTCAGGGAGTCCTAGAAGAAGAGGAAGGACAATTCAAAAGCCCCACTGTAACCTATCACTGTAGCATCTCAACCACAGTTTGCACACACGATCGATCCTCCAAGAACAGGGTAAAACTTGCAGGGCTGAAGGTTGCAGCAGGTAAATCTGCCTCCAATCCCTGAGCTAGTGGATCCCATCAATCAGCAACTTGTAATGTACAAGTTCATAACTCAAGAAAGAGGTGCTGTCACTGAAGAATGCACTGTCGTATTCCGAAGAAATTGCAGAAAAAGAATGGCACAGCAGAAAAATAATAATAAAATTAGGATGAGGAACTAAACATACATGCAACTCAATCTGACTGTTTGGAAGCAGTCAGCTCATAATTCCTGCTAGAAGGGGTTAAGTGTTGCCAGGTAGCTGGTTGTTAACCTTCAGGGATTTGTGAATTTTTCTTTCAGCTCTGCCTGGATGGGTGGGATCCAAACCTTGATCTGTTAGTGCTAAAGCATGAAGCTCTCCAGCATATCAGCCCCTCTGTTCTCCAAGTAAGAGCAGCTAGCTGTGAATCTCATCCATAATTAATATATTTTTGTTAGTGCAGAGAACTGTAATTTCAATGAATGAGTTCATAAAATTTGCCCCAAATACAAAAAAGGTAATATGTAAATATAGATGGTTTTATTTTTTGTAAACCAGTCAAAGGAAACCATTCAATTCATATCTACCTATATTTTAAAACATCCAAAAGCATTACTGAATGCCTTAAACTCTACAAAATGGAAGCTAAATATTTTAAATTGGAAAGATAAGCTAAGACTGTTAAGCTAATCATTAAAAATAGGCTGGTAGAAAATAAATGCATATTCTTCATTACCAAATGTTGCTTGCTAGAATGAAACTATGTATTTTTAATGAACCACTTGTTGAGTATGCCTCTGGGAAAGGAATTATGTTTACAGCTGTATTAGAAGAAGCCAGAAAAATCTAAGCAGAACAAAATCTTCCTGAATATTAAACACGAAAGAACTGAACTCTTCATATGAGCAAGACCCATGAGTATGGAAAGGAACAAGAAAATCAAAACAAAAATAAAACTCTGGGCATGGATAAAGGAGAAGAAAGAAATATTAGCTGAGCATTTGGAATTTGAAAAACAGATCATGAAGGCAACTGAAAATACAAGGCTTCTGCTGCAAAATCTTAATTCAAAGCACTGAGATATTTTATTTCATACCTGCTTTATTCCAGAGGACAAACTGATGCATTACAGAATCTTAGAGGAGTTTTTACCAAAGTTAGTAGAACTTATACTAAAGTTCACTTAATGTCTACTGCAAAACCATCTTCCTTTTCTAGTTTTACACTATGTTCTTTAATGCTTTTTTTTCTTCAATTCCTTCATCAATGCCCCTGCCTCAAGTATTCTTTGTAATGCTTCTGATTTTACAAACATATATTCACACTGCTTAAAAAAATTATTTTAAAGAAATACATTAATTCATACTTAAATGGGGGGGCGGGGGATGATTAATATTTTAAAGGACTTTGGGTTTAAACACATGCTCCAATGCTGGAAGGAAGTTTTGTGCAGTGGGTTTAAACACATGCTCCAATGCTGGAAGTTTTGTGCAGAAAGGATGTTATCTTCCTAGGCAACCTTATTTAATGCCTTAAGAATAAAAGCATCCCAAGTTTGCAAGGGAAGAATAAAGACTGACTCCAGTGATTATTGCAACCTTTCAAATAGATACAGAAAGACGCTCCCATCACCCTAAATCCATCAAACATTGTAAGCAAAATGGACAAAAATAGACAAATACCTCACTGTTGGAGCTTTCAATAAATGATCCTCCAAACATAGCAGACATCCATTCACAGCTACAGATCAGCAGTGGCTTGTGGGCCTTTATGCTTCCATCGTCCAATTTAAATGTCACATCTGCCATGGGAACAAAGAAACAAACGTGCTGCGAGGCTTCAAGTGAAACTGGGCCTCCAGAACGTGTGTGTCACTTGCATGTTGTTAACCAAGGACTTCTTTCATTTCCCATGGCCCCCATAACTCGGTTTTATATAGTTAAATGAAAAGCCTCACTTAAAAGGAAGATATTGGATGCTCAACACTTTG
Source organism: Pachyramphus minor (assembly GCA_013397135.1). Lineage (NCBI taxonomy): Eukaryota > Metazoa > Chordata > Aves > Passeriformes > Tyrannidae > Pachyramphus > Pachyramphus minor. The sequence continues at coordinate 303,644 of VYXB01003362.1, read as the reverse complement.
GAGAATTGTGTCCCTTCTTTAAAAGCTGTGGGAAGATTTTGAGAAATTAAACTACAGATTCCCAGTTTGGAACAGTTGGCCTGAGTAACACTGTAATTTTGGGGTCATCTTCCCTGAACAATGTAAGCTGTCAGAGTTTTTGAAGTCTGGGAAGTGAGAGTAACATGAATGAGAAAAGAATTAGTGCTCTTCCTGCTTAAGCACGTATTTACTTACCAGAAAATGTCCCTTTGCAAAGGCACTCTTTGATCCGATTAGCTTTTCTGACATGAAACGCTTTAGTAATCTCTTGATTCATGAAGGCTTCTTTATTCATAATATTCTCCACCATCATTCGCAAATCAAATACTTCCAAGATTTCAGCAATCTGAGCAAGCCTTGTGAGGTCTTTTTCATTTTCATCCAGTTGGCCTGTGTATAAAAACTGCAAAACAGTTTTAAAAGGTCCGGCCTGCACAGATGAATCCATTTTTACAACAGTTACAGGACATGTCCGATTGGAGATTGGATTCACCTGCATTTCCTTGTGCACACTAACAAACCCCTTACCCCAGGACAACAGAGATCTTGCTGCAGAGTTTGTTTCACCAGATTCAGGTTCTAGCATGTTTAAAGAGTCACTGCTGTCTGGTGGGGGAACTCTAACATCAGCAGTTTTCAAGGAATTCTCATCACTGTCACTGTTTGTCTCAGGGTGACTTGTCTGAACATCCTTATTTGTGTTTTCTTTATTACTCTGTGTTTCATCCAAGTCCGGGCTTTCCTCACATTCCATTAAGAAAAGGTCATAAAACTTTGAAGAGGAGGTAGCTAGGTAAATCTTGTGAGCAAAAATGCAGTCCTGCTCCTGGAGAACAAACATGACATCTGCACACAGTGGGCTGTCCAATAAATATCCAGCTTCATTCATACTCGGCACAGGACACTCAGGAATTTTGATAACCGGAGGAGGGGCTTTTGGAGGTAGGAATGGAGCCTGAAGCAAAGGTTTTTGGACCTTCTTCAAATGAGATTTCCAGAACTGCAGGTGTCTTCTGGAGATCAGGGCAGCTCTAATTGCATTGTCAAAGACATCTTTAATCCCAAACTGGTCAAATACACTGGTTTCATAGTACGGTATCCCAAGTTCCTTGGCAACCTCTCTGCCTCTTTCTGGGGGCAAAATGTCTCCCCTTTTTATCGGCCTAGGGTTAAACAAAAAATAAAACTTGTCACACACACCAGTCATCGGAAAGTTATTCCAGAAAGCGTGGAATTTTATAATATGTTCAGCACTAATTCCCTTTGGAAATCAACAATCGTGACTCCAGAGAGTTTTAGAATAGCACATACTTGTAATTTCATTTAAGTTTGGTGGTGTCTTTGCAGTGTTACTAAATATATGTAGAGATATGTAAATATATGTAGATATTTGCACAAAAAAGAATAAACTGCCTCTTTATTAAAGGGAAATTTAGAGTAAAAAAAGTTGATAGGATATTTGAGAACTTTCATTATTTAAAAAGTCTCCTAACATCCCTTACTACTCAGATATTTTATCAGAATCTTTCTTCGTATCCATCATTTAAACTCAAACGGAAATCTTCATGACATAAAAATGCCAAAAATATAGCTACATATGAAATGAGAAATATTTCTTAAGCTTATGCTTTTTAAAGAAAATCATAGTAGCCTATGACAAAAGTGTAACTGAACACACTCTTCACGAGAGAGGCTTTTTTGGCTGTGGAAGCATTATGTGGGAACTCATGAATTTCCAGAACAGCTCTAGTACATGATGTAGGGTAAACAAAACCAGTAAAAAGTCTGGGCTAGGATCCATTTTCCCAGTAAAAAAATCATCTCACCAGAAGACATGACCCAACAGTGTGTTCTGAGCATTCCATATTGGGCAGACACAAGCTGGCACAGACTTAACACACCCCAGACAGCAGCTTGCTGTAGTCACCAGCTAATAAATAACCAGTTCAGGTGGCAGAAGTCTGTGCTAGACATGCAGAGTACCAATCCAGTTTTATTAATGGTGAAATCAGGAATTAGGGCAGAAGTAGTGTTTTGGGGGGGGTGGAGAGGGGGAATCAAACATTTCGTTTTAAAGAGTCAAACAAAAAGCCCACTCCACCCACATTATGAAGAAATGTTTAATAAACAAACAAACATATGAAAATCATATTGCCAAATCAAGAATTCAAACGCAATGCAATCCAAAGACTTCTAAGGGCCCACAAAATATTAATTCAATCTCTTTACGGAAATTTGTTACAATACAGTCTTTAATTACATGATCATGAATATTATTTCTTATTTCTATGAATCTGGTCTCATTCAAATTCCCATGAAAGGAAGAAATTAGAAGTAAGCAGGTAATTGTGAGACAGTTTTGTCCAAATATGTGTCTTTTGAATCCAGGGGAAAAAAAAAAGCTTTTCCAGAACGACCCCAAACTCTCTTTTAACATCAGAACTTTCAAAAGTTTCATTTGCAACCATTTTATTTTCTGCCATGACCAAGGATTACAATTACAAAAAAAAAAATAAATAAATTGAGAATTAAGAAAACTTGAGTAGAATCTGCCAGTGTAAAACAGTACCTGACAGTAGTGACAGGGTACGATACACATGTTCAAGACATGATACGCACGTTCAGAAGGAGAAACACGAATATTAAAACCTTCAATAATCATTATTACCTCTATCTTACTACACCGTTCAGGCACCCAAATGAGTTCAGATGTCCAATGTCTAAAAACATTGTGGGAAACATAATAACTGCATGTGTTAAAGAACTAACCAACTCAGACAACAGAATCAGAAGAAAGCATGTATATTCCTATTGTATAGAGAAAAAGAAACTAGGCTCTCTAATTTCTCTTTTGAAAGTGCTGTACTTGATCACCAAGGTGATTTCTTTTTTAATTCTTATTTTTGTTTAAACTTTACCTTGCCAGAGGCCGTCTGGCTCTGTTCACAGCCTCCAGGTCTGCATAGCGGAGATCGAGCTGGCAGCCCACCAGAATGACAGGTGTGCGGGGACAGAAGTGCTTGATTTCTTGATACCACATCGTTTTCACATGATTCAGGGAATTAGGATTAGCAATGGAAAAGCACAGAACAACCACATCGGACCTAGAATGGTAACGAGAAAATATCCGATTAAAACCCCGTGGAGGATTTTTGCTGCAGTTTCACCTGTTTTCATTACTACTCCCCAGTCTGCTCTTTGACAAACACACCCACATATCAGAATACATGTTGTTCGTGCAGAGGGTTGATAGAAGCTACACATTTCACCACAAAAGCATGGGAGCACAAAGCCACATACCCATGAGCACTGCCTGTCTATTCTGAGAGATGATCCCTGGCACGTGTGAGCACTAAGGCAAGAGGTAGGGCTTTCCATTCTCTACTTTCACACCACAGTTACTCACAGGCTGTCATTGCCCAAGAAACAATTCTGCTGACTGGACACCTAAATTGCAGTTCAAAGATCATTGTGCTTAGGAATTAGAGAGGAGTTATGCAAAACTTCAGAGCAGCCACACAGGCAGATACAGATCACTTCCAAACCTGTCATGGAGAAATATCTTTACTGCACTGTTTTAGGGACTGAGGTGGTCTCCTTTGCAATGTGCTTTGCATGGAAATTCTCTAATGTCTTTAATAAATAACCTGTTAGAAGGTCAAAGTACTGCAGAATGACCACTTCTACCATATCAGCAAAAATAAACATTATGGTGAAAATAAGGTCACTAAACTGTACAATAGGACAGTGGCTTAAATTAGAGTAAGCACAACAATATTTGCAAGCTTTTAAAGGTTTCTAAGGAAAAAAAGTAATTCATTAAATAAACTTGCTTTATAAATTGTAAGTATGAGGATCAAGGTTGACAGTTCATCCACTGAAGCATTGTTTGACTTTTGTCAGAGCTAGCATCCAAAGGCAGAGAAATGACTGAATACTTGTCTCAGGGCATTCCTAACTTGGGGCAATTTCATTATTTATCAGCTGGGATGGGTTGTTACAAAGCAGTCCTCCAGCTCCTGGGTCTCTCATGGGGAAAAAAAAAAAGAAGAAAAAAAAGTTGAATTGAAACCCTTGAGAAAAATTGAGAAGGGTCATTTTGAGGAGGCAACCCATTGATACAGAACTGTCAGCAGGATAAGCTCAGCAATACCATGTCTATGGCACTTCTATTATTCTTTAATTTAGCACCAATGTGTTGTGTCTGCAGTTTGTGTGATGTACAGAGCAGCAGCAGTGAATCTTAACATTCACCTTTTAAATAATGAAATACCTCCTCAGTACTGCTGCTTTCTACATTTCACTGAGGGCACAGATATATCCAGCAAGACCATTTCTAAAGATAGCTTCATATACAATACGGGTACTGCCGTGAACATAAATCTAATGCAAGAGAAATGCTCCTGCTCCAAATTTCTCTCTATACAAACTGCAACACATCTGTTATATCTAGGAACAAGACTTTTTCAAGCTGGAAAGTTATCTAGCAAAGAGTAAAATGCAGCTAGATACACTGGTTTGCTACCCAGCTGAGGCAAACACTTTGTAAACACAAACCTGCTCTATTCAAGGTCAGGTAAGAGTAAAATCTTTCAGCATACATTAGCTCAGCTCCCAGAAAGAGGAATCAATGTACAGCTAAGACACACACAAAAAAAATCTGTATTACATGTATTCTAGTCTGGTCAATTGTTGTTTAACTCAAGACCATCCCGACTGCTGGAGCAGCACGCGTTGGCTGCCTGGCTGCTCCTCACTATAACTAAGCATCTTAGAGAGACAGCCTGTCTTGTGTCCTTCAGAAATTAATACCTAAGCCGAGTAATTGCAGTCACGAGTATCCAAGCCTCCTGACTTTAACAAGCCACAGGACACACATCACATCCCTCAGAAAACCAAAAGGAAACAGAGCTCCAGCAGACATCCACAGGCAGGTCAGTGCTGGGCTGGGCACGGACCTGGGCTCCTAAGAGAGTCAGGGGGGATCTGGTCCCTGGACAGGGCTGGCCCAGACTATCCAGCAGCCTGGCCCCTGCATGTGTTACAGCCCTTGCCAAGGAAGTCTCACGTTTTTCTCTCTGAGCTCCATGTGATTCCTGAGCAACTCATTGCCTTTGACCTTCCTTGGGAGACCATAAAACAGGAAAGTTCCGTTCTTTACCCAAAACTACATACTAGCACTGCACTAACAGAACATTCTCATCTGTCTTCTGAATGAAGAGAAAAAAACAGAAAAAAAGAGGCAAAAAATGTGACTTGCACATTATTTATCCTGCATTAAAATGTGGGCTTCCCCATAAAATGAAGATTCCTGAGAGTTCTGTGCTGAACAGAGAGAAATAAATGGTTCTGTGCCATAAACAGGGAAATCACTGGGCAGTGGCAGGGTGCACCCCCTGAACCAGCACCACAGCTGGATCTGGTAGCTCACAAAATACAGACACTCCATCATAATAAATTAATTTTTCATTCAGGTCATAAGCATGATTGGCACTCTTAGTACAAACTGGAGACAGAAATATATGAGAAAGATTAACTGTCTACGTAGAACTGTGAACATTTGGGGGAAAATGTCCTTTGGAAACTTTAATTAAAATACCTACAATTCCTTTTAATGTCAAAGGCACATTTACAACTTGCTAACATCGGAATATAAAGCTTGGTTTGACATTTGTTCATAAAAGCCAGAACCTGTCAGGTTAAAATAAAGCATTAATATTTCCCAAACATTAAAAATTTACCAATGTTATTTTTATATTCTCATGGAATGTAAAAGGATATGATTTTTAAAAAATGCCTAATTTATTGCCATTTTTGTGCAGTGACTTTTTGTATTGGTTACCTGGAGAATGAGAAAGGTTGAATCAGGTTTAATTCTGCTTTCTTCTTTCTCTCTACAGCAATATATTCACAACTACAAGCTGCACTTATTCTAAAAGCAAAATTTTATAGCCATTTCCCAGTAAAATTCAGGAACAGTTCAAGAAATATTTCCATAAATTTGAATACCAAAAAGTGCCTGATAGAATTATAGAACACCTTGGTTTGGACACACCTTAAAGACCACTTCATTTTGCTACATTGTCATGGGCAGGGACACCTCCCATCAGCCCAGGTTGCTCAGAGCCCCATCCAACCTGGCCCTGAACAATTCCAGGAATGGGGCAGCCACAGCTTCTCTGGGCAACCTGTGCCAGGGCCTCACAACCCTCACAGGGAAGAATTTCATTCTAATATCTAATCTAAACCTCTTTCAGTTTAAAGCCCCTCCCCCTTGCCCTGTCACTAAGTGCTCTTGTAACAAGTCCCTCTCTGGCAAATGCTTTATAACTTCTGCATCACATTCATCCTAGAGTACCATCCAATGGAGATGGGCAATAGATGCACTGTGTGCATCCACCTTTGCTCAATAACACAAATTTATAAGTATATATATATATATATATGATGTATGGTTATTTGATACTTAAGCATCATGAGAAACAAAGAAAAGTATTACAAATAACTCGGAAAACAGAAACAGTAGCTTGGGATATCCAACACACTGTCTTGTAGATTCCGTGGTACCTGTAGAAAATCCGTAACTGCTTTATTCTTATATTCTACATTTTCCTATGTTTATCAGAAAAAAATTGCAAATCATCTCTTCTCATTATTTGAACCTCTGCTCATAAGCATCACCAAAACTCCAAACTTCTGTGTGACTTGCTCTAGCGTGTGATCAACCACCAGTGAAACACTGCATCACCAGTGGAAAAAAACAGGTTTCTTTCTACTCACTGGGGCTCCAAACAGGGCAGAACACAATGCAGATGTGTGGTACTTGGCAGGTTATCTACAAAAGGGCAGCAGATTCTCTGAGCTGTGGGCAAATCAACCACCACTCACATGTTTGTCACCTCCTGCACCGAAGTCTCACATTAAAATGTAAGAGCAGTGTAAGAGTACCTAAATGCTCCCCTTGGAGTCAGAGAAATGCAAAATTCTTAATGCAAAATATACACATCTGAAGTCAGTCCAGCTTGGTCTAAATATACCTATAGCCTTCCCATAGGAGATTCCTGTGGGCAAAGAAAGACTCTTACCACTGGCTGGAGAAGCAACCATCTATCTAACGTAAATATTACATCAATGCATTCAGTGATATTTCCCCAAACTTGGATAAGAAAAACTCTGATGGAAGCAACTACCCCTTTTAGACTTCAAGGAATGAAAAGAAATGCTCTAGACAACCAAATCTCTGGCAGGAATGAGCCCATGGTGTGCTGCCACCCTGTGAGCTTCTGGTGTGTGAGTGATGAACTGTATCCGACGTGCAGGGAGCACCCACGTCACTGCTGAAAAGCAGCAGCATAGCACTGACAAAGACAACTTTATCAACCTCAGGCTTCAGCAGTAGTCAAGCTACAGGTAGCCACTGTAAATGTCTGGAAGTTTCTGTGCAATCAGTACAATGAGAAACTCATGAGGTGGGGAGAGAAGAAAGCAGTGTATGAGCTATGGAAAAGCCTTTCTGATGATGCTACTGGAAGCAGCAGGGAAGTAAATGTTTTCTAACCAGAGCTGTTTTGTGTAAAACAGTAGTGGTTTGGGACTGAGATTTTGAAAGAGTCATCTGCTTGCATGGTATGCGTGCTCCAGAGCTGGTGCAAGATGCACTGGAGATGTACCTACACATTACCTTGCAGATCCAACTCACAACAAAAAACTGCTACATATACTCCATGTGTAGGGAAACAGTCATGTTAAATGATATCTATTCCATGGCAAGTGTATTTAAAAGTTTAATGGTTTAGAGTCTGGATCTGGAGTTATAAACTGGCTGAGACACACTAACATGGGTTTATATCTCATTAAAGCAACAGGCTGCCTTCTGAAATGTGCACACTGAATTACTTGGAAAGAAGTTGCTCCCTTTAGTTTGTAGTCTACAAGTTACTGGGGAAAATTGTTGCATGCAAGATTTGCTGGTCATGTGTAAGGGATATCATCTGCCATACAGCCATGGAATAATACTGTTGGGTTTGGAAAGGGGAAGAAATAAAGCTGTGAGGAATACAGAGTGTGAAGAAGAGAAGTGTGTGATCTGAAAATCAAGGCAGGGAGTGAGAAGGAGGAACAGGAGGAAGACTGAACTGTATTGCTATGTTATATTCTCATCTTTCTAGAGGACAAGTCAAAAGTATATATTTTGTTTTAGAGAGCTTAACAAGAGTTAAATCTGACAGAATCAGTTTAAGGTTGGCAAGAAGTCTGTTGCACATATTTAATCAAATCAAACATTAAGAACAGACTTGGGGGGGGTGCAGAAAAAAATCCTCTGGGTAGAGGATTTTGCCTATTATAGGCTTCATTCTTCCCTATTTTTAGATATGAGCTTTCTCTGAGAAGCAAGGTTGAAGTAAGGAAGTCTAGTAGAAATTTACAGAGCAAACAATTTGGTAGATGTTCTTCCAAATTGTTAAATTCTCTTGACTTTACCAGAACAGTTAATCCTTAGACATTTCTTTATCAATAAAAAGTAGCTTTGCTTTTACTCCTTTTGCCCTTATTTTTTTCCCTTACACACTTCTTATAATTTTCCCAGGATTTCTCAGAGGTCAGCTGAATTTATTCAACTTGAGACCAGAATTTGACAAGAGCTATCTCTGCTCTCTACCTGCATAGTCCTTCAACCACCTGAAAGGAAAGACTGTGTAGGGCAGCGGCTTGAGTACAAGTACCAGCTCCCAAGTTCCCAAACTCAGCAGGTTCAGGCAGTAGAAGGCCATCTAAGAATTAATTTGAGAATCTCATTTGTGGCTGAACAAAACCCTGGTACATCTCCATGTCAGTCCAGATACATTTTGAAGAGAGAGATTAACTCAGTTACACAACATTTTTCATGCAGGCATCTCACCGAGCTGAAAACAAAACTGTGCAGATAAGCAAGGCTGATAATGTTTTAAGTGGACTCAGATTTTAGTAAATGCAGCTGCAGCCATCACATGAAATGAGAAGAAATTCATTAAGTGACTGGTGAGCATAACAAAATGACCTGAGGACACAGGACTTATGTGCACACACTCAGATGAGAGGCTACAAAAACTAAAATGCAGGGGGTGCCTGGCAGGTGAAGAACTGAAGATATCCAGGTAAGGCAGGGCAAGACCATGCAGTGCCCTGGATGTGAGCAGGAGAATCAATTAGTTCTATACTTTACCGACAGCAGTGAAGCTTCTTAAGCACTGGTGTAATGTGCGAAACTGTCAAAATGCCCTGAAATACATCCAGACGTTGTGGTGAGTCGCATGCAGGTCTATTGCTACGATTTCTGTAATGTCATTTTCAGTAGGAAACAACAACAAATAAAAGAAGAAAAAGCTACCTTCAAGAAAATTGCATATTTTGAGACCGTGCTTCAAAAGTGGAAGGAGTTTTTCCACACATTCCTTTCGAACAATACACCATTCTTGAATGTTAAGCATTTTAAAATCTCTTCTGTGTTCTTTAAAGTACTCACGGGAAAACATTGGTGCATTTACAGAAAATGACAAAAAATGTTTCGATATCACAAAGGACGATTAAAATATCTCATTTTTCACTGCAGAAGCTTGTAAGAGCTACTCCAATGGTACAAATGCCTGATCAGCAATAATGCTAAAAAGAACAGCAAAGTTGTGTGGAACTATGTACAAAAAGGAAAAAAAAAAAGGCAATTTAAGGACTGCTTGTACAATCTTGGAATTTGGTGAATTTTAGGGCTGCCTATAAGAGCAAATTCACACATAATTCTGGTTCAATATTTACATATGAAAAAATTCCATCTTGGTGCCAAATAGAACTTTGCAGTTGAAAAGTTGGAACTGTCTGCTTGCAAGGAACCCCAGCATGATTCTGGGCCAAATTTTGCCAGTAGACTCAGGAAAACTCTCTTTGGAATCAGGTACATATGTTCACCATAACATACCAATACATGCCTTTTTCCCCTTCCTGGAGCAGAGATCTTGATTACCGCATTTCTAATAGAAGAATAAAAATTTTATGATAAATACAATTCTAGAGATGGTTAACTGAGGCTGAAATACTGAAATATTCTGTGTATCCTGTGCAAAGCTGGGATTTATAAAAGTAAGACATAAAGCCTGAGATCAATAGAGAAGGATGAAAGAGAAGGCTGGAGCAAGAGAAGGCACAGGGTTGGCAGGGACATGTCTGATCAACTCAGGGCAAACACTGAAACTCACAATATTATACAAAGGGACTGAGAAGAACATAGCTAAAAAGGCTTTTGTAAGACAAAAATTTAAACAAAATAATGAGAAATAAATTCACAGAACAATGGAGAAACCAGAAACACAAAGGAAGGTGGGCATTCTGATCTTATTTTTGGTTGTTGTAAGGAGGCTGCTTACAGATGAGAACTACATGTTATCTTTCTACAGAGAACCACCTAATTTTCACCAAAGATACTGCGAAAGTATAAATAAAAGAAGGAATCAACCATTTCTTTACTCCTGGTCTTATCCTTTAAAAAATAAAAAAAGCAGGAAAAAATGATCAGTGAGAAAAACATACTGAGTTTAAAAGAACTAAGAAGAGATATAGTGAAAACATCATTTGAAGCAGCATATTTAAAGGAAAAAAAATATTTCCAGGTAGCAGAGGGATGTAAGGATGAAACAGGAAAAAAAAAATAAGGAAAGAGAAGGATGATCCAAAGCCAGGTCCCAAAATTCATTAAAAGCACAATTCCTTTAAGTCCTGCTAAAGAATGTGGATAGGCAGAAAGGGAGGTAAAAATGCAGATGGGAAGAAATAATGGTAAGGTTTTGTTTGCATCCAGTATGAGAGTGACTTCTGAAGTCACACAAGACATGGAAACTGAACATTAAGAGATGCTAGATGCATATTTTCCCCATGGAGAAAATATGGATGTTCATATATTTTGCTTTTTTTTGACTATCACCAAAACCAGCTTCCTTCTCTTTTTTAATTTAAGTTAAACTATCCAGAAATTTCAAGCTGGTGAGTTATTGTCACAAAGTTATTGATAAGAATTCAGTTTAAAACAGTCATGACTGGTTGAGCAGAGTGTATTCCATAGTCTGATATATATATATATGAGGAAACCCAGACTGAGATCCTGAGACCCCTGGAGTAGAAAACAGCACAAGAAATCCACTTAGCTCCCATTCACAAAGAAATAATTCACTAAGATGAAGATGTTGACAGGAAGTCCCTTCCCAGGTTTATCATTTCCAGAAGATGTTGATGTTGCCTTGCAGCCTCTTAGGATAGAGCCCAAATGCCCTCTTTTCACCCAGCCCCTGAGTTAGGAAAGCAAGGCAAAATGGAAATTGATGCAATACTACAAATAAAAACTGGCACTTCTTCACTCCAGTCAAGGAAGGCTTAAAGCATTACAGGTGTCCTCCTACAGAGAGACTACAAATACATCAAGTGGAGCCTCAGGCCCCACCAACAGTCAATTGCCACACACCTTTTTAAAGAAGGAAGGATTTGTAACAGAAATTCTATAACGACCTCTTTCTACTCACAGTATGGCACCATGGTGGGATGCAGCAAAGAAAAGCAGATCTGTATTTCACTGGTTGGAGTATATAAAGAATATACTATCCCAGTAATTGAGTGAAAAAGCCTCAAATGTTAATGTAGATAACAAAAGAAGAAAATACTGGTGCATAAACATACCATATCAGAACAGTTACTTCAGATACATAATCAGAAAGTTACTTGAGAAAGCTGTTTCTAGTCTTTCCTGGGCCTAAGTCACACTCAAAAGAAAAAAAAAATCATAAAAAATTGGGTTTTTCCAGGAGATCTTCAGGATCACTTAATGAAGAACCTGAGTAGCTTATAAACCACTGTAAAAACAGATGGGGAGGCTCACAAATTTGGATAGTTGAAGATGATTTGAAGACACTGCATATCAGGTTTTTTTGTAGTAGCAAAACAGCAAAAGGAAGCAGCCAAGGCAAAAGACATCTGAAAATAATCTGGATTCCCATCAGCTGACCCTTTGTTAACAAAGCAAAAGACTGCTTTGCGTCTGTTAAGTCCTGCTGCTGTGAAGACACATCTCTGATGATCCCTTCCAACTCAAGACATAGCTTGTGGGGCATGTGGAAGGTGGAGAATTATCATAACAAAAACAAGGAGAGCAAAACTGCAGGGAAAAGTGTGGCCTTTCATTCACAAAGCACTCCTGAAACCTCAGACCTTCTCTGGTCCAAGGATGGGAGCTGCTGTCCCGTTCTCAGCTTAGGCACAGGTGCTGTGTGACAGAGGGCACTGATCTAACTAAAGGGTAAACCCAGTAACTCCAAGAAGGTGTTTTTTTGGTTTTGTTTTGTTGAGTTTGTTGGTTTTTTTTAAACAGAAATATCATCATCATTGTCCTCTAAGAAAAAGAAACAGAAAACAAAACAACCCTAAAGAGACTGGTGGAAATCCTCAAACATCAGTGATAAACCCCTGTTCTCACGGACCATTTTCAGGAGCATTCAGAAGGTGTATTTTTAGGGATCCAATTACATTGAAGTAACTGGCTAAGGGAACTGTAATCACACAGAAGAAGTCGGATGCATGTGTTCCTCTGTGTACATACAAAATCCATGAGCTTTATGAAATCCATTCACAACAGAGGAAATACTCTAAACATCTTTTAAGAGGCTCTGTCAGCAGTCTTACAGCAAGACTCATTCACATTTGTAAGTCATGAGGAAAAAAGCTGTTTTCTGTCCAGGCTGTATGAACAGATTTTGTTTGGTCTACAGCTCATATTTAAGTTGCAAGCAAATAAATCATCCTGGCTGAATTAGCTGATGAATTCCATCCACAGTATTGAGAATAAATATTTGACTGGGACTGAATTAACTTTTTGCAGATTTGTGCTCATGTTTACACAAACTAGAGCTGCATGGAAAAAAAACCCCCAAGATACGTAGGCTATTTATCAAATTAGCCAAACACGTTTACCTGAAAAAAAAAATAAAAGGATGAAAAAGGGAAAAAAAAAGTGCAAGCCAGCTTTTAGAATTGTTTTGAACATGATGATATGTTGACACTTTCATTCAAAACCAGATTGGACAGGAGGATGGAGGATAGTGAATCCTGAGAAGTTGAAATGTAAATTAAGATGTTTTCTTGTCTTTACACAATGCCTCCCAGAAAAACTGTTACAGAATAACAACTTGGGCTTTAAATGAAGTTCACACCTTATCTGCAGGCTTAGAGAATAAAATTACATAGCACTGAGATGAGATTGTTAATAAACAAAGAAGTGACTGGGAGCTGGAAATCAATACATTAATCACAACAAAGACATTGTCATTTTACAAGGTTTTGGAGTGAATTTGCACCAAATAAAACCCTGTGGGAGAATGTCAGTAAATGACTGTTTGGTGTCACACATTGCCTAAGCTCAACTGAACAGAATACTTCCAAAACTAAAGCACACACTTTAGTTTAAGGGGAGAGGGGGAATATCATGCTGTAAAACTGCAGCAAATATTTCCCCAAGTCTCTCCAGCCACATCCCCCTCACTCCCTTAAGCTGTCAGGAACGGTTTCCCAAAGCTCCTGGAGGACTGTCATTATTAAACTAAACACCACACAGCAGAATGCAAGCTGATCTCACTCTCCACACTCCCATTTTAAAGGATGGCAGTAGAAATATTAACTATTCCATCCTCAGTGGAACGTAAATGTTTCTGTCATAGAAAAATAGTGGAAAACAGATTCCTTTTGTCATTCTCTTTTCATGTTTCTATCCACAAAAATTACAGAGTTAAGAAGGATTTATCTTTGCTCCAAGTCCTATTAACTGTTCACCTGTCATCTACAGCATAATCTATTTATGTAACACTTTCTAAAGCTGTATGAAGGAAACTTTTCCAATGAGTAGCAGGTGAATCAATGACCTGTTGGTTCTTGTTACACCAGGTTTAGGACAATTAGAGGTCTTGCCTGAATGTTTGCTGAAATAAACCTTCCCCTGCATAAGGGGCATATGCATAACATTTTTTTAATGGAATCATAGGATAATATTATTGTATGATCCTTTAGACAACAAAACATGGGGCACTTCCAGGTGTAATCTTGAGCAGTTTGGCATAAAATGCACCTTTGTGCAAGATTTGACACAGCTGACTAGACTGTAGTTCAATATCCGGAGATGATTTAAAATAAACTCCTATAAATGTGAACATTCAACATTGATAAACTCTTTTTCAAATGCTAAACCAGATAAAATACTAAACATAAATACTAAAAATGAAGTACCTATCAGTGCTTACAATCACCAAATTTTACAACTGAAATTCTACCTGTAAAGTAGTTTCTTCAGAGTTTCCAGTCACTTTCTGCATTAACAGACTTGCAGGACAACCACTAACAGGACAGCAGGTATTCAGAACAGCCTTATAAATTAATTAGGGTATAGAAAACTTCATTCTACACAAGTTCAGTTCTGCCAACATCACAAATGAATCGCTGTGTTTATATGCTTAATCCATGAGATCTCAAGTTATTCACGTCCTCCTTGGCGTTTGCAGGATTAGACTCTAAGCATGTTGTTTCCTCCCTCTCCCGTCCTGTCAGTAAATGCGGGATCAGAGTTCAGAACATGCCTGATTCTGCTCTCCTAATCTCTAGTAATCTTCTCAGTGACACAGTATCTGTTGCAGAACGGAGGCCACATCAAAGTGGAACAGTTAGTGGAAACATTAAGTTGCATCCAAATTTATCAATGCAGGTTCCATATGCTGCCAAAAGGTAAAACAGTATCTAGTCACAGTCTCAAGTAGCACTAAATATTAAGTCAATATTACCTTAAAGTCAGTAACTTCTCTCACAAAGCTGATTTACAAATACTACAGGTTGTGTAGCCCAGATGTCTTGCTACTTTAGCTCTTCACAGAAAATTCCAGGTGAAAAATCAACTACCACAGCGCTGTACACGAAGGAGGGTTTGCACAAACCATCATACAGAGTTCTACAGTGTGCAAATTTAATGGGTGGATTCAACCTACAGAACCCTCTGGAGCAGTTCTAAGGGGCAGATAATAGAAAAGAGCATCCTCCTTCAAAGTCACTTGTGTCATCAGATCGCAGAGAGAGAAGAAAAACAGCAAGACTACATTTTGGCAACATGGAACACAAAGTTGAGACCCACACTCTACAAAGGGCATCCCCAGCCAGAAAAAAAAAAGTATCTGTCTGTGAAAGTCTGATCACCTGCAGTGACTGAGGCAGATATGAAAAGGTTACGAGAAAGTTCAACAAGGTGAAAGAACCTGCAAGGACTGAAACCTCACCCAAATGTCAGTTATGAAAATATATGTCCAAAACCCCTCTTTGGCTCAGTGTTTGTCTATTATGGCTGTTCTGCTGCCTGCACTGCCACAAAGCCAGACCTAATTAAAAAAACCAGAAAGACTATCACTGGCTTTGGTCCTTGCTGAAACTATGCTGTACTTACACACATTACATATATATATATATACACACACACACACATATTTACATATATATACGCATGTATATATAAACACATATACATACATATATATATACACACATAAAATTATATATAAATTATATAAATGAAAATTATAGATATATAAATTATGCTGGAAAAATCTAGATTTCATTAGTTTTCAATTTTCTTTTTTTTTTTTTTTTTTAGAATTTCCAGGCTTAATCCATTCACCAACAGACACTTGATTTTTCTTCTATTAATATCTTTTTTTTTCCTCAACTTTAATTAAGAAAATATGGAAGAGCCTCACCTTTCCTGAAATTGGCTCTGCTCTCAAAAGGTTATCTGTTCAGTCAACATCACAGGTTTTAATAAAATGAGTATCTCATTGTGTAAGAGTGATATTTCCCAACATCTCTCCTTGTTAGTTATTTGTTATGCAATTATATCACACACTGCTTATACAGGCAGGGAATGCTGATGTTCAATTTTGTAAAACTACTACCTTATTTTGGGGAATGTTCTTTAAAATTCTAAGTAGGACAACAGTTGTTGACAGAGCTTAGCAGGTTGTTCAAGGAAACGTAGCGTAGTAAAACTATGCTGCTTTTTAAATATTTATATCTTTTTAATCCTTGAAGAGGATAATCCTCTTTGCAGTGGGCAGGAACATGAATACCCATGATTGTTTTTAAGTCCTTCCTTTTCAAAAGTCAGATTTGCCATTTATTTCTGCCCTAAAATTTTACTGCAAGTACTTCTTAAAATTTTGCTGGGATCAATTTACCTTCCATAAGCAAAGCGCCTGTCTTTGTGGTGGTCCCCAAATGTATCCCACAGCCTGAGAGAAACGCTCACTTCATCCACAACATCTCTTGAGCGTTCAAGGACCTAGAACAGAGCAGACATAATGTTCTTTCCCTCCATCAAACAAGCACATTTCTAATTAGCCCCATAAGAAGGCCCAAAGCATACCAGGCCAAGAGTCTATCCCATACAGTTTTCACAGGCAGAATATGCACCTTCCTAAAAATAGGTTTGATAAAACATTTACTTTAGAATGAGAGGCGTATCAGACCATGGCTGCAGTAGAGATCACTCATAAAATACTTGTGAGCTCATTGCTGCATCCTGACAGAGCAAGGCTTGCCAATAAATAATAGTCCCACCTCACAGCATGCACTGCACGCTGTGTACACCTGCAGTCCTTACCTCTTGGCAGACACGGTACTGATCAATGGCCCAGACAGTTGGGACGTGAGTTGCCAGCAGCTGATACTGAGTCAAGGTTGTGTTGCAGGCTCTTGCACAGATCAGACGAGTCTTTCCCACTGCATTATCTCCAACCACCACACACTTGATAGTTTCAACGTTGGGTCTTTCGTAGTCCATGTCAATGTCCATTTATCAAAAACTGCAACAAGATGGTTAAACTTGTTTTCTACTACTGTGTGAAAACAATGCTATTCAGAATAGCCTTTTACTTCCACTTTTGAGAGATGCCTGAAGAGGACAACCTCTTAAGGAAAAGCCTGCAGTAAACTGTACCCAAGTGAGCTGGCCAGCCTTTAAATGCCGCTCGGTTATGCAAATGCACAACTATTTTGACTGGGGTTGGTTTTTGCTGTTCACATGCTATTTTCACTTTGGTTTCTGTAAACACAAGCCTGTTTGCAGAAGATAGATCTTGGTGAAACAAGGACAGCTAGCACAAACTTACCTCTTGCTAATACTTTTTATGCCAGGAAGAAAAAAAAAGGCTGGACATCAGTTGGTTTAACCTGAAGGATACCAGTACAAACCTGCCTTTCCCAATCCTACCCATTCAGGACTTGATTTAGGGCTGTCCAAACAATATTGGTAACAGCAAGTCACACAGATGGCTTTAGCACACAATAAAACTGACTTGTAAGGTGACTCCAGAGACTGTTCTCTACAAACCACAATTCCCATTATATCCTGTATGCATCCCACACTCCTAATTTTCCAAGCAGAAATTTGTACGGTTCATGGACTAAAATGAAACCAAAGAGCCAAGTGGGAACTTGCAAATATACATATATACCTAAAAATTCTTTTTGATGTGACAACGGAAAGTGAAGAGAAGAAAGTTTTTGAAGATACTATCCTCATGGAAAGTTACTATTGAAACTATTTACTTAAATATTCTATGGCAACATATTGAACACATGCCTGGGTACAAATGCAAGCCGGGAAAAATGGGTATTGCAAAAACTAAAACCAACTCATGCATGTTTACTACAGTCTGTCATTTTCATATGTGGGATCATAGTTTGATGTATCTGAATTTGGTTTTCTAATGTCTGGTAGTCTGCTGAGCAATCTGGTCTCTGCCAGGGAATTGTAATCAAGGAGGGAGAAAAGGGAAAATGCAAGTCACAAACATGTTCAGGAAGGCTTGCCTAACAATTATTTCAGCCAGAAAACTTACAGAAATTTAATTGACAAAACACAGGTCATCATCTGGAATGATGGTGTCCTTTTTCCTGAGAAGAAAGCACTACAGATAAAGAAAACAAATTATTTGTTTTAATACCTTTTTTAATATTCACATCTCATTCACACATTAATATAGAGTATACATTACCTGTCAAGCTGTTTAAAATAACAAATACAAGCTGTTTTAGTGTCCATTTTTCACTGTCAGAAACACTAAGTTCTGATTTAAGAAAAAGCAAGTTTGGTAATGGCTAGTCAAACACTGATTTTAACTGTATTCTTGCATTATTTAACTAAGAAAACAAAAATCAGTGTTAGAACTAGATATTACCTATTTAGATAAAATGTTGAGTATGGGCTGCATGCTAACAGCTATAATGGCTAAGGTACAGTTGTAACCTTTACTTACATGTGGATGGAGGAGTTAGGGGTGACACAGACAGCAAGGTGCGAGGGTGAGTTTATGCCACTACTGTGTCACACTGTCATGTTGTCACAGACACTGAATGCTCCTGGAAATGCTACAGCACAGACCAGCACATAAGAATACATTTTAGAGTTATCCTTTGCTAAACTGAAACACAAGCCCAGAATCTTTTCATCCTGGCACAAGTACATGGTTGCACAACTAGAACTTTGCAATCTGCCAAATGTAGAGCAAATAACAGGGCTTCAAACACACACACGGAGTATGTAAACCTTAATGGCCTTGTGACCCCAACCTGCTGGGTCGGCACAGGGGTTTGAACTGATAGGGACACAAAGCTACCAAGCTACTGCCTTTATCCCTTCATCTGAGTTGTAACCTGCATCCTGAGAGGTTACCAGTCTTGGGGTAAGGCACTACAGAGACTTCCAGTTGCCTGTCTGTGATCCAACTGCAGTTGCTTGTTGGATGCAGGCTCCCATGAGGATGATACCTGGGATGACCTGTGGGCTCTGCACCATCTCTGTGATTCCAAATACGAGGAGACAACTGACAGCTAACTCCTCTTGCCTCCTCAGCATCCTTGTGAAGAATACAGTCATGATATAAATAACAGTACAAAACCAAGATTTTTTTTCCACATTACAGAGAATGAGACATGTTTCTAGTCCACAGCCTCATAGGCAGGGCCCTTAATGAGTAGCAAAAAACCGAAAGTTTTCAGCATGGGATCTTAAAAAGTTTCATTTCAAGTCTGAGAATAAACAGCAACCCCCTGACATATTATGTAGTATTAAATTACTTCATATTTTATTCATGCATGGACTAGACATCACAGATGGAATGTGGAAATGTTTACAAGGCTAGAAAACAAAATGAAGGAGCGTGGCTAGCCAGTGTGTCTGGTTGGTTTTAAACTACCAAGCAGAGATGCCAAATCAATTTTTCTTCCAACCCAATATTCCATTAAAATGCTGTTACACAAATTAGCTGAGGTTTTTTATATAATAACTTGATTTAAAAATTCTTCAAAAGTTCTTGAATGGTAGTTCTGCAAATACGTGCTTCAGTCAGTCACAAAATATGTATTAAGTACCAATTCTGGATTCTTAAAAAAATTTCCAAGAGAGTAACAAGGCCAGTTTAAAATTAACAGGCAAAGCTAAATAAAAGTAGCTAGATAAATCAACACAGTTATCTGAGAGTCCTAGAAAAGGAACACATGAAAAAAATTTATAAATTATTGATTTTTTTTTTTATTTTCTGATATGCTTACTAACTTAATTAAAGCAAAGTTATTACAGGGCTCAGACACAGCATGCCTGAATGCACTGCTGTAGATCAATGGCAATCTAATGAAGATATTTTTAGCATGACCATACTGCACAGGACAGAGATTAAAATAAACTGGGAATAAAAACAAAACTAGAGCTTTGTGGGTATGGTAAGGAAAGTTCTTAAATCCGCTCCATTATATATAATATAACTATGTATTAAAAATGTGGATCATTTTAATATTGTTTACGAGTTTTCAGGAAGGGATTAAAGCAGAAATAGCTCCTGAAGAGACTGACAGACAGCAGCCTGTACAAATATCTAGAAAACTCAAATAAAACCAGATGCTAACAACAAATTACAGTATAAACAATTAGCAAAACAAGTTGATTAAATGCTTACAAATGTAGCCAGAAACCTTCTGGCTACTGGAATGATTAAAGCCAGAAATATGTGCAAGATCTGAAAAATACAGCCACAGTTAGTTTTTTTTAAGGTAGCCTCTAGGTTAAGCTTGTGCTAAAACCTATTATATAATCACACTGATTTAAAATGCTAAACATCTATTTACAAAACTTAAATAAAAAATCAACAAGGATGAAATAACTGGATTTAAGCTCTGAAAGTCTGGTAAAATCTGGGAAGGCAAACTGGAACAGAAACTGAACTGGTTAGACAAGAACAAACCAGCATATATAAAGATTAAAAGAAAAGGTATAACATTCCAAGACCACTACAAAACTTGCTAAAACCAACGCACAACCTGCAACAGCTTAGTTTACCAACAAAACAAAGTACGGTGAAGCTCAGAGGAAAGTTACTGGAAGCATGACCAGTCCCAGAGAAGGCACTGCCAAAAAAGCCAGAGAAAGACAGAAAGGTCATCAAATGAGGGCCAGCAGGAAACCTACTGAGGAAAAGGTCTAATCAGAAATGGCTGTTCCAGAAAGAAAGCAGCGCAAGATTCAGCTCCTTAATCCAGTTCTAACCAAAGATGAGCAGATGGGTGGAAATGAAAAAAGATACCCGTAAGAATAACACAGAATCTCAAAAATCTCTTAGGATGTTTCTATTTTTACATTGTCACCTGTGATTGTTCGCAGATGACAAACACAGTCGAAAATCAGGAGATGTGAGTAGACTCAAGATCTAACATAAAGCCATTTCATTCATTCACTTGATTAGCACTTAAGAAATATTCCAAATAAAGCTTATTTATTTCCAAAGAAGTATAAGGTTAGTGTTTTGAAACATTCAGTGCAGATGGTTACGGTTGCTGATTTCTTTCTCTGTTGCTTCACTTCAAATTGCTGTAGGGTGCTTCGTTTTTTGTTTAGTTTTTCCTCACTGCTAGAAGAGTTGTTATTATTATCACTAAAAAACAGTTGTGGTTGCCATAGCATGCAGGCTAGTCAGCCTCAGTAATGAAACACTGTCTTTCTAGACAAATTTTCCAAAAGATCTGTAGATGAAACACATCACTTCATTATCTAGTCTCCTGGTACACAGAATTAAACGCAACAGACACACATAATCTCTCTCACTCTCTATATTAAAGTAGGTGCATTAGTACACAATAGATAAACAGATCTTAACCACGAACTTGTCTTGTTTTAAAAATGCAGTTTATTATATTTAAAGCTACAACTGCATTTTTTTCTGCTAGAAAGAAAGAGGATGAAGATCCAAACCCAATAGAGAGTTGTCTGTGCAGGATCATCAATCCACTTCTATGGATCCATTTTGAAATGTCCAGATATTTTGAATCATCACTTAACATACACAAAACATAATAAAGATTTTTTTTCAAAGAGCAGTAGCTAATTATCATCCCTTTTCTCTTCAGCAAAACACCACAAACAAATCACTAAGACTGATTAATCAGTAATTATGGGGTTATCCTGCAGGCATTTACTTCTTAGCCCTGTACTTAAACATGTCCCATAAGACTGAGATAGCACCCTTTAGCATGAAAACAAGAAAGTGTTTTACCTAGCTGTTGTGTTAAGAGCAAACTCTTCAGATGACAGTTCAGAATGACATGACAGCATGTAAGAACCTTCCCTGCTCAGTGGAGTTTTTCTTTAAGTTATTCCATTGAACAAAAAAAAAATAAAAAATTCAACCTTGTCTCAAATAATCTGACTAATCACGCAGACCAGAACTCCTTTAAACAAATGGGTTGCCAACCACAATTACAAGGTCACAATTTTATTAGAGAAATCTAATTGAAAGAGACACCAAAATCTAACAGGACTTAATATGAATGGTGGGAGTGGGAACTATTTGAAAAACTCAGACCACCAGGAAGGTAAAAAGATCATCAACATTTACCCCCAAAAACCCACACTCCCTGAAACTATATGAAAGAGCATTTGTAGCTACTCCACATTTCAATCTATTCTGGAGATTTATTTTTTAGTATAGTTTTGGAGTGATTCCTTCAGAGACCCATTAGGCAATAACATGTCAAAAAGAATACAAAAAAATTTATGAGACTTTGCAACATCCTTACCTGCATCCCCAAGTTCCAAAATTATTGCTTGCAACCATGGAAACTGGTAAGGGAGATGCAAAATGCCAAGTTCTTCAGGCACTGAAATCACTACCTTACACTGCAGAGTCCCAAGGCACCAGCACCTTGGAACAGACCAAAAACCACAAGAGCCAGAACAAGCGTGTGAAATGTTCATTCTTGATATATAACCTGCCAGGTGTTGTTTCAAAATCTTAATGGATTAACACATCTATGCCAGGGGACAAAGCAGGGGGACTTAGTGTTCACTTGTGCAAGAGCACAGAATTCACAGGCAGTTCAGATCTGGGGAAAGGTTAAGGGCTAAAAGGCTGTTTTGTGGTTTGGCTCAATTTAATCACTGAATTTAGGGCTCCACCAAGTATATTTGCGAAATAAATCACAACACGGTATCAAGTAACAGATAAGCTATACCAGCTGCTAAAAGACCGAGACAAAACATTTTTTACATGGGTATACATTAATATTAGTGTTTTATTAAGTCACAGGAGGGCAGATGGGGAGACTGCTTTAAAAAGAAAAACTATTCCTAAGTCAGCATCAAAGAGCCAGCAGGTGACAAAGCATAATAAGATTCGAGGTAGGATCAGATCACGAAGTCACCAGGGGACAAAAGGTGGGCATGATGCACATCAGGCTGGATTCTCATCAAGGATGAAGCAGCACCACCCTACAGTCATTATCTAAAGTCCTGGCAGTTTACATGGAAAGACTGAAAAGGAAGAGCCTGACTCAGGAGGAAGAAATTCAAGATTAACTCTGGAATTTATCACCTACTTGCCCTACACCTGGTCCATTGACCAAAGAAAACAGATACAGCCAATGACTGGGAATGGAGAAAAGTCTTAATATTCTAAAGTTGACCTGATCTACAATGCAAGATCCTTGGATCTGTAGCTGACAGGATTTTTTTTTTTCACTGCATGAGCTGATGAATGAGATAACCCTGCATGTTGCTGCTTACAAAAAGGGAATGCAGGTCAATATCTTCCACAAGGGCAGAACCTGGTTCTATCCTTTTTCATCCATTATGGAATAGCTTGGGGCCAGTATCAACAAAGAAATAAATCCCACAGAATGCTGACAAAATTTGATACAGCTGGAGAAGGTAAGTACTGAGCTTGCCATCAAGAGAGACCGCACTTGGCTTACCTGAAGCAGCTTCTTTCGTGTCAATTCTTGGTCAACAAGCACCAGATTTATTGCTGGTTGCTACCTCTTACTTTGTATCACATGCTGGAAGAAGTAGGTTCTCAGAAGCCCTCATTCAGCTGCCACAGTCCCCATTCTATCCCTCAAGTTTTAAAGGGAGAAAAAAACTGACCATGGCCTCACATAGAAATGAAAGGAGCAGCCCCTGTGATGAAGATGTAAAGTTGAAGACAGAACAGATGTCTCTAATTTTATGTGGAAAACTTCTTGGTCAAATCACCACCACAACCTTTGTAGAAACTGTAGAGACAGGGAATTCCTGGTTTGTAGTATCAGAAGCCTGTCACTCTGCTCTTTGTCTGCATGTGTGAGTCCAGATTTGTTTCTCTCTAATGGTTAGTTATCAGGACCCTTCATCAAGCCTGACATACCTCTGCGATGACAGAACAACTTTTGATCAGTAGGAATGAGCACTTCCTTAGATGAATAAAAATCAGAAACACTAGCAAAACACAAATTCTTCCCCTATTAGAGTGTATAAAATAGCCAAGCATAAAAACATTCAACTTTATGTACCATAACAGATTCTCTTGAGCCTCCTTGAAAAACATGCAGCCCACAACGACCTTCTTTTTGTGTTACACACACACAGACTATCAGACCAAATAGAGATGCAAATACAGAGTTGAGCATTAGACTTGAACTATGTCAATTTTCTGACAAGTTCTGAAGACCTGAAGGGCAGAAATCAACAAGCTGATTACACTGAGCAGCTTACATATTATTTTGACCTGTGACATACCTTGGGATATCTTTTGTGATGAGATCATCTCCCTAGAAATTAATAGCAGGTGAAGGACATTTAAGAACCTCATGTGTGAGAATCTGGGATGAATGTTTTCTATGTGGTGGGAGAGCCTGCAGCACTGACACTCTTCTTTTCACCAATTTTTCAGAGTCTACCTCAAGAACAAGCCACAACACCTTGTGCCTCCTTTTGCTTCTTCTCTCACTGCGCAGAGATGTGGAAAAGGGTGACCATACTGAACCCACCCTTGGAAAGAGGGAAATACCCCATAGTTGGTACATGACGGATCTAAGGCTCAATTTTTGGCTTTGAAGATGCATTTCGTGAGGATTCCAGATATACCCAGCTACAACTGACTACCCTTTCCATTTAACAGTGATAATCACAGCAGACACAAGGGACTAAGGAGTGACCGAGACCTGGCCTTGCTGTAGGTCATAATCTCTCATATCATCACAAACTGAAATTAACTGTGGCTGACATTAGAGAACCACGTACCTGAAGAACAGATAATACCCATTGATGGTGATAACTATCACCAAACAGCTGGCATTCTATAAAGCAGCCACCCATAAAATGCCATTGTGCACACAGTCCTTACATTCTTACATCGCAGTCCTCCTTCTGCAAGAAAAGATTATACTGCAGGAGCAGAATGAGGGTGCACTGCTAATAGCATTTTAATTCAAGAACACATTTTTGAAACAAATGCTCCATGCTTTGGTTCACATCAGGTGCAGCCACAGAGTGCACAAACCGAATTCCTTTCAGGTGAATCTGAAGTGAGAGGTGTGCCAACCACCACTAATGAGTAAGTGTTCAGTCCACAGGACCAGATTAAAGGCCATCTGAAGTTAACACCCTTTGTCCCTGAACTGTGTGCAGTGTGGACACTGGGTCCTCAGCACCAATTTTCTTATCCCCAGGTCCCCTGCAACTGCATCACATGATCCACTAATGTAGATAAAATATCAGATGCTCTGGCTCCTGCTTTAGTATTTGGATCAACATAACCTGTGGCCAGGCTGCAGTTGAATCCTTAGTGATTGCAATGCCCAAGAGTATCTGGGATAATACAAAAAACTTGAGCTTAAAGGAAGAAAGGTCACTGGAAAAGCCTGATTCAACATTACTAGGCTTCATGGTAATATACTCCATGAAAGCTCTGATTTTACTCTTTTGCAATTAGGACACTTGTACAGTATTAAACTATTGATACTGTAGGATAGGTTGTTGGTGGTTTCACCCATTTACAAAGACAGGTGTTGACATTGTATGCTGATTGGTAACAACATTATTCTCAGCAGAGTTCCCAACAGTCCAGAAAGAAAAACAACAACAATGACCAAATAAGGCATTCTCACAACTTTTGTGCATTTCTGTGAGGAAAATATTTATCGAATTTTGCTAGAGCTACAAACAAAGAAAAATATTGCAGAGACACTGGTGACCTTCTAGCACAGAGAGCTGTTGAATTCACTTTCTGTACTTGTTTTCATTACAAAATAGAAAATCAGACTCTTATTTCTTGAACTTTATGTGACATTTCTCATGCATTTTCCTCTTCGTTCATCAGTGATGTTAGAAAGATATTATATGTGATTTTATTCATTCCTAGAAGTTATTATCACAAGGAAATTACCCAAGGAGAGTGTGCCCTCACAATGACAAGCAGTTAAAACTCCCCAAAGACCTAAACACTGACTAGAATAGCAAACACTTCAGGATGTCAGACTTCAGATAAATGCTACTTTCAGATCATGGGTCAAGTCCTGCATTTATGTCTTAAATGCAAATCCAGCACCATTACCTGAATAGTGGCAAGAGGCACGAAGATGTGAGGTTTACTTGTATTGTCTAGTGCCACACAGAGACTCATTTGCAAAGAAAAACATACTTTAAAAAGAAGAAAGAAACTGCTATCTTGTGTCTCACATCAGACAGAAAGGAGAGAAAAACAGAAAGTAGAATGGTGTGGGATGGGAACCAAAGGGAATGCATACTTTTATTTTATGAACCTATCCCTGGTACCAAAGGGACATGACTACACGCACTGCAGGTTGCACCAGTTCTAGCTTAGGCACCACCCACCCCCTTAGCACAAGCTTTTGAGCTCTTTTATGGAAACCCAATCAATGATCCAAAGGTACATTCACACCAGTCTGACTGGTCTTGTACAAACTATTCCACATGTCTGCTGTGTGCAGCGAGGACAGCTCAGCCTTTCCTTTTTCTCCATCCCAAGCACATACTTTGCCCTACAATGTTTGTGTACTCTTCTGGCAGGATAGATGGGAGCAAGGGAGGAGCAACACCTGTTGCTCCTTTGCTTCTACTCCTTCAAGACTTCTCTGTCCTTTCGTCTCCTTCAACACAGGGCAACATCTGGATGTAGGACTTAAGCATTTTTCCAGCAAATAAAATGTATTAGCAAAGAATCAAACATTGGGATTTACTGGTCAAGTGATCAGCTCTTCCTCTCAGCCTAATGCTCTACAGTATTTGCGAAGCTTGGAGTTTTAAAAGGGCAGGAGTTTTAGAAAGGTCCCCAGAGCTAAAATTGATGTTTATTTCTTCTTGGATAAAAATACTTCTGTGTATCTGAGCCTGTCCCAGATCTTATGCTCCTTAAGTATTATGTCACTTAGATAAAGAACCTTAGTACAAATATTGAACTCACAATTCTTTTTTCTTCTGTTAACAGCGGACAGATACACTGTATATCTGAGACACAGAACCCCGTGTACAAATCCAACATGCAAAGAAAAGAAAAGCATAACCTAATGGGAGGGGAAATCAGAAAAATACTGACAAGAAATTAAACCACTCTGTTTCCATGTAGTGTGATTACCAGTCCTGAAATACAGCCCGTACTGAGATATGTGCCATTCAACTGCTACTTACACTGAGCAGTCATTTGACAAGTCTTCAATGTAGTCCTAAGAATGGTGGGTTTCTCCCCACATGCATTATTTTTATCTAGAAGGACCAGTAGCTAAAGAACTCCCCTTAAGCACACTGAGCAAGCTTATTTCCACCTCAGCTTCTATTACAGCTCAAGCTGAACATTTGGCTTCAAGTCAGCTGTGTATCCTGAAATAGTACACAAACTGAGGATGAACAAAGTCATTGAGACTATTCTGGCATCACTTCCTTGCTCTTGCTGTGACCATATGCAGAGCCTCAAGGGCTTTCTTTTATTATTATCATTTTTTAAACAAGTATATTGCTTCCTTCAGAAGCCTGACTAGTGCCTTGACCAATAGAAGGCAACTCGGAGCTCTCTGACTAAGTCTGCCTCAATATGCCTAGTGACCGATTTCTCTTTGCTCTAGATGCTGGATGCCACTAAAGGTTGACTAAACAAATGAAAAGTCTACTACTGTTTGGCTCTGCCCCTTTCTATGGCTCCCAGATAGGTCCCGACACAGACACCTGATAATCTGTGCTGCAAGACCCCCCAGCAGCCTCCTGTTGTTGTCACAGCAACTCACAACAGACTCCACAGACACGGCAGGGGGGAAGGAAAGGGGGGAAAAATAGGGAGGAAAAGAAATCCTTCGGGTTTTTAGTAAATGACACTCAGAAATACCAAGCGCCAGGAGGTTTCTGCTTCCCGTACACATCGTACCCCTCTATTTTTGCCTTACACCTCGTGGCCTCGCTGGAAGAGGAAGCCAGACAGATCCGCTTCATCAAGGACTCAGCCTTCTCTGTCCTCGGGGGAGGGGAGGATGCCAACTCCTCCTCCTGCTGTCTCTCCCGACAAGGTGGGAGCGCACCTACGGGCAAACGGGACGCGCAGGGCGCCGGCACCCGCCCCCTGCGGGGCCGCTGGGGGCCGACCCGGCCCCGACACCGGCGGGGCGGAGCACGATCGCGCTCGGGCGACGCGGGACCTACCCGGGAGGGCGGGATGCCCGGCAGCCGGGGTGCAGGCGGCGGGGCTGCACCGGGGTCGGGACG
>VYXB01003362.1:257876-275349 GCA_013397135.1 Pachyramphus minor | reverse complement strand
GGGAGCCGTGACGTCCCGGCCCCGCGGTCTATTTTTAGCGCAGCGATTGGATTTCATTCATGAAACCGCGGCCGCGCGTAAAGGGGCGGTGGATGGAGCCGCCCGCACAGCGCCCGCAGGAGCGCGGAGCGCCCCACCACCACCCCAGCGGGGCAGCTCCGGGGCCATCCCGATCCTGCCCCACCGCCCCAGGGGGACAGCTCCGGGGCCATCCCGATCCTGCCCCACCGCCCCAGCGGGGCGCATCCCTACCCTGCCCCACCGCCCCAGCGGGTCAGCTCCGGGGCACATCCAGGTCCTGCGCTACCGCCCAGCGAGGCAGCTCCGGAGCCATCCCAATTCTCTGTCCCGACACCGGCAGCCGGGGGCTTTCTGCCACGGCCTCGCACAGGAAAAGCTCTGGCACGAAACCAGCCAAAACCAAACCGATATTACCCCCACGCCCATTCTCTGTACATAGACACTGTAAACACCGTGTATACATACACAACGCAAAGGCTCCGAAGGCCTTCCTGGATAATACCCTAAGTTGGGTGTGCGATTTCTTAGTGCAGGTGCTGCTGTTATGTTTTGAAATCACTTCTCTCTATTTTCACAAATGTTTGGACCCTTCACATAAAACAAACACGAAACAATTAAACCACAATCCCCCTTTCTCTGATATTGACAATCTAGACTTGGTGTTTTCAAACTGGTTAAAGCAGCTGAAGGCCCTGAACGTTACTGCAGAAAGCACTTACAATCCAGACCAGGCTCCCTGACCACACTCCCTGCAGCAGTCTCTGGTCCTTCTCTTTACCATTTGACATCAAGAAAAATGTCACTGACCACTAAGGGGCATGAGTACAACTGCTGCAGCTAAGGTAACTTTTTGACGTAGCTATGACTATTAAAAAATTAGTCACTATTCAAAAAATATTCTCTTAACACAACCAGGACTCATAAATTGCAAAGTTGTGTAGCATTAATGCAGTATTTTGCTGGGAAACATGACAAAGTTCTTTTAAAAATACCACTAAAAATAATAGTTAACAGTACCATTATAACAGGTTAACAGCATCCAACTGCATTTGGTTATAGTCAATTACTTACATTCTTCAGATACCCAGAAGCCAAACTTACATTAACCAGGTCAGACTGCAACAATTTTCAGTTGAGTACATCTATGTCTGGACAAATTACAGTTTGCAACTTCATATCAGTGGCAGCTATTAGGGACAAGAGAACAACGTGCATCATGGCAAATATTAAGTGTTACTCTCCTAGCTTTGCAGAGAGTTTCGATGGACAAGACAAATGCATCAGAAACAAAAACAACTCTCATTCAGACAACCTACTTGCAATCAAAACAAACATCAACTCAATAATACAGACAACAAAAAGTAAAAGAATGACAACATTTAAAATGTATACTAGAATTACCTTCCATTATTTAAGTTTCAAGATCTATGGGAACTTTTTTTTTCTTCACAAATGAGGGCTACAAAATTTTCATGCTATGCAAGAACAACAACCCCAGGTATTCCCTTGTTTCTCCAACATACAATTTTCAGAAAAACGAAAAGGCTGAGGTTCATCCTGCTGAATTCAGGAGACTGAACAAAGCAGGATGATACAAAAGGTACTCCTTTTACAGTATGGCAATTTTTAATTCCTTATTGGTACCTTTGTTCTACAGTCTAAATGATCAGTTTCTGAAGACAAATCACACAGCTAGAACCCATGCCTCTACTAAAAACACCTAGACTGCCACTGCTGCAAACACAGAGTGTTAATGTCAGAACAGGTAAGTGAGCATCATGTAAGAGAAAACCAATACAAAGCAACCAGACTTGCCACGGAACTGACTCAAGAACTACTGGACTGCAATAAAAAAATAAAAACAACAAAACCCCCACAAACCTTTAGATCTGCTTGCAAGTTCTTTACAGAGCTTTACTACAGAAATAAAGGAAGAGGGCAGAAAAAAAGGTGTTATTTTTAGCGCACAACAGTAAATTTAGCAGAATACAGCAATAACAAAGATTAGTCAGGTGGTTGAAATGTGAAAAAAGAGAAAGAGAGCTTTGCTTCTGATGGGGATAAAGAAAAGGTCTCAAGTTTTTCTCTTTTTCTGTTTCATCAAAGGGTACCCAGAGCCTGAAGGCTTCTGCAGCTGTGGAAATAGCTCCATGCTACGATGTTGTTTCCATTTTAATGACCATCTACAGCAACTTTTACCATTCAGTGCTTTCCCACCACAAACGTAAAACTTCTTATATAATTCAGGTGTCAGCCTTTCTGACAAAGTATAAAATAAAACCCCAGGACAGCTAGAAGCTCTCTGCTCTCTGACACACAATTGTATTTACATTTTTCCAAACTTTTCAAACAAACAGTTGCGTTTTGACCATGAACCTGAGTGACACCTTGAGAAGTGGTTAGAATGAATCTCTAATAGGGTGCAGAGCAACTGACATTTTCTAGACTGTGGTACAAGAACGCACAGTAATAAACCACAAGCATCCCCACTGACTTTGCATAAGCATTAAAAATACATGAATGGTAAAGTTTTACTCAATTAGATCTTTAAGTATCCCAGGTAGCCAGCTTGGATTTTTCATTTTAATTTGTTTGTTTTCAGGGGGGAATAACAGCTAGAGGGGAAGGGAGAAGGGAATAAGTTCTGTCTTTGCAAGCAATCCTAGAGGACATGGCATTGGACCATTTAACTCGAGTCCCTGTTTGCCAAGTCGATACAGCTTTCCAAAACATGTTTATGGGCTGCCAAGCGTGCTCTAACACTGCAGCTCTGCTATGCGCTTTTAACACTATCACACAGCTGAGAGAAGAACTGGATTAAAAAAGAATAAAATAATAATTAAAAAATGCATTCACACCCACAGAGAATTCTACTTACTTGGAACTGTTTTGGTTTTGCTAAATTACAGAACGCACTTGTAAGTAAATGTAAAATGTACATCCCCATATGCTCCAACATATTATTTGTTACTCTGGGGCTAAATTAACCTTTTGTTTTTGAGACTATATTTCTCACATGATTAAAAAACATCAGGAGAGAGCATCAGTTGTGCATAAACTGTAACTGAATTTACAAATAACCTTTCTATCCTGGATCTGGAGAGTTAGTTTAACTTCAGAGGCTTCTCAGACACGCAGTGTTAGTAGAACTCCTCAGGGAGCTTTCTACCAGCTCAGAAATGCTGAAGCTCAGCCAGTGCCCTCAGGCCCTTCCATCCTCTGCACTCCAGAGACAACAGGGAAAGCCTCAGGAGTAGACAGGTTGAAAAAATACCAGTCAAACATAACAGGAGGTGCAGGAAGAAGGGACTAGGAGCACTCACTTCAGCTTCTTTGACAAAATTCTTCTGGAAGGAGAGGAAATGGGCAAGCCCATGCTTCTTACTGCCCCATCATAATCTCAGTCTGCTCTATCTGTGGAATGAAAGTCTAAGCATGGTAACTCTCAGATTTAGTTTTTATATTTCTGTTTAGCAGCCTTCTGAGAAAGTCTACATCCCAGACCCACGGGCCATGTGGAAGAAAAAGGTTCTTCCCTGTACTAGAGGTCTAGGTATGGTCTGCTTAAACAAACAAACAAACAAAAAAACAAACAAACCAACCAGTGAGGTGGCTCCTTGCTCCCTCTGAGGACCCACTCAAGCTTTTAATTCAGGACAACTGATATTATTTCTCCTCTGTTTTAGGTACTAGCACCCAAGCACAAATGCAGTTTCCCAAGACAAGTTACACCAGATACAGTCAGCAGGGACAGTTACAGGACTGAGCTCGAGTGTGCACTGAAAGGTCTGACATTACAGAGGATGCCTGGGACAGTCCAAAACCAAAAGTCAACAGTACCAGGCAAACTACAGTTCCTCCCTCTCCCTTATCCTTGAATGCAAGGGCCTTTCATATTAGATGACTTCAGGAGCATGTTTAGATGAAAAGATTGTTGGTGGAAACAATTAAAATGCACAGGAATTAAGTAAAACAAAGTAAGTTAAATTGTCCCGTGTGGGCTCCACACTGCATATGGCAATCTCACAGGGACAGAAGGTGCTCTCTACACTCCATGAAATCCACTTTCAACAATACAAAAAGAACATGAGTGAATGATGTAAAACCACAATAAGGAGACATGTGGTACTTCAGTTATGGACTTCACCATCTACCCATTGTCTGTGATATACATAATCTCAGCCAACTGGCAGCATGTGAATTAAAACATCAGAATTACCCAGCTCCTGTCATTGAAGTCTACTTTTCCCCCACAATTAGGCTTAGAGGCTTTAATGATGTGGATAAATCAAAACAATTTCTAACCACTTCTGTAATGGATCAGGATATATTTCATTAGATTTTACTCATAAAAAATTCATAAAGGGAATAAATGCCTTGGAAAAAAACCCTATGTAAATACATATTCTATACACACTGAAATAAAATTCAACCTGTTTCCTGTCAATACATTTTTTTTCATTAATAGGTTTGCATTCAGGGCTGCAATGTACCCATGCCAAATCGTTATGCATTCATAATTAGCTTTCTTTTCAAAACCATTGTACATTGTACCCAGTTCTTTTTACTCTTTGGTATAATACGGACAGAATTCAGCGTTTGACGTAAGGTGGTTCTACTTAGTGATGTCAATGTGTACTCTCAGCCAGCTATGCAAATTGATTAGGCCAGTTGCATCCCTTTTCCTACGATCCCACACAACTGTCTTAATTCTCAGAGATGAAGATATGTAACATATACGATGATGCCTTCACTGTAAGCATTAGACACTAACATAGATCACCATGCATTTATTTGTTAGGGGTTTTTTTCAGTAATTCATTGAATGCTAAATATAGTGCAAGACCATGATCGCTTAAAAAGCCCGCAGTGCACCAGATTTTATTAGAGCATTCTGTGAATGATATATAGCACCAGCTTTTTGCCTTATGAATTATATTTCCACATTCTTTTTCACTAGAAGGGGGATATAGAAGGCTTAATATAGGCATACATTTTAAACAGCTGAGTAAACAGGAAGGGGACTATCTAGAGAAGGAAAATGCCAATACTTATAACTTGGAATAAAAATTAGATATCTACAATTTTTCAGAGGGTTATATTTCAGCAATGCTATGCTTTTCAGTCTAATCATGTGTAGGATGTGGGCTTTTGCATTTCCTCACTTCCATACTTAACCTATTAATTACAAGACCCTGCTTCTCTCTACCTCATCCCACAACAGAATCACAATTTAGGTGGGAAGGGTCCTCTGGAGGTCATCTAGTCCAACCTCCTCCTCAATGCACAGCTAATTTCAAAGCTTGATCAAGTCAAGGATGGTCATTCCACAATCTCCAACCCGCCCGTTCCATTGCTTAGTCCCACACTAAGAAAATGGACTTTTTTTACAACCACTGAGAAAATGTTTTGGTTTGGTTTTTTTTTTTACACGTGCCTTGCTGCTACTTGTGACTGCTGCCTCTTGTCTTTTTGCTGTGCACCTATGAGAAGGTCTAGTTTCCCCTATAACCCCTTGTCAGGTACTTGGGATAGTAATCAGAAGCCCTTTTAGCTTCTCTTCTCCAGGCCAGATAAGCAGCTCCCTCAGTGTCTGTGCACGTCTCGTGTTTCAGTCCCCAACCATATTAGTGGCCTTTCACTGCACTCTCCTCAGTTGGTCAATCTCTCTTCAATAAGTGAACCCTGAAGCTGAGCACAGTTCTTCAGGAGCTGCCTCCCAAGTACCAAGTAGAGAGGAATAATCCCTGCCATCGACCTCCTGGCTACATTCATCCTAACACAGCCCAGGATAGGGCCAACGTGTGTTGCTGGAAGGGCGCTCAGCTGAGCCAGGTACGTTCGCTTGTGCTGTCAGAGCCTCTCACGAAGCCTTACAAAACTCTGATACTGTCTTTGCTGCTGCACTTGTCTTTCTACAGGCTGCACAGTCTGGTTCTAAAAGGGAGTAGATTCACTTGAGAAGTCCCAGTTTTCAAAGTTAGGTGTACCAGAATACAATTAAGCAAAACAAAATTTTGGCTTAATAAGAAGAACAGCAAGACAAACAGCTGAGCAGTTATATAAGAGTCTCCCAAGGGAAGAAGTGGCAGAGTTATGGCTCACTGCATTCACAACCCAGAGAGGACAAGGCTGTATTAAGAATTTGTTCTATGGCAGAGTTTTGTATTACATGTGTAATCTTCTCTAATGGTAACAATTTTGCAGCAGCTTGTATTTGCTTCTAGATCCTCAGAACTACATGTTTAAGAAAGATTCAATCAGCTTATAAAAAGTTCCAAACAAGAGCTTAAGAGGACAAACTGACGAGTAGGATTTGTTCTTGACTGTGTGTCATTTTGCTGTTTGGCAAGGGAATGAATCTGGAAGTAATAGTGCTGGCACCTGCATAACTGTTCAGAGTTTCTTAAAGTGTTTCTGCCATCTAATCAGATGTTAATGGAATGGAAAGAACTTCTTTGTGGAATGAAATGAGAGTCATAGCAAACAGTCAGCTGGGGAAGATTTTCTGTCTGTCTGTCTGACCTGGCTAGCTGTCAGTCTCCATCTCTCCTCTATGTAGATCAGTCAAAATTCACGTATCTCTAAGTACTGAGTTTCAAAGAGACTTGGAACGTCTTTATACTACAACTACAGGAGGCTTTCAATGGCAAATGCAGTCTTTGCTTCTCACCCTTGATTCAAGCTATTGAGCTTCAAAAACCATATATAAATGGATCAGCCCTTATTCTTCAAGCATTAAAAATGCTCTGCCTGCCTTTTAAGGCTTGCATAAATCACCCATTAAAAGCCTAGTAATTTTATATGCAGAAGGATCCAAAATGTAGACCAAACTTTAGAAGCTGTAATGTTGCATAAATTGCATAGATGCAAAGATTGCATAAATTTGACAGGAACAACCCACAAATAGAGATCTCTGCAACAATATGCCATCCCTGCTGAGTTGCTTCTCCTGGTGCAATAAGGAGATCACGAGGACAAGTCTAGAACACACAACTCTAGTTACAGGAACTGGAAGATACAGGGCAGGAATAGTGAGGAGAAGAGAAGTAAAGCAGATCTTCTCGCCTTTTTCACAGTTGCCAAAGCCAAGTGTTACTGGTCTCTGAATCACTGCTTATATACAAGAACAGTAGCCAAGAGTCATACCCTGATCTTTATAGGGTGTCAAACCAAGAGAGCAGGATTAAATAGGAGAATCAAGGGCAGCTTAATCTCATCATCATTAATCTTAGAGAAACAGCCTTATTAACTACAACTTGTTCTTCTGCACCTCTGTCCCACAGCAAGCTAGATGTGAAAGTAAAAGACCACAATTACTGTTTAAGAACCTGATATAAATCCTATTGAAACTGTTGGGGAAAGGCATTCAGTGACTCCTCTGGGCTTCAATTCACGTGGTAATTCAAAAAGAAAAAAATCCATAGAATTAGTTGCAACATGCCTGTCTTAGAAAGATGAAGATGTATAACTCAAAGTAGCTGAAGCAAAACTAAAATGAACAAAGCACCTGTAACTTAAACATTTTTTTCACTAGGTTGTTCAAAGAATGTACTGATTTGGATTACAATCCTCCTCAAGATTACAGTACAATTCTTCCTTAATTTTGAACAGCAGGATCCTAGACAATACCAACACTATGGTTTTACTCACTCAAGATGATAACGCGAAGTCGGAAACTCCTGTTACATTCTGCAGATTTTATACCTTGGAACCATTCATTTTTTGAAAGAGAAAGCTTTTCCAAGAAAGTAAGACCTTGTCCCCCTTACAACCACTTACACCAGTTTAATTACATGATTTAGTTACACCAGCAAAGTCTGCACTTCTGCTACGNTGGAACCATTCATTTTTTGAAAGACTGCACTTCTGCTACACAACAAATTCAGTGGGTTAGACTGTATTTTATCAACACAAAGGATTTTATTGTCCAAACACAGTTCATATATTTTAGCGGTTTACTTCGATGTGTCTAAGCAAATCTAGTTATCACTTTTTTTGTTTCCTCAGTGAGTTTCTGCCTTAAATCCTATGCAGAAAGAATATAACCAGGGTTGGTTCTGATGGATATCCATCTCCCCCTGAAACACTTTCTATAAATTCTAGCAAGACAGTGTAGCTGCATTTGCAGAGGAATGCACACAAGTGATTCCAAGTCTAAGCAGCAGGGAATGAAGACAATTTTCATGTTTCACCCCAGGCCATTTGATGAGACTTTCCTTAATTATGTTTATTAGGAATAGTTACCAAGAAGGATTCCGTTCTTTTTAATGCTACCATTCAAAAGCCATGGACCGAAATCACATACTTCTTGCACATATTCGCAGTTTTTACAGAGGGTATGGAACACACTACTCCAGGAGCTGCCAAAGTATCATTATTACATGAAGATTAGGCAAAAATCAGAGGGCTTAAAGGAGTATGTGTATACTGCATAATTTGCAAAGTATAGAGAAAAAGACGTCACTTTCCAATTACACATACATTGATAACTTCAGCATTTAAATATGTCTGGAGCAGAATGTACCTTTGTAAAATCAAAACCAAACTAGAACCACTAGCAGTGGTTTTGAAAACCAGGCATCAGGGAGCTTTAACAAAATCAAAAATATTCCAGTGCCTTGAAATTTCTCATGCAATCATTGCTTGGAAGTCATATTGCCAAAGCATCATGAATTCTACAAACAGGGGCTTATTCTCTTTCAATGAAGTAGCAAGGCACGTAGAGCTTTATTTTTAAAGAACCCTTTTACAGTCTTTTCCAAGTCAGGCACGAGTCCTTTTCCTTGGTAATGGCAGAAGGGAAGAAATACAAAGGTATTAATCTTATTTATTCCCACACATATTGGAAAAATTGCTAGAGCAGGGTGCACTTTGTAGCATTATAAAATCCTGAAGAGAACTGAATCCCTCCCACATCTCATCACCAAAATATTTTTGCAGGGAAAAAGTATGAATTATTTACAAAAGCAACTGCCAATAAAATTTCATCAAACTGTATCTATTACAGAAGGTAAACATTTCTCCACCATTCCAATTTTTTTACATTAGCTGAAATTCAGATATACAGCTAAAATACTACTGCAACATTATTGTAAGAGAAATGTTGAGAGTTCCTTAATTATAGTGCTGCTAGTGGGAAGCACTGTTGCAAACACATGAGGAAAGGAGGATTAAAAGAACAAAATTCACCCCTGGAGAAATTCAGAGGAGAAAGTTGCACTGCCTCAAGAAAAGCCTGACCCACAAGTATTTTCCTTAGAATACCACAACCTGTTTTTTGAAACCTTCTGTATTTAGTGATGAATAATATACATTACTGTCATAAGCACATATGACAGTCAGAAACATGTCTCTGAAATAAAAGAGCCAAATTTAAGGGGTTCAAGTGCTGAGCAACAGCCATAAATCAAGAACTGAAACACTGATAGCCATAAGGGCCATAATATTTGCCTCAAGGGTAAACAGTACCTGTTACTCAGGACAATTAGTGAAACACCTGCCCATGCTGAGCACAAGTAGGAGCCTATGTAGAAGCACATTTCATCACCAACAAAGTGGTGAAAACAAGCAAGTAGTTAAAGCTCAGGTATTGTTACCGTACTATATTTTTATTGTTGCAAATCCTCATCTTGAGAGTTCTAGGCCCTTGCTTCCAAAAGTGTGAGAGAAAGGTAATTCCAGTTGGCAAGAGAATGCTCTGCAGTAACTTTGTAAAATCAATATCACCAGTTGGGTACCTTGATGCTTAAGCTCCCCGAATTAATGGACATTTCAGAACTGTACCATTTCTTTCTTCATTTCACACCTAATAATAACAAATTGTTCCTGATTTTGCATTGGTGGTGTGAAATTCATTCATTCTCCTTTATGTAAAGCATAGGAGATTCCATGATGAAGTTAGAAACATGGATTTCAACAGTCTGATAAACAGTGCTAGAGAACATAAATTTAATTACAAAGATCAAAAGCAACAAACAGCAACAGTGTCCTTCTCCTCATACCCCAACCACACACACAAGGCGGTCCCACAAATGTCGAATCTGTAGCCACAAGCAACCATAACCTCGCAAAGAACTAGCTCAAGCAGTTTTAAAATTCAAAATTTCCTCTGCTACATTTGATTTTGCTGAAGGCTACTGATACACACATGCCTCTGCTGGGTTTGCACAGTCCAGGACTTTGTTTTTACCAAACTGACTTGTCAGCAATTACCAGATTGCACTGTAGAGGCTATCAGACATGTAGCTATTTTATTCCACTGAGCATGAAGAAAGTAATCTCTGAGAAAGCAATAGCTTCTTTACCCAGAGAGCTAAATTTACTACTACTCGTCTCCTAATGCCTCAAGTGACACAAAAGCCCATAAGCAAATAAGCTGTGACCAGGATATTAAGGAGTAAATAACACCTCTACAAAGACATGCCTTCCACAGGTGTAGCATTTTCTGACTCAAGCACACGACAATACACCAGTTAACCTTTTGTTCAGATCTGCAGATGTGTTCTCTTAGAAGTGAGACCAAATCACAGAAGCAACAGGAACTGGTGTGGAAACAGCAAGTTTCTGAGAACATTATTCTGTAATTTAACTACATGACCTATGCATGTTATTTAGAAATTCATTTAGAGACAGAAAATCAGGTTGGGAAGTGAGACTTGAAACTGGAAGCAGAGGTAAAGAGAGATACTGGGGTTATAAGGTGTGCATTTCCCTTTTGATGCTGAGATCAGTCTTAGTGCATATCACATAATTCAAAGCATCGCTGTCCTGGTTTCAGCTGGGATACAGTTAATTTTTGTCCTATTTGTTGGTACAGTGCTGTGGTTTGGATTTATTGAGAATGCTGATGACACACTGATGTTGTAGGTGTTGCTTAGTAATGCTTACTCCAAATTGAGGACTTTTCAGTGTCCCACGCTCTGCCAGGAAGCAGGTGCACAGGAAGCTGAGAGGGAGCACAGTCAGGACAGGGAACCCAAACTGGCCAAAGGGATATTCCATACCATAAAGCATTATGCCAAGTACATAAATTGGGGGGATTTGGCCAGGAGCTTGGCCTTGCTGCTCAGGGACAGGCTGGGCCTTGGTCACCAACTGTATTGTGCCTCACTTGTCTTTGTCTTTCTGGGGTTTTATTTCTCTCTCTTTTTGTTGTCTCTCTTCTCATTACAATGATTATTATATTTTATTTAAAGTATTAAATGGTCCTTATCTCAACCCAGGGGTTTTACCTTTTATCTGATTCTCCTCCCCACCCCACTGGGGGTGCATAAGCAAGCAGCTACAGGGTACTTAGTTCCTGGCTGGGGTTAAACCACGACAATCACAACTTGCATATATGTAATATTATAGACTGGCTTTCAGGAACTGCATTACCTATAAAATGACTTCTATTTTTATTCATGAAGTATATGTTTGTCTTTGATGATGTGGTGAAAGGGGCTCATTAAATTACTAATGTAACTATTAAAGCTATTAAATTACCAATTTTGAGGGATCAATTCAAAGCACATTGAGATAAGCATAAATCCAAAGTAAACCAAGTGTCTCTTCACTTCAATGACCCTCCTATCAGGCTCTGAATGCTAAAATATCTTTCTCCTGACAGGATTAACCCCTTCATTGTATGACCCTCCCTGGCCAAAACAGTTGAAGTGGTTATTCCTATGGCTCACAAAACATTCTGCCTGGTAGTACATAATGATGGGGGGAGGGGGATGCTTGGTTTGTGTTTACTTTCAGAGCCCAGGGGAGACATTGCTCCCTAAGCTTCCTCACAAGATGCTTATTTTTATTCACATTGTCACTATGTTTTCCCATGAACAAATATTTATACTTCAGAGGAAATGTTTCAGTAACATGTATCAGACAGGATAAGCAATGTGTTCACTTCCCTTCCCTTTATTATGAGAAAGCAATTTTGCTTACATGAGGAAGTAAATAAATAGATTCCCTAGAGATGCCTGGGAAGGGGGAATTCTTGCAGGGAACCCGTGTTGAAAATACTGGCAGCATGTCACTGTGTTAGCTGACCTGCAGAGGTTTCATTTGCAATTGCAAGAAATGAATACATTGGAAACTTATTGTTTCCTTTTTTGTTCAGAAAAACAGACCATTTCTGTACAATCCTATCTTAATTAAAACATTTTCCCTTCTGACAAATTTTAGTAGCATGTTATGTTCCTATCTGCATTATTATAATGTGCATTCAATACATATAGCAAGATACCTTTTGTTAATGCTTCTGAACATATAATAGATGAGAAGGCCAATGGATGATAATGACCTAATTTCATTGACTACTCAGTTCTGAGCAGAGCAACTATATGATCTCCTGAGGTTCCTTACAACCTGAATTTTCCTGTGATCCTAAATTAAGGACACATATTTGGTTTTACTAACTTACATGCTTACTGTAGGAACTGTGAAGGTCTGGCTGTGGTACTTGACAAAAGCAATATAAATATGCACCTGTAATTCAGGCTGGCAACAGCCCCATTTTTCCCTAGGCTGCAGAGAGCAGGAACTCAGAAACCTGCTTGGATGCATGAAACATTACCTGCATATTTGTGGTACAAGCTCTTTTTTCATCCCAGGATCTCACTCATTTCCTGCATCTGCAGTTAGTCTGTGTAAGTATTTGCTCTTGAAAATTAGACTTAGCAGCTTCCGTTTCTTTGATGCTTTGAAAAAAGCCTGACATTGGGTCAAAAGCTACTCTGTGTAGAAGCCACCCATTGCTAACTCTGCAACAACACCCATCCTTTATACATTTGTTTTTATCTACTGGAATATCAAAACAAAGCTGACTAATCCTGTAAATGAAAGGATTAATTCTAGGACTTCTCCATTTAAGACTTCCAGTACAATGTTCACCAAGACACAGATGCTATAATTTTAAAATACCTGACCAAAATCTGCTGGACAGAACAGCAGTGGTGACAGACAACACTAAGCAAAACAGGTCAGGTTTTCTTTGATTTCTCCCTGTCAATGCTTACCTCAAAGGAGAAAATAATGTTCATATCCATTTTTAGCAGCTTGATCAAAAGCAGAATTACTTTACAGATACTTCATGTCTTTCTCTTACTGTGGCATTCCTGAAGAGGAAAGGAGAGGGGAAAAAAAAAAAAAAAAAAAGAAGAGAAAATAAACCTTATTTTCAACCTAAAATTACAACACATGCAATAGCAAAGACATCGTTTATGATCCATTTTAT
Source organism: Pachyramphus minor (assembly GCA_013397135.1). Taxonomy (NCBI): domain Eukaryota; kingdom Metazoa; phylum Chordata; class Aves; order Passeriformes; family Tyrannidae; genus Pachyramphus; species Pachyramphus minor. The sequence continues at coordinate 262,106 of VYXB01003362.1, read as the reverse complement.
ATTGTAAAACAGGCCTGCTTGGTAAACAAAACAGTCTTTCAAATTTTCTAACAGGCAGATTGAAAATCTTCATTAAAATACTGTTTGCTCCACTGCATTGAAGAAATCATGGGTGGCTAGCTGAGCTCTTGAGCATAACTGGAGATTGACACAGCTCTGTCAAATGAAGCTTATTCTTTAATAATTTTCACCTGGATTTAGATTTTAAAAATCACCTTAGGTGTCATAAGTGAGCATTGCTGTATCACAGTTGACCAATTCCTCTCTGTTAGGTAACACACTCTGAGAAGGGGATTTTTGCCCACGTTCAAGAAGGCATCAAGACTAAAACACGAGCTGGCAGCCTGATGACACATGAACTGGGACTTTTGTGTTGCTTCCCCTTTGGTCCCAAATGAAATTAATTATAAAAGTGCTTAGCTGGGTTTGGCAAATGCCTGTGTTATCGTAACTTGGTTCCCATCCAGGAGCAAAGGTGGGAGCAACACTGATTTCACCTCAGATGGTGCCCTAAAAGCAATGCTCAGTGACACAAGTAGGTTTCAGAGGTTCATGCTCTAGCTTGAGTAGCAGAAGTGAAATGCAGATTGTTCAGCTGAACAGATTAGTGGCCCACTTAGCTGCTCCAGGCATTTCTCCCTTCTTATCAGCAACTTTTCAGAGTTGCATTTAGGACTGAATTAGCTTTTCACAGAAATTCACACCTTCTGTAGATACCCAGGACAAGACAACAGTGAGGGCAAACACTGAAAATGATGTAACACTTCTTTCTACCTTTGTGGAACTAGCAAGCCAAAGGGATTGACACCAGAGCTAGACACATGATCTTTATAACCCTCTAGAAGTCCTTCCCTTCCATTTGACACTTAAGAATAAGCATTTTAGTGGCAAAGACCATATCAGTCTTCCCGAACTGCCATGTTTCATGCAGCTACAACTGTTGAGAATTGTATTGATGGCAGATTAAAAGTTACTTGCAGTTTCTTCCAGAACATCCCTTTTTTAAAAGGAAAAAAAAAAAAAAAAAAAAAAAAAAAAAAAGAGATCTGGTTTTTACCTGCTTTTAAACCCAGAGCTCTCTCTGTTTATATGTCACTGAGATCTCATACACTTCTAACAGCCTTTCTCTGCTTTGCCCTCATTAAAATCCACAGATGTGGCCTCCAAAGATACATCAAGATCCTTCTCGCTCTCAAACAGACATGCACCAGTTCATTCATAATTCTTTTTCAGCAATCATTAATTATTTACATTATTGTCCTATTAGAGGACACACTGAGACTCTCCTGCTTGCTGAGATCTTTTTAAAATTGTTATGCTGTAAAGTCAGACCAGTTGTTTGAAGAATGTAAGTGGATAGAAATGTAGCTAAACCTGATTTTCATCATTACTAAAACATAAGCCTAAAAGTTACACTTCACAGAAAAATGTTTCTGGCTTCCATCCCCCTGCCCTCAGTCTTTGAGTTTCTGGTTTTGAAGATAGTTGGGACCACAAAAGAAAGGCTCAATTCTTAATTAGCATTGATTACAACTTCAAATTATAAACATCTTTCATACCAAGTAGATCTTCTATCTCTGTGATGATGATCTGCACTCAGAAGAACAGAGATGCTAAACCTTATGTGGAGCATCCTCATCTGAGTCTCTCTCTTCTCACAGCTGAGAAGAGAGCTGGCTTTATACAACTCTCACCCTGAGTGCCTGCATGAGAGAGCACCAGTTCCTTCCACGGCAGTGCAATTCCTTCTCTCTTCCATCTGCTCCACACCCAGGCAGGCATTACCTGAACTCACACTCACCCACAACAACAAGCACACTGTGTGTCTGCAGGACACGCAGCAAGGTCACTGTCAGCTGAGGGAAACCAAACCCAGCTGCAACACAGAGTAATTCAGAGAGGGATGTACTTATATGGTCTGATTCTCCAAAGGGGGGAATTTCCTTTAAATAGGCAGGAAGGTGAGGAGCAGGAGCAACAACTGTTGCTGCAGGTTGGCAGGTGAAGTGTTTGCAGTGTAAACCAGGCCCAGAAGGAATGCAGGCAGGGCCAGGTGGAACACTAGGCTCCCTGGATGACTTGTTGTGGCCAACAATCACGTGTGATCTCGTCTAGGGGCCTCTTCTGTTATGGACAAGACACTCCTCTAACACACTCCTCTACAGAAAACTCAGCCCAATTATCTCCTCAAATCCACCTCAGCTTCACCTTTGGGTTGTTCAGAAGCCTAAGTGGATCCAGTCTTTGTCTCATCCCTCTTTTTTTGAAAGTTATTACAAAAGTAAAAACATTGCAGAATTTTATCCTCTAAAACTACTCTAGTTTCCTTTTACCAGCCCATCATCTCTATGTATTGCTTTCAGTTTCTGTAACACCACACATTCACAGTACATCTGCCCCAAATCTCTTCAACAAACTTTGAAGGATTCTGTAGAAGAAAACTGCTTTTAAACCTGATACTTCTTCCTTGTTTAATATGGTCTCACTTCAAACTTTTGCCTTTAAGAGTTCAAATACTGGAAGAAGTTCAAGTAAAAGAAAGAGCAAAACCTTAATTCACTGTTGTAATCTTTACTATGACACACCTCACTTGCTGTACATTACATGCTTGAACAGACAGTAGAAATTTTACTTCCCATTGATACCTAAACCAACATTTCCTCTCAAGACATTTTCAAACATTCATTAATGTTCTAGAATCCATAAAATCAAGTGTTTTGCCCTTTCTACTTCAGTTTAGGCAAGTGTGCTTTTTCTAGGGTCTCCCTTAGAGAAAAAGTAATTTTTTCCTGCATTGATTACACAGACAAAAGAAACTGACGACATGTGACATAAATATTTCTATTTAACTAAGTACAAATAACAACATTGGATGAGAAGTTGACAATCAGGTTCTAAAAGAAGATGAGATACTATGACTGCCACTAACCCTGCCTTAGGAAAACCCATAACGACTCAGTTAAGCAGCTGCTAAGAAGTGCATGTACTAAAGCTCTAATTTCCTGTGCTCTCCAAGTAGGGAAAAGTTTTGCTCTTTTCTCATTCCCTTTTTTTGGAGAGCTGCAAAAGAGTTGGGCTGGATACATCCCAGCGCTTCTCCCCAGAGGTTCTCAACAACTGTAAAGAAGAGGCTCTCTAACTTCATTCTCCTGCTAGTCTTTTTTGGGAGGTACATCTTTCTTCATAATCAGCTCCTCTTGTATCCAGTTCTCTACACGCATTTGCACTCTGTACCAATTACAAGTTTCATTCTTGTAATGCAGAGAACCATTAATAATTTAAGATTAAAAAGGAACCTAAGGGCAGGAATATTCCATTTCTGCTCACGAGATAGATGTTATTCTGCTAGTACGTCAACTCAGGTTATCTTTGTGCATGCTACGTTAATTCAGCAAATTGCTTTTCAAACAGTGCTTTCAGAAAGCGCCTGGAGATTCTACAGGAGAAGAAAGTTTCATTTTTATGGAAAATGTGCCAAACCAACATCTAGAAAGTGAAATACAAACAGATTTTAGATTTGTCCATCTAGTTTTCACAAAGAGGGGGAAGCCACGACAAATTTTCTGCATGAACGTGTAAGAGTCATGCCAGGTGCAGCGAAAAACACCCCAGCGCGCTGTTTGCACCGCGTTCAACCACAGAAACACCAAACGCGCCTAACGGTACCTCCTGGCTCGGCAGCGATGCAGCAGGACCGCCTGACACCCGGGAAAGCCGTCAGCAGTTTTGGCTTTACCGGCGAAGGGCACGGGACACCAGGGAGAGCCGGGCGGGTACCGGGACCCCGCTGGGGCAGGAGCCAGGGACTCCGGTCAGGATGTGCCCTGGAACGGGGAGCACCTCCGGCCCGCTGGGCTCCTCCGCCACCCACTTCTCCTTCCTTCCCGCAGCTCCAGCGCAACTCCCACCGCGCCCGGCCCCGCTGGGTCACCGCGTCCCGCCGGGAGAGCCTCGGGAAGCACAGACAGCGGGCACCGCTGGGCAGCACCCGCCCACCCGCTCCCTCCCTCTCTCCCTTCTTCCCGCGACCCGGACCGCAGAGTCTCACCTGAGCGCGGAGCGGGACCCGCTGGGGGCAGGACAGAAGTGACCTGGCGCGGTGCGGTGCCTGGTGCCCAATGCCCGGTGCTGTGTGTGGTGTGTGCGGTGCCCAATGCCCGGTGCTGTGTGTGGTGTGTGCGGTGCCGGGAGCGGCGGGTCCCGCCCTGCCCTGCCCGGCCCGGCGCGAGC